>JAECUM010000439.1:0-376263 GCA_016617855.1 Megalonaias nervosa | reverse complement strand
CAAACCCACAACCCATTGCTTGTGAGTGTGAATACTAATGTCCATTCAATGTGGAGAGTATAGTATTATTATTCACAATATGTACAGAACCATAGTTACAAGGAATTTTTTAAAAATACTTTAATGCTGTCGGTGTAAAGATTTTACCTTTCAATGCTGCTCCAATTATATATATCTTGTTTTTAGGTACTAAATGAGAATTTTGAGAACCAGCACCCGGAAGATAATGCACTTGAGAGAACCAAAGACAGTAGATGGTGTGACATGTCCTGTGGTGCATTTTGATATCACAGTGAACTTTACATTCATTTCCTGTTTACGTGGTTTGTATAGCTTCATAGTTTATATGGATTCCTAAGGCCTCACAAATTGTATCAGCATACGAGTCAATAATTAAGTTATGTAATTTTTTATTGCGGAAAAACTACAATGTATTGGTAATATGTCAAACTTTATGATCAAACCTTAGTTGTAAAAGTAAGCAAAAAGTTTTGGTGCATTTGTCAATTATTATTCAGACATGCAAAAGACTTCATGTGTGACTTCCATATCTACTGCAAAGGCATGAAACACATTTTTCATACTCTTATTACAGGGACTAGATACACCATCATGCAGTATTGATGTTCAATGTCAGACTGACAGGATACTTAAGAAAAAACAAACAAGCAAACAAAACATATAACATTGTATTAACTAAGCTCAGTATGATTATATAGGCTTTTTGACCCTGTAGACCAAGCACTTGTGAACTTGTTCTTATTTAGCAATGATACACTTTAACTGATACACATATTCATGAAAAATCCTCATCTGTGTGAAAACCACGATGATCAGAATACGCGTCTAAAATTTCATCTACTATACAGGCTGTGAAGTAAATGTCCAGCAAGTAAAGAGAAGGAGCAAAGGCACTGCAATCTTTCATGTACTTGTCTGCATTCATACATGACACTCATGCAAGAAAATAAGCTTACTCTTTCAATGTTACTTATGCATAAGTCCATTTTTAAAATGTTCGTAAACACATAAACACATTTAAGCTATGTACAGATGATGTCACATTTCAAGAAATAGAAGTATTGTTAATTTTGCTCAAAACATTTTTTTTCCTCATTTCTTCAGATCAATGAAGTGAAGAGTAGTTATGACACGGAGAAAGAGAGACTTTCTAGAGCCATAAAAAAACGACAGAACCACAGTGTGGAGGTGGGCACTATTATTACAGACAGGAATGTTCAGATACAGAAATGGATCAGAGAGAATACGAGAGCCACACACTATTATGATGTGTGACATGTAGCCAAGGGTATGTAGATATTGCAATGTTTACTACACTGAATGATATCATTTGATAAAACTCGTATACAAGCACATATAGTAATATAACAGTTCTATGTTTAAAGTTATATTAAAGTTGGACAGTGAACATCACTAGGAATACAGTCAGCCCACTCCTCCTTGGCCCTGTACATACACACACAGATGAGGGAAACTAACTAAATCAAGCAACTCAAACTTGAAAGATTTTAATCAAAACAAAGCTAACAGTCTTTTTTGTAGCACATATTCAAAATCATGTATCGCAACAAAAATTATTAAACTATGATTTTATATGTATGTTAAATTGAATACTACTTAAGTCTTGTTTCCAATTCCATTAATTCTCTTTGGTAAATTGTCATTATGAATATAGGCAGCGGATGACATTTTTCAGTTTCTTGAATTACTGGGGTAACAATTTTTTTTTTTTCAGACTGTATTGAAGAATTGATGGCAGTGCTGGAGGAAGTGGTCAGGAAACTGTCGTCAGTTGATAGACAGTTATTGCCACCTCTATGCAGCCATTATGACTTAAAACAGAATTGACAGCAAAATTTAAACTTGAATAAAGTTATGTTATTTCATGTATCCTGGTTTTCTGTTACTTATTTCATGTTTTCAGAGTCAATGCCTTTAGCATAAAATTAGACTTTACTACAACCAGTGTTAGGAAGCTAAATGAATCGAATGTGAACATGAACAGACAGCAATGTGTTTTTAATGTCTTAGTATAGAATCCGTTCAAGAAATGAAATTACAGAGGATTAAAGAATTTTTCATGAGAATTTCAAAGATAATGGACGAATGATTTTAGCACAATCTATTATCAAAATGAAAGGCTTGGGTAAAAATTCCACACTCAAGTAAAGTGATAGTACTGATACATTTTGTTAAAGGAAGGATTCTATGAAAAGGAGTTTTAAGCTTACTTTTCACATGCATATAAAACAATCACTTGTCCCAAAATAATGGCACCATAACTATTGTAAGAATATTTTGCCTACAAGTGTTCATGTACTTGGACAGGACTGCCTTGCAATTTCCATATTGCTGAATGTAGGCACAGTATGCTGTTTCCAGGACATATTCATCCAAGGAAACTGTATGAAATCTTGGATGATCAGTGATACAATCCACCTTGACCTCCTCAGTCTTATTCAAAATCATAATCTCTTTACAGCATCTACACTTCTCGACTATTTCTTTACTGCTACAATTTCTACATGTACACCAATATATATGGTAAATATACACCATCATTCATTATTGTGTTAGATAGCAAACTTGTGGGTAAAATTTATGAGAAGTTCTTGCATGTTAAAGTATGATATATATGTATATGTGATACATGTTTAGACTTTTGTTCTTCCTTTTGTACCACAATAACATAACAATAATCAGCAATGTATTATTATTATTATTATTATTATTATTCTCAAGATTTGTTTCCCCATAAATCTGTATACTTCCTTTGCCACTAGTATTATACACCTAGACCCACAGAGAAAATATATGCTTGCTGAACATCTGGGTACACCTGGTAAGATTACTTTTTCTTTTTAATAAAATTCTTCAATTTTACTATCTGTGGAGGGTAGTAAACAATCACACCCAAAGTACATTCGGGGTCTGCATTTCATCATAGTTTAAAAGAACAAACTTGTCATAAAGTTAATAAAGTATTTATTTCCACACCTCTCACGGTCTGAGTCTTAAGTGTTTAACTTTTTACACAACTAGTTACTGATGAACCATGCCCACATGACAATCTGATCTGAAGACATCAAAGTTTCACCCAAATTCATGCCCTTCTCTTTTCATTATGAAATTGAAATAACATTAATGAAAGAATAATAATAATAACTGCCATAATGAAAACAGTAATTACCAGAATGAATAGTCCAAGCAATACTCAACCTCATTATGCCCTATGTCCTCTTTAGGGTCCTCGTCCATGTTCTCATCTCATTCGGGCTTAAACTGGTACTGTCTAACCTCAATAAGCAGAATTTTCTTAAGATTCATTACGTTTGCCATCTTCTAGGAGTTCACCTTCCTCACACGACGAAAATGAGAATGACAAATTTGCTGTAAATTCGCTTGAATCATCACTAAATTCAGCCATCATCACCACATACGCTAAACTTGAAGGACTTCCCAACAGTACGTCACTTCCAGAAATTCTATTATCACCGGAAGTATACAAATATTTCCAGAGCGTTTTCCGTAAAACATCGATAAATGCACACATTATCTTCATTTTCTTCTCTGTGAGTTAAAATATGCATATTTAATGCACATTTCTGAGTTATTTAGCAAAAAATGAACATTCTGATATATAGTGTGTATTACACTCTAGTAGACCTTTAATGAGCTATGGAACTAACATGAGTTGTGGTATATTAGTTACTGTAATTAAAATTCAGTGATTAGCTGAAAATAATTAAAATAATTTTTCAGAAGAGCCTCATATGGGTCTACTAAATTGTATGCACTAATAGGCCTGAACCAACACCATTTTTATTTTATCACTGTTGACTTAGAGACAAAGCAGCTACATGGACACAAGGGAATTTTTATTTTATCACTGTTGCCTTATAGACTGGGCAGATACATGGGAGACAAGAGAATTTTTTTTTTTTTATCATTGTTGTCTCTATGGATTTAGTATATACAATCGTGATGAAGAGTGCACCAAAGTCATGTGAACTTGATCCAATTCCGACATCAATGTTGCTTGAGTGCTTGGATCCAATGTTGCCTTCACTAACTGATGTTATTAACACCTCTCTCTCATCTGGGGAATTTCCCATCCTTTTTCAAAACTGCCATTGTAAAGCCTCTGCTGAAGAAACCAACACTCAACCATAATCCTTTGAAGAACTACTGCCCAGTTTCTAATCTCCCATTGACGTCGAAAATCTTAGAAAAAGTTGTTCTGTCCCAACATGTATCTCATCTGAATTCAAAGTCTTTTTAGCAATGTACAGTCTGCATATCGCCCTTGTCACAGTACTGAAACTGCTATTCTGAAAGTAGTTAATGACCTTCTGTCTGCTTTGGATAATGGAAAGATTACAGTCCTCACCCTCCTTGACTTGTCTGCAGCATTTGACACAACAGACTATGATATATTACTTCACTGTCTCCAGCATGTATTTGGCATTCACGATACAGACTTACTGTGGTTCAAGTCCTACTTGGTCAACAGGACACAAATTATGTCTGCAAATGGAAAACACTCCAGCCCAGTTGATCTATGTTGTGGTGTTCCACAGGGGTCTGTTCTTGGACCTGTTCTCATCATTCTTTACACTCAGCCGCTCTCAAATGTCATAGATCATCATCCAGTGTCTCACCAATTATATAATGATGACACCCAAATATACAAATCTAGTCACCCAACTGAAGTTGATGTTACCATCTAAGGTGTAGAGAGGTGCATTTCCGATGTGAAATCATGGATGACAAGTAACAAGCTGCAGATGAATGATGATAAAACTGAAGCCATTCTGATTACAACACAAAGTCTTTCTCATTCAGATCCTTTACCTCAAACAATAAATATCAGCAACACCAACATTAACTTCACACAGTCAGTATGAAACCAAGGTGTTACTCTCGACAGTACTCTCTCATTCCACCAACATGTCATGAACATTTGCAAGGCTGCATATCTTGAGCTGAGATGCATCAGCTCTATTTGCAATTATCTTTCAGTTGATGCCACTTAAATACTTGTGTGTTCCTTAGTACTTTCAAGACTGGACTATTGTAACTCAATTCTGTCTGGTTCGTCTCAATATTTACTCCAGAAACTTCAGAAAGTTCAAAACACAGCTGCTTGGATTATCCTTAGAATACCATGATCAGAGCACACCTCCCCCCTGCTCTGTACCCTACACTGGCTATCCATTTGATCCAGAATCAAACACAAAATTTTTTCTCTGTGCTATGTTTCAAAGACGGGCTCCATTCCAACATACCTATCCGACCTCACCCATGTGTACACACCAGCAATATACTTATGATCCTCTTCTGACAATCGTATTTTCATTATTCCCACTGTCAAAATGAAGTCATATGGACAACGTTCTTTTGCATACCAGGGCCCAGCAACATGGAACGAATTGCCCACTGAACTTAGACACAAAGACACAGTGATCTCATTCAAGAGCACTCTTAAAACTCACCTATTTCGACTGCAAGAACAGACTTAAAGACCTAATAATGTGTCCTTTATTCATTACCTTAAACATTTTCAGCATGTTTTCTGTTTTCTAATTTCATGGTGTTTGTTTTCTGTAATCATATCATCATACATGTTTGTCTAATGTTGTAAAGCGCTTATAGCTTCTAAAGATTAGGCGCTATACAAAGTCCTCATTATTATTATTATTATTATTATTATTATAGACTGGGCAGCTACATGGGACACAAGGGGAATTTTCATTTTATCAATGTTGCCTCATAGACAGGGCAGCTACATAGGACATAGGAATTTTTATTTTATCACTGTTGCCTCACAGACAGGGCAAATGCATAGGACACAAGGGAAGTTTTATTTTATCACTGTTGCCTTACAGACTGGGCAGCTACAATGGAATTTTCATTTTATCACTGTTGTCTCACAGACTGGGCAGCTACAAAGGAATTTTCATTTTATCACTGCTGCCTCACAGATTGGGCAGCTACAAAGGAATTTTCATTTTATCATTGTTGCCGCACAGACTGGGCAGCTATAAAGGGAATTTTCATTTTATCACTGTTGCCTTTTAGACTGGGCAGCTACAAAGGAATTTTCATTTTATCACTGATGCATACATGCCAACCCCTGATGAGGAAAAAGTGTAATCCAAGTGGACAAAAAGAGTAATCCAAGCAGAAAAAGAGTAATCCACATATAACATGCTAAAAATTCAATGAACAATGATTTATTTACCCTCTGGTCTTTTAGCATACTTTACTGCTTCAAGTTTTCATATGTAGCACTTTTAGCTTTAGAAAGCAAGAGATTATCATATTGCATTTCAAAACACTTTGTACCAGCTGAGACTATGAATGTTTTGCATACTAGCAGAGCACTAAGTGCTGGGTTACAGAGCCTGGATCTGAATTCAGTTTTATTTTTGTTAACAATACTGAACAATCTCTCTCAGTCAGCATTATAATGGTAAGGAACCAATATTCCTTTCATAACCTGACAAAGAAGAGGAAATTTATATCTTCCAGTTATTGGGTCTTTTAGCTGGGAAATAAGGTGTCACTGCACATTAACTCTATTTGCATTAAGTATATTGTCAGGTAGGATGCCAACTTGATACTTCAGGAATTCTCCTTCCAGATGATCCAAGGTAGACAAGGGTGGCAATAGAATGGCATATCTCGATGTGTTTCTTTGTTTTCAAGTGTTTTTCAACATTAAATTTACTGCGATGACCAATATTAAAATCGTTTCCACACAGCCTGCAAGGAGCATGATGTTGCCCTAGAAAGGAACACTGTATTATGCCATTCATGTATTCATCTTTGAATCTTTGAAGGATTCTGATTTTTGTCTTTTTCGGATCCATCTGTGAAATTATTTGAAAAAAATATTTGTGCTCTAACACACACATCGACTAGAATCCATCTGATGACTTTTAGCGCCAAATATTAAAATTCTTTCCACACAGCTTGCAATGGTTGTCATGCTGCCCTCGAATGGAATGCTGTATTAGGTCCTTCATGTCTTCATCTCTGGATGATTCTGTTATTTTTTGTTTCGTTTATGTTTTGCCTTTTCTAATCCATCTGCGAAATTATTTGAAAGAAAACATTTTTGCTCTAACACACACACATTGACTAAAATAGATTAGACTTTTTAGCGCCAAATACCTATAGACTGGTTCTGTACCAAATATTAATTAGAACAAAGAATCTGCGAGTAAAGATTAAAAATTAGAAAACCAGTCTGTTCTCTCCTCACTAAGCCATGCAGCTGCTACAGATAGAATCCAAGGTCAAAAGTTTGAAAGTAGAAACTAGCATGTTTCTTGGAAATAGGACAGCTGCTATAAATAGAACATAATACTGCTAGGAAAGTGCATGCAAGTCTATGGACAAGCGTACTCTTATATCACAGTTACATAGAAGCTGTCTTTTTTAGAATATGGTCTGTGGGATTAATCGGATGTTAATAAAAATGAGAAAACAAATTATCGATTTTTTTGGAAGGGGGTATACTGAAATCACGTAATCTGTATACGTTTATGCGTAAGGCGTAATTTAGTGAAAAAAGCATAATGATTATGTCAAAAGCGTAATGGTTGGCATGTATGCTGATGCCTCACCAACTGGGCAGCTACAAGAGAATTTTCATTTTATCACTGTTGCCTCACAGACTGGGCAGCTACGTACAAGGGAATGTTTATTTTATCACTGTTGTCTTACCGATTGGGCAGCTACAAGGGAATTTTCATTTTATTACTGATGCCTCATAGACTGGGAATCCACAAGGGAATTTTGCTCAAAAACATGGCAAACTTAATATAGCTTTTGTCACTTAAAATTTCCTCTTGGATAGATCATTCTTAGAATATAAGCATGATTTGCTGGTCTTAAAACAAAAGTACAGTGATCTGGTTGATACTAACATTACAGTCTATGGGACTTGAATTAAAAGTACAGTGATTTGGTTGATATTAACATTACAGTCTATGGGACCTGAATTAAAAGTACAGTGTCTGTATGTGTGTGATTTGGATTGTTAGCAAAGCTTTAAAAAAAAGTTCAGTCATACTGTTATAATTTCTACGGTGCGGCAGTTTATAGTGATATCTAGCACTGGGGAATCATGCCACAGACATGTGACATCATGTGCTACCCAGTCACATTATTGTGACACCAGGCCGACCAGTCATAACACTAACCTCTTTAATGCTGAGCACCAAACGAGGAGGCTAAGTACCATTTAATAAGTCTTTGGTATGACTTGGCTGGGGTTTGAACCCATGACCTCCCACATTTGAGGCAGATGCTCTAACCACTTAGGCCTCCGGAACAGTCTAAAAGTACAGTGATTTGGTTGACATTAACATTAATGTCTACTGGACTTTTTAAATGCTCAAATGGCTTGGTGACAAAGATTAATTAGGGTGGTTTCGATTATATGGCTCTGTTTAAGTGACTATTCTCACAGTAATGAAGTACTATTGTTTCAAACACACAGAGCATCAGGAGCTTGAACTGATGTTAGTTTATGATGTTAGTTTATATGGACTCAACACACCACAGGACAACATGAACTCAACATAGTATAGCACATGAACTCAACACACCATAAGACAGCATGAACTCAACACACCATACAACAACATGAACTCAACATGCCATAGGACAACATGAACTGTGCTTACAGAAGGAACATTATGCTGACACCTTTGGAGTAAATGCTTTACATTAAATTTCTTTAAGTAATTTGAAAGCATTCAAAACTTCTTCAGTCCATGTCTAGAGCAAATTTGCCTGATGTGTAAACTATGCAAATAAGTTGCTTATTTAGCACTCTGTCATCACACAGAAAACACCTAATGGCATCCAATGGTTTCTGATACTCACCAAAAGTTACGTCAATTCTGGGTTCGGACTTGTCAGACTTCACATTGACCTTCATGGAGCAGTTCAGATTTGTTTCCAATATCCTAGGAGAATGCATGTGAAATACCATATCTCTGAAGAGAAAAAAAAGAAAGATCCACATCAGATTACCGATAAATTTGAAGTAGCATCTTTATGCTGCCAAATGTTACTAATAAATCTAGCTGAAAAATGGCTCAACAGGTATTAAACGTTTTTTCTTCACACAAATTAGATACTTTGTACTATTGTAGTTCACCAATGAGGTGAAAGTTGTTTCCAATTACCAAGAGGTAAAAATGTGCATGCTTTCGACTGATCCATACAAATTATATACAGGTGAAAATGTCATTTAATTGTGCATGCTTTCAACTGATCCATATAAATTATAAATGGGTGAAAATGTTACTGAATTGTGCATGCTATCGACTAATCCATATAAATTACATATGAGTAAAAATGTTACTGAATTGTACATACTCTCCACTTTTATGCATGAAAATGATACTAAATTATGTATGCCCTTTACTGACTCATATAAATTATATATTAGTGAAAATGATACTGAATTGAACATTCTCTCCACCAATATGCGTGAAAATGTTACTGTATTGTGCATGCTTTCGATGGATCCATATAAATTACATATGGGTGAAAATGCTATTGAATTGTGCATGCTCTCGACTGATCCATATAAATTACATATGGGTGAAAATGCTACTGAATTGTGCATGCTTTTGACTGATCCATATAAATTACATATGGGTAAAAATGTTATTGAATTGTGCATGCTCTCGACTGATCCATATAAATTACATATGGGTGAAAATGCTATTGAATTGTGCATGCTCTCGACTGATCCATATAAATTACATATGGGTGAAAATGCTATTGAATTGTGCATGCTCTCGACTGATCCATATAAATTACATATGGGTGAAAATGCTATTGAATTGTGCATGCTCTCGACTGATCCATATAAATTACATATGGGTAAAAATGTTATTGAATTGTGCATGCTCTCGACTGATCCATATAAATTACATATGGGTAAAAATGCTATTGAATTGTGCATGCTCTCGACTGATCCATATAAATTACATATGGGTAAAAATGCTATTGAATTGTGCATGCTCTCGACTGATCCATATAAATTACATATGGGTGAAAATGCTATTGAATTGTGCATGCTCTCCACTTATTTGCATGAAAATGAATTATGTATACTCTCTACTGATTCAAATCTTATGGAAGATTTTCAGAAAATGCAATTTTTATTGGTAAATGCTGATCATCAACATAATCACCATGCCAACAAGAAAATTCCAGAGAATTACCATCACAAAAATGTCATTTTGATAATTCTGAGACTGATCCTTGTCAGTACAAAGGTGTTAGACAAGCTCTTTCTGATCAGTAAAACTGAAACCTTGTGTGTATAATGGTGCAAACTTTTATAGAAAAATCTCACGGTATATTCTGTTCTGGTCAGTGTGCAAGTAAAAATTAAGACTAACACATGGGCTAGCTCACAATAAATTTGGTAGCAGGCAATGGTTGACCTCTCTTGTTTGGAAGTGTTAGTGAAGTTTAATTGGGACTTGTTCTGTTAATGGTTAGAGACAGATAAGGAGTAATGTTAATGCAAGGTCAATATTGGTAAATGACAAGAGTTGAGACAATCTAGGGAAAAGTTTTATGGGCATTTGACATAGGTGTCATAAAATTATATTTTAAAGGATAGTTATTAATAAAGGAGGTCTAGAGAGGATTATTCTGTCTTTGATGGGAGTGATAAAATTTCCGGCAGATAAAGAAGTAATTATGACTAGCCAAGCTAAATGAGTGTGTGTGTGGGTGTTTTATAGATGGAAATCAGGTTTTTAAGAAATTCCCCTTGTGAAATTGATCAATCTAAGTTTCTAAGGTGTGCTAGAAATTCGTTCCAGGAAATATGAGATTTCTTGTTAAATTGTCTATGGACATGTGTCAGAAAGTGAGGGACATGAAAGAAGAAAGATTTGACTTCATACGAAGGTGCGAGTCTTAAATAAAACACAAGGTTAGTTTCAACTGCATATAATCATTGATGTAAGTTTGTAATTACTTGCTGTATTTATTCATTTTAAATTCATACTTTAATTTTCCTTCAGTTCAGAAGTTAATTACTTGCATGTATTTTGTCTCAAATGCTAATGACCCATGAATTATATGAATTGGTTCTGTTTAGTTGTTTGTATGTAATAGAAATCCTATAATGTTTAAGATTTCAAACATTTCTCTGACTGAGGAGTAAGTTATCTGTCTTAAATTACTATGTCTTGGTCAATGAATGACATATTTGTATCAAGTATGTTGATAACTGATTTTACTATGTCTTGGTCAATGAATGACATATTTGTATCAAGTATGCTGATAACTGATTTTACTATGTCTTGGTCAATGAATCACACACTTGTATCAAGTATGCTGATAACTGATTTTACTATGTCTTGGTCAATGAATCACACATTTGTATCAAGTATGCTGATAACTGATTTTACTATGTCTTGGTCAATGAATCACACATTTGTATCAAGTATGCTGATAACTGATTTTACTGTGTCTTGGTCAATGAATCACACATTTGTATCAAGTATGCTGATAACTGATTTTACTATGTCTTGGTCAATGAATGACATATCTGTATCAAGTATGCTGATAACTGATTTTACTATGTCTTGGTAAATGAATAACATATTTGTATCAAGTATGCTGATAACTGATTTTACTATGTCTTGGTCAATGAATGACATATTTGTATCAAGTATGCTGATAACTGATTTTACTATGTCTTGGTCAATGAATCACATATTTGTATCAAGTATGCTGATAACTGATTTTACTATGTCTTGGTCAATGAATCACATATTAGCAAAGTATCATTGTCTGGACCACAAGTGAAGTCCATTAATTCATGTATAATTAAGTTGTGAAATCTCTTCATCTGATAAACGAAGTAATTTTGTAACATTCCTGTTTAAAAACATCTTAAGTATTGGTTGAGAACACCTTGATGTCCGTTCCTTCCCTTATTCAACGTTTTAACACGTGCCTCTATTTCTCATTCATGAACTGTGAAATACTGCACAAATAATTGTCAGAATTTTATGAAGAAAATATCACAAATTTGGGACTTCCAAAAATTTAATGTTCAGATTTCTAAAATGTACACTCATGAAGTCCTGATATCATGAAATGAAAAATTAGTGGAAACACTGTGCAATAAGAAAAGCTGAATGAGAAATGAAAACTTTATAAGCTTATGCAGAATTGTGAAATATTCAGTGTGTTATTCTTAATTTCTTTATGGTCGCTGATTTTATTGTTAAGTCATAAAAACTTACCAAAACAATATGATCATAACCAAATCTAAAAATTGCTACTGCTTACTAAATTGTGAATTCAGACCAATGCATACATATGTGTACAAGAACAATATAATGAATAGAGTACAGCTCATGTGTGTTTCTGGAAACTCTACGCAATGCAGTGGTGGTGGAAAGAGAGTGGAGTGGATTAGGAAAAAGACCTTCCACCATCTCTCCACACTTCCTGATGGAGTTGCCATGGGGGCTCGCGGAGAATTGCTCTGCACACCACGCTTTCTTGCGGAGTTGTTGAGGATGACCAATGCAGAGTGGACATTGTCTCTATCAAATGGGTGTGGTTACTTACTGTGTATGACTCCTGCTCTTTAGAGGCTGAGTGAGAGATGCCAATTTATCTATATCGTTCTCAGATGATTATACACATTTCCTAATTCTAATGAAGTCCATGTAATAGATATGATTCCAAATCAAATATTAGATAATACTAGTGTAGTCGCAATGCCTCGAAAACTGTACTAGTACATAGTGTACTTTTTTCATTTGCAAAAAGCTGATTACCACCTTTTCCAAGAAGTTGACGCTTTTACTTTATTCAAAGAAATCTTAACAAACTTAAGTGCAGAATTGATGAGACATTGTTGATCTTCTCTTGAACAGTGCAAAGTTATTTTACTGTTTAAATATGAACTGTAATCCAATGACAGCTGCTTCTGTATAAAAAACTGAACCACACCCCCCCTCTTCAAAACCCACCGACTTTACACTACAATGTGAACCATGTGTTTAGTCCTTGAAAATAATGACCTAGTTTTGAGGCTGAACATACATGTACACACCTACAAACTTTAGTTCAATTCTGACTGCATTTATACTGTATGGGACTTGTCTGTTAATTTATCGTTCTTTCTGACTAGGTCATTTTTATAATTCTTTCATGCATCACAAGACAAAGTTGTTTTGATATAACCCTTTGAAAACTTGAATGGTCTCTCCATAATAAAGAATTATCTTGAGCAGATGTTGTACAGAAATTAAGATAGTAACCATTGTAAACACTGTTATAAAACTAGCTTCAGAAGATGATGTCAATTTCAGTGTGGGAAAGGCAAGTTTCTAACATGAAGCCATTTAACTCTGCATGCTGTAGTTTATAACTCAAATAATGGTTCCATCATTAACAACAGAAGTTTGGTAACTGTTCCCAATTATTCTGAAATCATCGCATTGCTGAAATGAATAACAATGTCGAAAACTCTCAAATCTTAAATGTTCAACAAATTTAAGGCATTCTACATGGTAGTATCAACATATTATTTGATCATTCTTGTAAGGAAAATAAAAGAACAAAATTTTTATCAGGATAGAAAAAAAAACAAACTTATCAGTCATATGGAAATGATGCATCAATAACCTAATTGTAATATACAACATTTAATTATTTCAGTGCAGTTTCCTGTTTGTCGCTATTGGAGCATTTGGCTATTGAGACAAAAAAGACAATAAAATAAAAAATAAAACATGCAAACCATTTTCTTCAACAGCATTTAGCCGAAATCTGTATTTGGTATACTGCTTTGCAGCTAAAATGAATTCAGTGGATTCATTCCTCATCTCTCTCTCTTAGCAGATGTCAAATAGACTTGATAGGTGTCAAATTTACATTTCTCTAAAATGGCTTTATGGAAATAAAAGACCTATCAGCAATACCAAGTTTGGTCTCTACATGCTTACTTCAGAATCATCTACTTAACACGAAACAAAAACTTTAGAAAGTGCTTATGGACCTATTTAGAGTATAATTTGCACAATGAATGTTATTGTTTTCTTAAATCTCTCAATACTATGTTATCAGAATGTACAGACGCATTCATTTCCTTATTTCTGTTGCAGTTAGAGCAATATGCTTTGTCAAATATCATATGAAATTCAGTATTATTCCACTCAGCAGTGAAAAGAACAATAATGAACAATATACATCAAACAATTTACAACAAAATCGCATTCATATTTGACTTATGTGAAACAATATTTGTTAAGTTCCAAAAGTTATCATATGCACGAGCATGGTCGAATCAGGCTAAGTGTTGGGGGGAGTTCAAAAGGGTCCCATTTTTCCATAAAATGGCCCCAAAGCAAAAGTCTATGCATTTATTTTCTCAAAGTATGCACAGTGCCCAATAAACATGTGCAAGAATAAAATGATAGTCAAATTTCAAGTGACAAGTAACTATGTTTGTGTGTGAAAATTTTGTCATCTTTGCAGGGGTGGGGGTGGTAGCGGCATGTATTACATGCAGGCTCAACAAGTCATTCGTGATAGAAACACACCTTCCCCTAGCTGAAATTGACATCTTCTGGTGATAACATTTGATAATAGTGTTTACAATAGTCACTGCCTTGATTTCTGCTGAACATCTAATGAAGCCAAGTCTTTATTAGGGAGAGACCATAAAAGTTTCTAAAGAGGGGGGTGAGAGTAAATGCTTGAAAACTATTGTCTTATTTTGATTTGTGGTATAAAAAAGAACACTATGCCATACCTTGCTTTACTTGAAACAAACCACAGGAGTCTGACATTTTATCAGTACAGTTCGATGAAATCTCAGATGTAGCCAATTTCACCAGATTCTACCCTGCAGTAAATAAACATTAGGGTCTAATGCTCGTACCAATCATGGCGCAGAGTCTGTGTTGTCTTTTAATACTACCAGGTCAAGCATCTGTCCTGGCTTTAATATTTGAAGTGTGATGATGTCATCAACCATCATTTCTACTATCCTAACTTTAAGTAGATATTTATATTCATGAAATTTATATAAAATTATCATGTGATACGTTCTGAAATAAAAGGCAAGTTAAACATTTTATTTTGTAAATTACTTTCAAAGTGTTATTCATCTCATGGTAGAATCAGCTACTTCTGTCTGATGTAGTCCTGTAGAAAGACTTTGTGACCATAATGGTGAAAATAAAGGTTAATTCACCAGATTAGGTTCATGCGATAGTCATCCGAGAGTGATGCGTTGGTACGTTGCTGTCTTTTGAAAGGATATGTATAGCTTTTTCAGTCTTCTTGCGATTGTGAAGCGATAAGATGTGTGACAAAAGTCTAATAGAGTGGATGGTTGGGGTCACGCTTACACTCCTTGTGTTAATTTAAAGTACCGATAAGGTGATTTTGTGTTGTCAGAGATTTCATCGTACTTTACTGATAAAACGTCAGATTCCTGTGAACAAACATAACTCATAATGAATCAAATGAAAATAAATACCACAGCCAGAAATAATAATTTAGCACCACACAATTAAATGGCCAGTCCCATATGGTACAGGTGCTTTCAGAATTGAACTAGGTAGTAGTCGTGTATATGTATATTCAATCTTGTAACAGGGTCATTACTCCTTATGGACTAAACACGAGGTTTGCATGTATGTGTAAATTCAGTGTTTTCTTTTTTTTTTGTTTGTTTTTAAGCAGAAGCTGATGCTGTCTGGAATTTTATTGTCTATACCTCAAAGGATTTCTTTTCATATTTAAAATATACCCTGTTCAAGAGTAACTCAATAAGGTGGGCCTCTCATCAAATCAGCGTGCAAGTGTTCTATATGTTAAAAAAAAATATATTGAAGACTTTTCAGATGAATTTCTATGGTCCATATATATTATCAAAATAAAGATCACTAATTGGTGAAATGGTATTCGAATGTGAATTACTCACGATATGTCAGTCTTTCAGTGGGTGGTCTTCATTGATTGGATGTTCAAATGTCAATCATAAACGCAGATCAGCCTCTCAAGTGGAGATGCCATCGTCGCACCTTCTGATATGCGGTGGTGATTTTTAAGTATTTGATTGCTCTGTTGTGGAGCATTATCGCTAAGTGAAAAGTTGAGGGATTGAATCCCCCATCGCATTGCGTGGAGTTCCAAAAATACACGAGTTGTATGGTATGCACTATTAGTTTTAGCAGCAACATGTAATTTCAACTTGTGTATGAGTGAAGAATAACACATTTCATGCAAACATGACAGGGGCACTTTTTAAATATGCACAATAAGACTTCAGAAGTATCTGGAACACTGAAAAGGTCAATTTATTCTTAAAGCTGAATGTTCAGAACATTTCTATACAACCATGTGGGAATATGCAAATTTCAGAATGAAAGACCATGAGATCAATTAGAAAAGTGACAAAAGTTCAATATTAAAAGTCGTGGAAGGTGAGTTTATTTCAAAAGATATAACACAAATATTTTATTTTTAAATTCTTCATACTCAATGTTTGTTTTTTGTTTAAATCTGGAATCATACTTCAAGTTGGTGTCGGCATAGGGTAGCCGCTTACTAACCGGCCTAGCAAACGTTAACGACCTTTCATCTAGATATACCTGCATGAAATTGATATATTTTCTCAGAAATAGCGAGTGTAGCATTCGTTATATCTTTAATCCGCTGAGAGACAAGATGCAACTATACCGTTGATAAAATTTGACCTGGAAACTGAAACTATAGCGTTGATGAAATTTGACCTGGAACTCGCCATTTGCATTCTGAGTCACATGACTACACAAATCTCGCAACCTACATGTCAATGACATCAGGTCCAATAGTCACATGATATCAACAATAAACCATTTCGAAAGTTGTTGTAAATAGAATTCGAAAATATTAATTAAAAGTCACGTATTACTTGTACATAAATATAATAGACACTTAATTCTCAACATATTTATTCTTAGAACAACTACTAGAAACCTGTCGGCATCGCAGCAAGGTAGAGAAAACCACATTCGTCAAGTACTAAGCATGTGTCAGCGATGTATTTTGTTGGTATCACGTGACAACTGCGTTGACCTGTTCTCTCTGCTTGTTGAATCTGTTTTTTTTTCAAGCTGCTGAAACATTTACATATTTCTGGTCATTGTTTCCAGAATAAATATTTTTAGAAGTTTATGACTTTCATTTATATGTTTGATTTGTTTTCCTACAGCAACATTAGAAATGGTTAATTGTTGATATCACGTGACTATATGAACTCTGAAGTCATAGACATGTAGGTCGTGAGATTTGTGTAGTCATGTGACTCGGAATGCAAATGGCAAGTTCCAGGTCAAATTTCATCAACGCTATAGTTTCAGCTAGTCTGTCAGCGGATTAAAGATATAACGAATGCTATACTCGCAATATCTGAGAAAATAAATCATATTCTTCTATCAATTTCATGCAGGTATATCTCGATGAAAGGTTGTTAAAGTTTGCTAGGCCAGTTAGTAAGTGTCTACCCTATGCCAACACCAAATGGTGTCGGCGAATTCCAACTTTTCGATAGGGAACGGACTCTGACCCTACACCCCAACATAAATGTCCAAATATCAAAAATGGGGTGGCAAGGGTCAGAGGAAACTCGACTATGGTCTCGGTGCTTTTAGCCACTCTGTCTCCAAGACACACAGCCATGTTAAATAAATTTCGATTAGAAAAAAAAAGGAGGCGAAAACTGGTTTGTCTAGATGTACCATATATTTATAATTTTTAAATCGATCGCCTTATCAATGACGGCTGATACTGGAAGCGGGGGGGGGGGGAGGTTAAAACGAGTGTTCACATGCAGCTTGGAATTCTGACTACAATTCACCTGATAGATCGAGTGTTGTTTCCATATGGATCAAAAGAAAATTTTAAATTCTTTATCGCACGGAGATGAAAAGCCTGAAGTAGTGTCCCAATCGCCTGTTTAATTTTTAATGACATTTTAGACTGTAGGTTAAGGCCTCGTATATCATTGAAAACAGAAGTCATCTGACTGATACGATTCTTGGGCCGATTTTAACCAAGTGTATATTTAATTTTTCTTCTATTGAAAGAAATAATTTTATTATGCACTTTAAATTCCCACAAGCAAGGAAAACGTTAATTGCACCCTTTCTTTCAGTTTTTCTTTGTCTTAAACGAAGGAATGCATGGCACGTGGCCACTAACCTGACCAATCAGGATTTAAAGCACCTAATGGATGCGATATCTACTTTTGTGTCGAGGTGCCGAAGTCATTTCAATTTAGATTTTTTGTGGGGAACTGCGGGAAAAAGTAGATCTATGACCGTAAGTTTTGATTGATGGAATGCTCGGAATTGATTTTACAATATGAAACAATAGTTAGTCGATTTTTTGGAAGTTAAAGAGGACAATATTCGTAAAGTAATACGTGTGAAGGAGTTAACACCATTGATTTATGGGCGCCATTTCTATGGGACTTGATTAAATATGTTGCCCCCGATAATTGTGTTTAAAATTTCTGATAAATAATAGATTTTTCTAAACTGAAAATACACTAGTCATTTAATATGGAACATATGGTCTTTTTTTAAAAAAAAAATAATATTGGAAGCAAGCAAACCGACTTGTTGAACTGGTTCCAGCTGGTTAGATGAATTCTCCCAGATTTCGATACGATGGTTTCCAGGCCCAACATGGAAGAATTACAATTAAATCCCAATAGAAAGCAAGTAATTATATTGAAATGAAAGTCACTGGACAAATTAGTAAGAGGTGAGACGAGTACGATATATACAAAGTTGGTTTATACAGAATGATTTGAACCAAAGGACTTGAATCATTGAAGTACAGTAAAAATAAACTAATTGCAGGAACAGTCGCACTGATCATCTAGGAGTTTCAATTATTCAGTTTAATGACATTTGGCTGAGAAAGGGTTGAGATAAATATGTAAGTAAATGGGGTTTATTTTATGTAATCCGCAAAATTATTGGTTTCCTTACAGTGACCAACATTATTTGGTGAGATGAATAACTTGGTGTTCTCTGCAAAGCACATCACACGTTTTCTTTGTGGTACTGTGAGGCAGAAAATGGGCTTTTATCCCTGCAAGAAAGATTTGAGAATCCTTCAGAATTTCCATTTGTATAATATACCATCATACCCTCAACCCTGGTTTTTCATAATTTTCCAACATTTTTTGTCAGAGTATTTAATTTTCCCAACTAAATTTGTATAAAATTGCCTTACTAACATTTTATTTCGTTTTAAATGCAAAAACCAAACCCAAATCCAAATGTTGTGGTTGTAGCAGAAAAATTTGGGTATCATGTCTGTGATATGGAACCGAGTGTCTCAAGGTTTTTGTCTTGTGTTCAAAGATTTTATCTTTACACAGGCCCAGGGCTGGTGACCTAAAAAAATTACAGTCCCTGATTCAGATTCAGCAAGTCCAGACTCCATTTTTTTGGGACCAAAATCCCTTTTTTTAATAATTTTTTGGCACAGCTGCAATTGCAACACATCAGATATAGAAAATAAAAGACTAAATCATATTAAATTGACCTGTGTATTTATTTAGATTGAGGAAAAAAATCTCGAGCTGTTTTCCTCCAGGTTCTGAGGTCATCCATTCTAATTTCTCTAACAATGTCCTTAGTGGATCGGTATTGTTTATGTTCATTACTTCTTAAGTGTGGATTGATTCATAACAGTTTTTGTTCACACTGTTGATGTTGTTGCTTAATTAGTCCTACATGTAAGACATATCACATGTTATTTATGTGCTACGTCTTACTACCCAGATAGTGGACTTGTATAGCATGTTCAGATGCGGTTGACATCAGAACGAGTAGTCAAAGTTTCAGGAATATCTCGCACACTTGGCAGCCCATATGGACACTCTTCCACAAATTGATGTGCAATTAATATACTTACTGTGCTATTTTTGTCCTGGTTGAATCAAAATCTGACACTAGCAGATGGACTCGTTTTCATGTTCCCTTGACATATATTTGAATTTGTTGAAATATGACTGTATTCCAGGTATGCCAAAGTATGTTCAGGTAGGTTTATGTGTAGGATGTATTTCTTGAATGAAACAAACCATTACTTCCAATTCAAATAGGCATAATATATTTTTGTTTCATTAAAGAATAATATTTCAACTTAACCTGATTTCTGCATTCCCGGCTTTCATCGGTTTCCAGCCAACTTAAATGCATTCCAAATAAACTTGAAAAGAGGTCCATTTCTTTTGTGAGAATTTGAATTTATTAAAAGAAAGACGTCAGAGTAAGTAGAGTCTTACTAAAACATTATGACTTTACTTTGTAGAAAAGTGTTGTTATTGGTTGCCAGTTGTGAGAGATATTCCTGAAAATTTGACTTTCGTTGCGATGTTAATTGACATCAAAACACGCTACACAGCAGTGTTAGTTAGGCAGTGAGACCCTGACGCCCAAAACATAAATATCAGCGTCAAGGTCTTACATGTAGAACTAGTTGCTTAATACGTTGAATCAGCATTCCGTTACACTAGTGTAAACAAGAGCAAGTGACGGCTAAATTATTTATTCATTAAACTTGAACTTAAAACACCATAGCAGTTAAACAAAAACATTAGAAAAATAAAAATACTCAAGTTTGTTTTACGGAAATCATTTTTAGTTGGTGTTTCCTTTATCCGTCAGCTTTGCCAAGGGACGGTCGATTTTTAATCGATTCAAAAACCAACAATACCACTTTTGATCCCTTTATTGCTGATATTACCTAAAAAAGCAACCAGCATTTGGCCTAAACTCTCCAGATTACATCAATAACATAATCGGGGCCCCAAGTGGTCTAAAGCGCTCGCCGTTATGGATCACTGCCATCTCTCCTCTTTCTGCGTGGGTTCGAGTCGGGTTCGGCCAATGTATGTGAGAAAGCTTGCCAGTAGCTTCTCATGGGTTGGTGGTTCTTTCCGGGGTTTTTTCCGGGTTCTTCCTCCACCATTTAACTGGCTACCATGTATAGCCTGCAGTGTTTTATCTACAAATGGCTTCATATAAGTCATTTGACTCATCAAGGCAAAAAACAGTGAGTCAAAATCCAAACCTATGAGTCCTATTCAAGCCGATCAGTATAAAGTAGTTTTTAAAAACTAATTATATTGTTCAAATACACAACAAAAATAATAGTTATATAATGTGACTAAAGCCTATAAGGCAGTTCCTTTGGCAGAAGCAGTTGAACATTCTATATTTGTTAAAAATCTTTTTGATGATTTCATATCATCAGAAATAATCTGAGCATATATGACAAGGCGTTTATTGTTGGCTATGTCAGTACTTTCATCTGCCGTTGCTGTCACAAATGACGAATTTTGCAGGTAACGTATAAGATTATCCTCAGCAATGTTTTGATAGGCTCTTCAGTACCTCTGAACACGTAGTAGCCAAGTCATACTGAACGGTGGAATTTTTTAAAATGCCAATGGCATCAATTTCTTTAGCTGTTAAGTCGTGTATTAAATTAAGAAGAGATTTGTATTTTAAAAAAGGGATGTTGTTTACACTCAGCCAATGTACACACTTAAGTAGCACTTTTGCTGCTATGTCTTGTTTGTAAAACTGCATTAAAATTTGCCTGGTGTTGTGAACGTTCCAGAGGTCTCTGAAACGCTTAAACACGCGTATTTGGATGGCAATTTTTTTTTTATTGGGACGCAGAAAATCACTTAGGCGGGGGTCCTACGTACACATGTAATAGGTGGGCGGCAAAATTCAAAGACTTACCAGTCCTGCTTCAGCTACCTTCTTAGTGAGAAAATGTATTGATCACTTAGCTGTGCTAATATTGGTGAGTGTACACATTCATTTATCCCCGGAACCAAGTGCCTGTGAATTACAGAATTCAGTGGCTGAAAGACCCCTTGATGTACATGTTGTCATTATAAGAGTACATCAAAAGAACATGATGCAATAACTGTGCGGAAAGTTCAAAGGCTTTGACTGGCGGCTGGGTGGGAAAATATACTCATATTTACAGTGATTGAACTCAGAGGCAGAAAGACCCAGAGATGTACTTGTGGTCATTTGTAAGAGTACATGAAGTAAACAATTTTAGGTTTCAAAATTGTGTTCATTTCCGAGTGTAGCGGAATAAGCAGTGCACGTGACCATGGAATCAAGATATGTTGAGACTTGGACAAAATGCCATTCACAAATTTGGATAGTATTTGCAGTTCAATCAGCAGTTTGTTTTATGGCAACCCAGCATGCCTTCCCAGTGTACTGTTATGAAAGTTACTTGTTTTTTTTGCACATTTGGTCATCGAGGTTTATTTTAGCCTCTGCACATATATGGCAAAACATAAAGGCGTCTTCACTGTCACATTCTTCACTCGACTTAACTTCTTTTTGAAAACGTAGCCAGCTGTATGTTTTCAACCATTGTTGCACAGAATTACGTTTTATCTTACATGTAACCGTTAC
Organism: Megalonaias nervosa; assembly: GCA_016617855.1. NCBI lineage: Eukaryota > Metazoa > Mollusca > Bivalvia > Unionida > Unionidae > Megalonaias > Megalonaias nervosa. The sequence continues at coordinate 353,701 of JAECUM010000439.1, read as the reverse complement.
CTCATCTTAAGATGATGAAGGCTCCACTGGTTTGATAGTAATACTATTATCAACGGTCGGTTGTAAAAACGCGGTCCAAATGATAATTTCGTTGGTTTCGGATCTACTTTAAGTTTTTTTTACCTTGGACGCCATTTTCATTCGAACACTGATAGTATCTTGAAACCCAATGTATTATGATGACATCAGCATAAGAAACTGATGTGCGAGTGTTTTCTCTGTTTGAGCGAGTTGTAATCTAGCCATTGAAGTAGTTAGACCAAACCTTTATTTTGTGTTAATTAGCAAAACATAACAATTGGGTGCGTCAATTTATGTACCAGTGACTATTTTTAGACCAAACCTTTGTTTTGTGTTAATCAGCAAAACATGACATTGGGGTGCGTCAATTTACGTACCTTCGTCGACTTTTGTGCGTCAAATTGGAAAATTCTGCATATTTGACACATGACGCATGAGTAGATAAAACACTGAGCCTGTCTTGTGCTGAAAAATGGCATTAAATACTAAAACAACAACAATAACAACATAATCAACAGATTTTCATGTTTACATGCTAAGCCATTATGTGGCCATGATTGCTGGTACGGTTCCAGTACCCACTAGACTGGTTCTGGCTGGTTTCTGTGATACACTTAGAACCATATGTATTTTAAAGCCATGTGAGCACTAGTGTAACTCTGGCAATGTTTCTCATTCACAGGTCACAGGCTTCGCTTTCTACGCATAGAAGTAGATGAACTTCATAAGTGTAAGAGTCATAACTGGAGGTTGATATTAATAAATTACTAGTCTTTCAACATCATGAAGATAAATTTCTGCATTTCGCCAGTATGATGAAAGTTTTCTCTGGCAAAATAGGTTCTTTTGTTGACAAAAGCAACGGGCACCTCACTTAGAATACAGGAGGGACCCTATCTAAAGTTAGGGGTACCCAGGGCATCAGTCTTTTCAATTTATTTTTTTTAGCACTCTTGTCTTTCCATTTTGAATTTGGGCCATATGGCTTGAAATGAGCACAGAAATAGCACAGTGTTATTAAATTTGATAGAGCAAGATACAGTATTGTAATAATGAAAAGGTCAACTGTCATTAGAAAATGGTATATATAATCAATTGTCTTTAGAAAAGGTGTATATAATCAACTGTCTTTAGAAAAAGTAAATTTAAATGCTGTGTACACAGACTGCAGAAGAGACCCAGGAAAGCAAAGAATGGTTTAAATACAGCAGATTGTTAAATACAGTTGACAAGATTCAGACATTTTTAAAAAATATACAAGAAATGAACCAGATTGCAGTAAAGCATAAGAAATGGTTTGCTCATATTAAATGCATCATTCAGATGCAGAATTGATAATCAAGACAGTATGATGTGTTGTGTAGGAATAGAAAAGTAGCACAATATTTAAGTAAGAAAATAAAACTCGAGGTCCAAAGTTTACAGTATTTTGAGAGTCCTGTTGTTCGATCTATTAGCAGTAGCACTTTTCCTGCTGCTGTTGCATTGCTTACAAATATGTCAGAAGGTGTGGACAAATGCAGGCATTCATCCCACCTGTTTATATGTACTAATTGTTTATGAATCATTGGTTTTCATCTTTCTTTGTGGGATATGTCCTTGGACAGAATTGTTGTTGACTCTTTTCTGAACAGAGATTCTTCAGCCAGATCTTTATCCCAGACTGGTCTTCACTGATTACTGAACACACTTTCACTGGGTGTTTTTTAGACAGTCTGTGGACAGGTATTGGATTGATAGATTCCCCACCCCACACCAATGTTTCTGCCCTATGTAGTTGGGTTTTAAGATCACTTACCTAGTGAGAGTAAAGCAGATAAAAGGAGAAAGTTAGATGGCTGAAAGATTTTCTGTGGTTGTTCTATAATTCCAACAAAAAAATCGTGATGTATAGTCTCAGTGTGTGTGATTTAGATTTTTAACGTAGCTTCAACAATTTCTCAGTCATATCGCTACGATGTCTGCAGTGTGGCAGTTTATAGTGATGTCTAGCACTGGGGCATCATGTTGCAGACATGTAGCATGATGTCCCACCCAGTCACATTATCCTGACACCAGGCCGACCAGTCCTAACACTAACTTCTTAATGCTGAGCGTCAAGCGAGGCAGCTGTTAGTACCATTTTTGTAAGTCTTTGGTATGACTCAGCCGGGGATCGACCCACGACCTCCCGCATCCGAGGCAGACGCTCTAACCACTTGGCCACCGGAGCGGTGTATAGTCTCAGTATAAAGCATAGAAAGCTGAATTTTATAACAGAACATAATACCAATTTAGAACTAGTACACTGACTTGGCTTGCAGTAAGCAATGACCATAAAGCTTCTTAATGCTGATTCTATGGTCAGGGAATTTCAGAGAGCAGTGAATAAAGAGCTACTGGTAAAGAGATACCATATATACTCAACGTATAAACCAGATAATTTAAGGAAAAACTAAAGGCCTAGAAGAGGAGGGGGGGCTTATCAGCAGGCCAATTTCTAAACTTTAAAGATTTTATTGTTGAATACCATAATGGCTATAAATCTTAGGAAACAAAAAAAAAAAATTTTTCCATGCCATAGACGTATATGCATGTACAAAAAAGTACATTCTCGGAGTCCCAACACTTATTAAACTTTTATAAACTACAGTGATTGCTGCTGTTATTTTGCATGTTCATATTTTCTGATTTCTCCAACATGAAATTAAATAAAGATACATAAAGACTCTGGCAGGTTCAAGTTTACCTGGGAGACCAGGCAGTACTATAATGTACAGTACTTGCACAGTGCAAATCGTGTCTTGCATCACTTTAATCCTTGTTTATTCCCAAACAAAGGGTGATGATTTTGTGTTATTCATATTTTCAACCAAATCGTATTATTCCAGATAACACTTCAGCTAGTCGGTAATAGCTGTGTCATTTACGTTGATCCACGCGATCATGAGTTACTCTTTTTCAATGATATAAGTGATGCTACAAAATGAGGTAATTTTTATGAAAAGGTACACATGTTTAGTTGTGCAATGCACAACCAGCATAACTGTTACGTGGTCATGAAAGAATGGTAATAATAACAGTTGAAATTCTGAATATAGATCCACTAAGATCATCGTTAGTCTATTTTACTTTTGTGTTTCGGTTGAACAAAAATCATAATTTTCCACACAATGGAAAGCTGGATGTTCGGTGTCTCCTTTGTTTATAATTGTCTATTGTTTTCCAACAGCAATACAGGCCAGTTAATCATTAAAACCCTGCAACTGGCTTGGGTTAAGAGGGAATTTTGACTGGCAACTATACCAGTACTTTGATGTGTAATTGCCTTTCAGTATGTAATATTAGCATGATTACAGTAATTTTGTAAAACGGGGTGTAAGGTCGCTTACATCAAAGCAAACTACACTTAGTTTTTACGGTATTAGCATAATTGTCAAAGCATTATTTCTGAAACTTCATTATTGTAGTTTGGATTTATCATTAAAGTTTAGTGCAGTGGTGCCCATGATTCAAATCCAATGGATGTACTTCATTCAGCAGAACGTACTTAATTCAGTGCATGTTCAAACCTACAATGTACATGTGGTGGCATCATTAGGTAAATACGCACACTAGCCTAATTGCGAGTATTAAATCAAACCCTATTGTTGTTCATTGTTGTCATACTGCGATACTGTTTTAATGAGTTGGGTATTTACAATTTCAAGGCAAAGGCAAAACGTAATTACTGGTGCACTGACATAAAATGTCCTGTCATCGTCCGATCAAGTTGTGCCCAAATCTGAATCAGGCAAAAACAATAAGAAAACGGAAAATTAAATAAATTTCTTTACTTTTCAAACATATTTATTCCATTTCTGTGTAATAATTGTACATGACAACCTCAAAAGAGTTTTACGGGTAATTTTTGCTAAAGTAAGTTTGGCTAAACAAATACATTTAGAACTTAACCGCATGCATTGTGATGTCGACTCAGACTTTCGGGTCAGCTTATATGAAGGCAGAGGTCTCAGAAACACTTAATCACACATATTTGGACGTAAATTGTTTGTTTGGGACACAGAAATTCACTTAGGCTGGAGTCCTCCATATGCATGCAATAGCTGAGCAGCAAATTCAAAGGGTTGCCATTCCTGCTTCAGCCACCTGCCGAGTGGGAAATTATGTTGATCAGTTGATCATTTTAGCAGAGCTGATATTTACAATAACAGAATTCAGTGGCGGAAAGGCCCCCAGATGTACATGTTGTCATTATAAGAGTACATCAAAAGAACATGACCCAGTAGCTAGGCGGATAATTCAGAGACTTAAGGCTAGCTGCTGAGTGGTGGGAAAATGTGCTGATATTTACAGTGACTGAATTCTGAGGTAGGAAGACCCAGAGATGTACATGTGGTCATTATAAGAGTACATCAAGTGAACAGCTTTAGCTTTCATTATCTTCATTTCCTTATGTAGCTGAATTAGTAGTGCATATGACCTTGAAAGTAAGACATGTCAAGACTTGGACAAAATGCCATTTGCAAATTTGGCCAAGCATTTTGGGGTTAAAGGGCAAATTTACGAAGATTGTAATGAGATTCAGAAGAGTGTTAAAGTTGCTAGAACTGATAGTTTAGATGGAACAGTAGCCAAGTGTAAGAAAGTGTGTGATGCCTGGCTTAGTGTTTGGAATAAGGCCTTTCCTTGAATTGACAAAATTCAGTCCGACTCTAATGGACGAACAAGAGCTATATGTCAGTGGTGTAAAGAATTTTGAAACTTTTAACTCCATGACAACTGCTGGTTCTTCTCATCTGGACATTTAGCCACTTTAGGTATGCCCAATATGCTTATGGGAGGGGACTGCAAATTTTGCTGGTAGGACTCCTATTTTTTACCAAAATGGGAGTCCTGGACTCCTAGTTGTAAAATCCTAGTGAGACTTCTGGCGGTTCATGCATTTTTTAGTGTTTATACCTGTTCAGTTTATGGGATATCAGCTTGTATGCGAACGGGTTCATACGCGATTGTATATGGTATATGAAGAACTGTCTGTGGAAATGGATGTTAAGTAAATAGTAAATGGTCTTGGCAAAGATGGGGTCAAAGTCACGGCTCGCACAGGTGTTGGGTACACAGGATTTATGTTGAGAAAGAAGCCCATGCCGTTAAACTCATATGCTTGTACTTGTTACATCTCACACAGCAGATGTCGTCCCTTTCTTGGTTGATTAGCAGAGTGTACTGACAGGAGTATTCTACTTTTTGAAAGCCTGATCCAGTTGTAGTACAAGGCTATCAAATATTCAGGCTTTGGTTAATGCACTAACTCTGAAAATCAAAGAAGTTCATGAAGTTTGCTGGTTGTTCGTTTATCTTGCTGTTCAGACAGTGTACAAGTCATCGGATGCTCTCATTACATTCTTTACAAGGGACAAAGATGCCAAGTCAAAAGGGTATGGCAAAAGAAATTGATTCACTGTGATTATTGCAACAGCTTGGCTGCTTATAGATGGCTTGATTTTATATTTGATATTTAAAAAATGTATGTGGTATGTGTTGAATGATCATTGATTAGAATCATGTAAAGCAGGCCCTAAGAATCATCCGTCATTCAGCATAGTGTATATCTTAACAGTTATTAAATGTAAACAAACTCATTATACAGGCGTTTGCTCTTATTTGTTTTTTACTAGCACATGCACTTCAACAGATAAAAATGACAGTTATATTGATGACCCCAAATTTTTTTAAATGGCCCCCATTTGTACACGCATGGGGTTCAGTGGCCCCATTGAAGTCATATTTTGGCTGAACACTAGATCTGGCAGATTTCACTTAAAGTTATGTTGTAAATTATGACTACTGGGTTTTGATTTTTTTTCATATATGTTTTAAAAGAAATTTGTCATTGATTGCTTCTGATATAAAGCTTTGCCTTGTTATAATGGTAATCTGGGGCCATAACCACCAACTGCAGTATGTATGGAGCCATGTCATGTTGAGTACCACAATATATCAGGAACCATGATATATTGAGAATAGCATGGTATACAGAACCATGGCATAGCAGTTGCTATAAAGTTTTTAAATAATGGACATATTTGAAAGGAACTGAGATTAAGTTTCACCTTATTTGTCAACCCTTATTGTTATACATTGGCATAATTTTTGCGATGGCATTTATGGTAGTACTGCATTATATCCAGAACTGAATTATAACAAGGTATGTTATAATGGGAGAGAGCTGTTGATGGTTACAAAGAAAATTTCTCAATTTGTCAGTTTCTTCTGATGTATGTAATGGTATACATTTTCCATGTCCATACAAATATTTCAAGTGACGAATATTCCTGTCTTTGACAGATGCCAAGATCTAACAGAAGACCACGTTCACAGAGTCGAGATTCTTCTTATGAGGATGAGTACAGGAGGAGGAAAAGGAAGAGGACCAGCAGTCGGTCACATTCCAGAAGGTATGGTATTTATCTTTTGTTCTTGTATGCCCTGAAACCACATTTGACAGTGTCCCAAACCCTAGAAACACATTTAAAAAAGTCTTAATAATCATGGTGCAAACTAGCCAATAGCCTGCCAGCCCGATGCCAGCAAATTTCATGGCAGAATGGTGCAAAAAATGAGTAGTCAGTTTATCTGGCTGGTTGGATTTTTAGGTAAATCTGGCAAGTTTAATTTACAAATTATATATTTTATCATTTCAAAATACATAATAGAGGGCATGTGAAAAATAAGTAACTGATTGTTTCTGATGACCTCTTGCAAATCTGCAGCATAGCCATCTGGTCTGCTGGGTGCGATGAGAAGAGAAATAACTCGTATTCTGCATCAGTGTGATTTCAGATGTGACTTGCTACTTCCAGATCCCATTGTCATGAAGCCACTAAAAACTAATAATGGCAGTGGGGGGAAAATCTATTTAGAGAAATATGATTCTAGCAAATGAAAACAACTTTTAAAAACAGTCAGGTTTCAGAATTCCATTAGATTGTCCTTGATCCCCTCAAAAAATTTATATTTGTTAAAAGAACCTATCTTAAAAATGGGGGGGGGATCCATTTGTAACTAGCTGCTTAAATTTAAAAGATGTGCTGAGTGTATGCATATGGAAGCTTAAATTAGTCCAAGAACAAGTTACAAAATCCAATAAACCTCATCAGAGAATTGTATACAGAATTTCAGCAATGCTGCATTTGAACAACATTCCATTTAATACTGTAATATGATATAAATCTTATTTTGTGTTTTCTAAAATTTTCTTGTTTTAATTGCATCAGTATAGGGCTATCTTTGAGCTGGGTGATTTACCTGGCTACTTTTACTTTACACCTGGCTACTTAGAAAGAAAATGATCATGTACCCTTATTGGGGAGGTCCCCCAAATAACCAGCCTACTTTGGCAACTCACTCTCCAACTTTAAATCTAATTAAAGGCCCTGTCAGTAACATTACTAAGGGCTGCTTTTCATTGTTAATCACGATTTAAAACAAGTCCTTGGCAGCCATTTGTTTTGTATGAGGAAGTGTATGATGAGTTGTTTGTGGATGATCAGGGATGGCACTGACTTTGAAAAAGTTGTGGCCCAGAAAATTGCCAACCTCAGTGTTTGTCCATTGTCAAAAAATATTGCCACTTTCATAATACAGTTCTTTACATTTATCTCAACATCCTCAGGACCAATGTAATATTGTCAACATAAGCGGATGTTTAAATAAGTTGGGAAGGGGGCAGATTTCAGTTTTGGAGCACTTTAAGCCACCTACTCAAGTTCTGCATGCTACCAGTGCTGAAGAATTGTTTGTGAGCTTTCTTGTTGAACATAACCTGTCTTTCTCAGTTGGAGATCAGCAACAGTGACAGTGAAAGATTATTTCATATTGGAGGAAAAATAAGACCAACTTTAAGTGCCTCCTTAGGTGCTGAAAATTTTGCAACAATTTTAGTCACCAACATTAACCAGAAGGCAGGAAGCCTGAACTGTTTTGAAAACAAATTTACCATAGCCTGATTGAGGAAGTTCAAGACTGCCACAGCATCATATCCTGACAAATAACGTGAAGTTTGTGTATATCGGTAAATTTGGCTGCAAATGTAGTAAGTAGTACATGTAATCAGTGTAAATGATGTTTTAGTTCTATTTTGGAATTTTCATATAATGCAGTACTGTCCCTCAAAATGGATGGAGTTAGTGTCATGATATAATTTTTCACTAATTGTGAGTCTGGAGGGTTGGCAGCTCTGCATGCATATGAAAAATCCATGAATTTGAGGATTCGATCCTATGTTAGAAAATTTCATCAGTCAAATCCCATTAGAAAACACAACTAAAACATATATATATATATATATATATAGTCCACATCTGATCAACAAATACATTTCCTGAAACAATTCATCATCATCATCAATCCCTTGACCTAAGAGTTCGTTGGGGTACCACAGTTGACTTTACAACCAATTCTCTCCATCTTTCCGTGTTCTCTACAAGTCACTGATATTTATTATTCTAGTAGCACCTGGCTGTATAGTTTTTTATATGCTACATGTACATGTACTTTATACTGCTCGGGTGGCCTAGTGGTTAGAGCGTCCGCCTCGGATGCGGGAGGTCGCGGGTTTGAACCCCAGCCGGGTCATACCAAAGACTTTAAAAAATGGTACTAGCAGCCGCCTGGCTTGGCGCTCAGCATTAAGAGGTTAGTGTTAGGGCTGGTCAGCCTGGTGTCAGGATAATGTGACTAGGTGGGACATCATGCCTGCAGCATGATGCTCCAGTGCTAGACATCACTATAAACTGTCACACTACAGACATCGTAGAGATATGACTGAAAAATTATTAAAGCTACGTTAAAAATCTAAATCACACACATACATACATACATGTACTTAAATTGGTCTAGATTTTGATCAGCCAGAGACAACTACCATGATGCTGAGGCTACCAAGGGGATGAGGCTATTCATAGGGAAATGAAAACCTGTGAACAAATTAAAAAGTTTCACATTCTTGCGAGATGACCAACCTTCATTTAACTCAATGGCCAGATATCTGTTGTTTCAAAATATTGGAATTTTAATTGTTTTAAACTGCCATTGGTAGCGATCATAAGCCTGAATTATTTTTAGCGAACTGGAAACTTCACAGTATAAATGTTCCAATAACTATGAAAAATGAAACAATGCTTTTAATTAAGTTTGTTGCCGACTGTCTTTGATCAAAAGTCTTCAGCTTGCTTTGATGAAGGTTCATGTGTTATTGAAGGCGCTCTTTGAAGGACCAAACAAATGCTTGTTTGTCACTGCTACAGCAACATCAAATACAGTGTGACCCCACTATAGCACGTTCCGTTATAACACGAATTTGGATATAACACGGTCGTGGTGTGGCTTCCGAAATTTCATATACATGTATTTTTCTCGTAACGAAATAAAATTTCTTTCTTAAAAGTACGAAAAAAACCAAAACAGTTTATTATCATTTTAGGGAAGAGATGACGTAATGAATAGTACAAGACGATCGTGGCGTGGCTCCTGAAATTTTATATGCGTTTTTCTCATACACGAAAAAATATTTTTTCTTAAAAGTGCGAAAAATAACGTGTAAAAAGTTTATTCAGGAATCGCACTGGGCTTTGCCAATGTCGGAAATTGTGATTTTTTTTTCATTATTGGCGGCAAAGAACACCATCTGCCGATTTTTTTATCGGCGACATTGTTGGCTGTTTAAACTTGTATCTGCAACCATCGATTTGGAGTGGAGAAATTCAGAGGCCCCATGAAAGGAAGCCACAAAGTCGATTTAAGATGCAGTGACATTTATCTATTGTTACATAAACAAATTCTTTGTCCATATTGAAATACGATCTTAACAGTGCATTGTTATGTCATAATCCGCTTATGTTGAAATCTAGCATGAGTACTGTATGTTTTGAGATATCCACTTTTTTTCAAATTACATTTCTGGTAGCGGAGATCAACCAGATGAGGCATTATCTCATAATCTATCTTTCATTGGATTTTCGTCCGCTCGCTTGTAACTAATATATTTACATTGACTGACATTTGTATATGGATGGTAAGTAAAATTCCTCTTCTTTTCACTCAGAATTAAATTCTTCAGAACATTCACATTTTCTATATTAATCCCTGTCATCAGACCAGAACACCTGCGTCTCTGTCATCGATTTACCCCTTCTTTAATTTCTGACGCATGCGTGGAAGGCAGCATCACTCCACTACCACAAATGTAAAAAAAAAAAGCAAGCTCTCACTTGTCTATTCAAACAGGCAGGGAGGAACAGTAACTACAATTGACCATTAGGGCTGTCAACGGGTAACCAGGTACCCGACCAAAGTGAAAAACCCGGGCATTGAAAATTAATGACGAGTACCCGTTTACAAAAATAATTTGTCGACAACTCTATCAAAATATCATATATCATCAGCAGTACACTGGTCTGAGTTGCAGCTCCGGTCTATATTTAGGAGTAGGACCACCCGTTATGCATCAGTGGTCCAATACTAAATGGCTGCTGCACGCTGGGCTGTGCGAACAGCTTCACAGTTCAAAATAACACTAATATGTAGACTACACGTGTTAACATGTCACTTCAGCGACTGCGTGGTCATGTGGTTTAACTGGTACATACCAATGACACCATGTGACCATGCAGTCGCTGTAGCCCGGTTTGCTATTGCCATTTTAGAAGCGCTGCATGTGTGTCTAACAAAACACAGTTATTATAGGGAGTGATATTATTTTCTATTTAAATAAATATTTTACAAAGAGTAATGGGCAAAGTCTCTAAAGTGTGGGCGCATGCTGAACGACTGAACGAGAATAGTGTTCGTTGCAAATTGTGTGAACTGGTGCTTTCTGTAAAAGGTGGAAACACAAGTACTTTGCGGAACCATCTCGTTGGAACACACTGCATCAATGTAGATAATAACGGCAGCACAAGTAGTACTCCGTGCATTGCTTCATTCATGGTCAGGAAACCAAAATTATCAAAAGCCAGGCCTCAGAAATTGATCGGAGAATATGCGGCCTTCATTGCACAAGATGGGCGGCCGATAAGTATTGTGGAAGGAGACGGTTTTAAAAGCCTAATTATTTTCTAGAGCCAGAATACGAAATCAAATCAAGAATGACAACTGCGTTAATAAAGAAACGGTATGATGAAGGCGTTCGGAAAATGTTGGTGGAATTGGAAAAGGCTTATTATGTAGCATTTACAATGGATTTGTGGACATCGTTGCAGATCATTGCCTATATGTGTGTGACTGCTTACTGGATAAATCCTGTGTGGTAACTGGAATCAGACAAGGGAGACTCCGGAACGACACATTGGGCAAAACATCAGCGTTCGTCTGAGTGATTGTGCCAATGAGTGGAACATTCCGGTGAATAAAATAGCTACAACAGTCCATGACAACGGATCAAATATGAATGCAGCCATGGACTTGCTGGATGACTGGCCAGATCAACTTTGCTTCGCTCATACGTTGCAATTGGCAATTAGCGCTGGTTTAAAAGTGAAAGCCATAGCCAGAATGCGTGGTGCTGCCAGGAGAATAGCTGCACATTTTAAACGCAGTACAGTTGCAGCTCAGGTTTTGCGTGAAAAACAGAAAGCACTACAATATAATGACACCGCTGCAGTTTCAGAAGTTAACATAGATTGTTCCACAAGTTGGAATTCGATTCTGGATATGTTGGAATGCCTCGTGAAATTACGGTGGGCGATCGGTGCAGTTCTGTCTGACCCACAGGTAACTTTCTGCAACTTCGCTTCTACTTTTGAAATGACGAACGAAAACTGGTCATTGGCTGAAGCTCTCATACCTATTCTAAAGCCTTTCAAGCAAGTTACCATCATGTCATCTAGACAAAAGTACCCGTCCATCTCGTCTGTGTATGCGCACTTGTATGTGATAATGAAAAACATTCCTGATTTGAAACCAGATGATGATACTGCAATTAAAGAATGTTGGAAAGCCATCACCGATGAACTTCAGACCCGCTATTATCCTACCGGATACAGCGTGCTCAATGCAGCCAAGGCTGCAGTTGTCGATCCGCATTATAAACTTCTGAAATTTTTTGAGGAAGCACCACGACAGGAGACGTACGCTGATGTCAGGCTGGAGCTGATGGCAGTAGTAATCACGGATGCACTACCTGTGCTGCTAACCACTGTTGCCATAATCACTGACAAAACGGATGAAATGGAACCGAAGAGACAGAGAATGGAAAATGTCGCCGAAAATAACATTTTCAATGATCTAGCTTCTCTGTGTGCCGCAACGCTGCATCGGTAGACGAATTGGCAACATATCTGTCGGAGACGCCACTTGCACGAAAATATCTCTGTATTCCTGCAACGTCAGTTCCATCCGAAAGTGCTTTTTCGACGGCAGGACACGTTGCAAACAGGAAACGTGCATCGCTGTCACCAGATACGGTCGATATGTTGGGTTTTTTTTAGCAGAAACTGGAAATTGTGTGTGGGACAATGATCATGTACTTGTACACTAGGACAGACTGGTATTATTTAGCTTTGATAAATTCGTTCTTAGTTCATTCATTTTTTAGTTTTTAGTTCATAAAAACATTCAAAAAATGTTATTTTATTCTAGTTTGAAATATTAATATTGTAATGTTTTGCTTCCTTACTTAAGTGTAAACCTCTTTTAGTACTCAAGTTCTGAACCGGAAGTTGACTTTCACTACCATTCGCCGTGAGTAATAAATAACAAAACAGGCTGTGGAAGTTGTTGGAAGTTTATTAATAAGTGAAACAACATTGTAATATTAATACATTATTATTGACAAATCAAAAAAAATATTATAGCACAATTTATAATAGACAATTTGAAGTACAACAGGAAAACAAATTATCTCTGTCGACAGACTATCAGCCATCTCCCATTGGGTGTGGGTAAAGTGCGAATGTGAAAATGCGAAAGTGCGAATTAGTAAAATGCAAAAAAGAGAATGCGAAATAGTGGATAAAGTGTGGTAAGCAATGTGCAAAATGATGTAAATAGTTCGTTCGTTTTGTGATCCTACAACAATCAAGGTTTGTGAAAATTTGACAGTGGGGTAACTAGGGTTGTACATGTTCTAACGAGTACCTGGTTACCCGTTAAAGAACGCAACGGGTACCCGGGTGAAGTTTTCCGTGGTTTTTGACAGCCCTATTGACCATACACAGCCAATTCATTTAAAACAAATATACCCAGATAAAATAGTAGCTGAAATTTCAAAGAAAACATTACCTTTGAAGCATCGATTGTAATGAAAACGTACTAAGCAAATGGGAAGAAATCAGTCTCAATCATGCAATACAATTTTTTGATGTTGCTGCCACAATAAGAAACGGGCATTTGTTAGGTTCTCCAAAGCTGATCTTATGCGGCGACTTCAATAAGACATGTACCCTTCATCAAAGAAAGCCGACTACAATCTTTAATAAAAACAAAGAACCTTTCTTCAGAGGAAGTCAGTACCGAACTTAAATAAAAGCAATGAAATCTGATGGACGGTTTCAGTTTCCAACGTGACTGGAACACTTTTACAGTGCTGTGAAAGTTCCCTTGTTACAGGAAAAAACTTTATGCTTACGAATTCTACCGACGGCGCTTAAGATGCAAACTTTTACTGACTTGGGGCGTACTGAAAAGTAAATGTGGTTCATCATTCGTTACGTGATTATGCTATATTTTCCACTGAATACAGACCTATATGACCTGTAACAAAATTATTGAATATTTTAAATCGCAGTGTGTGCATATTTTTGATGGAATTACTTGTATTCTGGATTCAATGTATGTGACGTGATTCGTGGGTGAGTACACGGTTTTAATACTTTATTCATTGCTATACATTAGACATGTATATATAAACAGTATGCACATATATGTACCAATGCGTGATTCTCTGAATAAAGTAAAATATTATATATGCCTTCTCTGTTTTCACTACAGGTGTATTTCTCATTTAATTTGCATCGATTTAAGATGATAACTATGCCAATGAAGCACGTATTTTGCGCCCGCATTTATTACCTACCCCCGGCACATTTTTTCGGGTACATGCATCATTTTTTTCAGCTGACCTGGTTGCTTATAACACGGTCTGGTTCAATGGCTCCTGACTGCCGTGTTATAGCGGGGTCACACTGTAATTGTAAAACATTGACGGAGACAGAATTTTTTTCCATTTACTTAGTATATATACAGATCAATCAATGCTTCAAAGGTAATCAATTTTCTTTGAAGTTTCAACAAAACTATTTTTTCTGGTACATTTTTCAAAAAGGGAAAAAATTCCCATTGTCTGGTAGATTGTAATTATTCCCATTCCTGATTTCAGAGCAGGTCAGTTGTAGCTAGTCAGGTAGCATGACTATTTGGGTTATACTGCAGCACAGAGTACTAAGTCCAGACATCAGCATAAGCGAATTACGATATAACAATGCCATGTTAGGGTGGTTTGTCAAAATGAACAAAGGATATTAATTATGTAACAATAGATTCCAGTGCAATTATATATCTTGGTTTGAGGCTTCCTGTCATGATGCCTTTGAATTTCTCAACTCCAAACCCAGACTGTATAGAAAGTTTTTAACAGCCAAAAATGTTGTCAGCAAGATTGCCAGATGGTATATTTTGCCGCAAATAAGGACAAAAAAATTGCAATTTGTGAAATTGCCAAAGCACAGTGTGATCCCTGGATGATACAGGTAGCATTTTCAGGTTACTGGGCTTGCAGGAATATTTAGCAAGTTACGAAAACTGTTGATGATTCTATTTAAAGCATTTAAGCTGGTCAGACTGCACATGTGGAAATTAAAGACTGATTTTTTACCTTTTCAAGTGTGACTTCTTTTAAAATTGGTTCAGAACCACAGATTGATAGCACACCAGCACAGTTCCTGCAATTTTCATTTGGTACATGTGTTTATGGCCAAGGACTCCACCGACTTAGCATGGACTCCACCTTTCACTCTTCCAGTTGTTATTGTAACAAAAAATCCTCAAAACATCACTTCATCTGAAAATGTGCCAATTACATCACAAATTTACCTAGTTGGATGTATTTTGTATTGGACAGCGTACTAGAACAGATGCCTTTGTGACCATGATCAGGAGGATATCGAGCCAGCGAGTTCTTCTGTACATGGTTCATTCTCCCATCACTCATTAAATACTTCAGACTTGTTTACCCATCCATATTTTACAGTATTTGTACAGAATAAAACCCATCCGTATGGTCATACGGTCATTGATATGAAAATACGATTTGAGGTTGCATTTATTTAGTAAGTTTTTTAAATTCATTTTTAAGCATTTTTTTTATTCCGTTTCCTTTCATTGTATTGTCTCTTTGGTCCGCATCTGCAATCTGTGCCACATCACTGATTTTAACATTCTCAACATCCAGTTGTTTAAACAAAGAAAATGCCACTGACAAGAAAGTTTCAGCACGAAACTGGTGATGAAAATGGAAAATCTAAACATAGAAAGCAGCATTTTCTACCAGTTTGTAAGACTCTATGGCCATGCCTTAAACTATTGTCTGAAGGAGGACATTTTGTGCTCTGCACTGTTTGCAACTTAGACTTTTCCTATGCACATGGTAGAAGGAATGACTGTTCACGGCACATGGAATTGGAAAATCATGCAAAATTGGAATCTTTAGTGAAGGGAAATAGAAATATTTTGTCAATGATGAAGGGAAAGGAAGTTAGTGATCAACACATACTTCAAAAGCAAATAACACGTGCTGAGGCGATTCTATGCGAGTTGATCGTAAATATGAATTTGTCATTGAGCACAGCTGACAATTTAAAATGTTACAGATCAGAGATCCTCACTAGGCAATCAGACCATTGAGGCTCTATTGGTCCTGAAGTCCAAACCAAAGAATTTTACCAAAGAGTAGACAGATGACCAGCTGGATAGGATAAAGAGTGCCTATTATGTCGCCATTAAAAACCCATAGACTAAGCCGTCATTAAAAAATTTATTCCAAGTGGATCAGTTTGATATTGTTGACAAACTTTGTACAAAATAATATATGGAGCTCATTTCCATTCTAGTAAATGTTGACAAAGCTAATACTAGATTTTATGAAGTAAGATTTCCTTCACCTATCTAGATGAAGTTATTATTTTCTGAGTGGATGGGTGGTAACAATTTCTGTCATAATGTTTTATATTAAGTCTTCCTTAACCATGTAAAATGTAGAGAATTGGCTTTATTTAAAATGTTATGGATTTGTGTGAAGCTTAGAAAACAGATTTTCATGAGAAAGTAACGGAGGTAAATAACGGAGTGAATTTGGGTGTGTTGAGTTATTCTTTTGGTTTTTATCACTATACAGGGGTCAAGCTAGACTTGAATTTTAGGGAGAAGTGACTTCTCCATTTGGACAGAACAGGGAGAAGTGAGAGTTCAACAGGGAGAAGTGGACATGAAGCAAGAAACACGATATATATATATATATATATATATATATATATATATATAATGTGTGTTCACTTAATTGAATTACGCCCTCTGTTTCCCAGTATTCTTATTTGCATTTAACATCGGATTTAAGCAATACTTTATTTTCAAGTAGAACACTTTCTGAGTTATTTTGGCCATATGATTCTAAAATAGAATAATAGAAACCACACTGAAACCCATTGTAACACATTATTGTAATTGCAAGTTAGTAAAAAAGCTTAATCAAGTACCCTTAATCAATTTAAAAAAAAAAATGTATACCATCTAAAAGTTCACAATAATGGCACTTTCAAAGATTTTAAACATCTTTTGAAACAACCCCCGTACTATGTATATGAGGGCAAATGCACGTGTCTTCAGATTATACTGTTCGTCCCCATTTCTTTGTTGTTTATAAAACATTACCGTAACTATTCATACATAACACGCTAAAATGCATAAAATTACAGACATGGCTCCTTTATAGTCGGTATATAAACTAAACCATTGTTTCCAACTGAATCAACACATAACGCTAGTGCATCTATGTTTAGAAGGAGAGGTTTTCGTAATGTAATCCCATTATATAGCTTCATTACAACAGTCCATAATGATAGGATTGCAAACTTATGGTTTATTTATTTGTCTATGTACTTGCTGCAAGTTTTAGGCACTGGTTAAAAAGTATGTGCTTCACTGCTTTTTTCCGTATTTTCACAGACACGAGTCGAGTTCGAAAACAACTTTGACCTTGCAACACTTCTCGCGAATTCCACAACATAGCACTGTCTGACCTATATAATTGCATTTTAAAGTTTAATCTTAAATAACATAATACCTAGGCTTTGCTTTCTATGAATTGTATACTTTTCTGAATATATTTGCCCGATGATTTAAGAAAACAATCTAATAAACTGGTAGGCCTACTTCCCTGACATAGCGATGTCCGCCATTATTTTCCCGTTACTGATTCATTTAAGTTTCAAAATAGTTTTATGAAGAAATAGTGTACAAGAGACAGTTAAAATATCCAGATCACCGATTCTGGTCTTAAAACACAAATTGCTATTTACATTTTATTGTTAAATTTTTGAAATACAAGTTTGTATGTTTTTATCATCAAAGGATAACGTGGAAATCGGGCTATGATAGTTGCTGACTTACTCGGAAAAGGGTTAATGGGCAATCAGCTATCAAAACACATGCCTGTGAATGTGCAAGAGTTTGTTTGTCAGCGTAATTGATATCAAAACTAGTCCGACGAATACATTTCGCTACAGCACAATACTGGAATTAACTTGGCTAGAGCGAGGGGGCATCTCAAAAAGTATTTTCAGTCGACGTACTCCAAAAAAAAATCACAGGGCGAAGTCATTTTCGCTTTCCTAACAGAAGGCGGCGAAGTTTACACTTCTTAGGCGACTTTGTCGCCCACATCGCCTGGTAGCGTGACCCCTGACTATAATCTAAACAAGATTTTTAAGTCAGTGGTGTTCAGTTTCTGCAGATTTTGCCTTGAAACACAGAATTGCTGAAATCCAGCATCTTTACAAGTTAGAAGTTATTTACAGAATATTGTATAGTCTGTATGTCATCTAATATTACATAATGGTACTTATAGTGTATTGATAGTGTGCCTACTATTTGTGTGTTGTTTCACAGGTGATGTATGTTGTGTTATGATGTTAGAAACACTGAATGAAAATACTGACTGCCTTCTAAAAATACTGACAGACATTGCTTAAAATACTGACAAGAAAATGTATGGGTAAACAGGTCTGTACTTTCATCAGGGTGTATTAAACAGACTCCTTGAGGGAACTTACTGCCAGGGAGGCCTAAAATGGTCAGTTTCATTACCTGATGTAGATGTCATGCTGATTTTAATTAGTTTGGACACCAAATGTGATCACATGGTCAAGACAGAAGAGAAGACAAAAAACATGGCTGCATTTATTTCCTATGTAATGTACTGCAAGGTATAAAAAAAAATCAAGACTAATGCCCAGAATAAAGAGGGATTGGTTACCATTGCCAAGAAAATAAAAGAAACACCTTTCAAATAACTAAACAAAAACTGCAGAATTGAACTTGATCACATTTAAAAAAATTCGTTTTTGCACCATTAATTCCAGCCGATTTGCTATCATATACTGCTGCTGATGCTAAAAATAGAAGAGATACTATAAGTAAGCATAGAAAAACCTTAAAACTATCAAATATGATCACTATTACAGACCTGCCAAGCCTTACGATTTTGCATTAAGTTTACGATAATGACCCTTAAAATGCAAATTTATGGAATAAAAACAAAAGCTACAGAAATGATTGTTGAGATAAAATCCATATAATTGGCTCATCCGTGTTTGTTTTCAGGGCCTCCGATAATGCACAAATGTGTGTCCCTGAGGCAATAAAACTAAAAATGATGCATTAAAACCCCAGCTTAAGAGTCCCTTTGGACGCCAAAAACAATTGCTGACCAAGTTGATTTCCAGCTTGCAGGTTTCACAGACATCTCAAGGATTTTCTATGCCATCTGTTGAGGTCATGCTCATTAATTATGCATTGTATTCATTTCCGAGTTTACCCGAAGAAGTATAGTGCATGTGATCTCGAAAGTATGACGGGCTAAGGATTCAGATTAAATTAGAAGATAAACTCAATGATAATAAATATTACTACCATTGTTTCTTTCACGTCGAGACTTGGACAAATTGCCGTTTGCAAATCTGGACAGGTATTTTGGGGGTTAAACGCATACCTGCAAGCCATTATGCTTTTGTCATAATCATTATGCCTTTTTTTCAACAAATTATGTTTCATCTTCTCCCTTATATGGATTACGCTGTTTCGGTAAATTAAAAAATAAATAAAAGTAAGGAAGCTAAAGGGCAATCTGTTACAACGACTTTAAATATCATTTCCATTTCATATTACATTTATTTATTTCTGTATCGGTTTTGTATTTGTTTCTTGTGTTTAAATTAGTAACTGAAGCAGAACACTTGATACCATGAGTAGTCACTGAAAACTTGTCATTGAAAAGTCCCTGAATTTAGCTTTCCTGATGTATATGAACCCCGTTTCATGGATTTTTTATTAATTTTTGTGTTGAGTATTCATTTTAATGTCATTGGATTTTATTTGATTTGACATTCTTGGACTGATCTTTTTGTGTGCATGTGTGGACCTGATATTGAAAGAATACCTGGACATTGTGTTTGTAACCCTTATGAGAAGATGCTGATGACTTCAGAGCCTGGATAGGGCCTTCCAAACTTAAGACTAAAGCATGATGCAGGGGTCACGCTACCAGGCGAAGTGGGCGAAAAAGTCGCCTGAGAAGCGTAAACTTCGCCGCCTTCTGTTAGGAAAGCGAAAACGACTTTGCCCTCTGATTTTCGGACATAAAATAACTGTAGATTAGGACTTTGAGATGCCCCCTCGCTGTAGCCAGTAAGTTCTGGCACTGTTGTAACCGAAGGCCAAATGTATTTACGTGGTGTTGATACCAATCAGCTTACGGCGACAAAGAAATTCTTGCACATTCACATGCAAGTTTTAATAGCTAACTGACCATTAACCCTTTTCCGGAGCAAGATATCATTGCTTGATTTCATGAAGTTGGGCACACTGTGCTATGATAAAAATATACCAAATTTTGTTTCGAAATTTAAACATCAATATGCAAATAGTAATTTGCTTTTAAAAATATGCTCGGTGAAGAGCGTTTTCTAATTTATTTCTTTTTTTAACAAATGGAGATTTTAACGGCCGTATTTGCGTATTTTCTGTATAAAATCAGTTTGAAACCATAAATGAACTTGTAATGGCGGACATCGCTGCGTATATAATATACCAGTTCATTAAACTGTCTGTATTTGTAAATAATTCGGCAAATCGGTTCAGGAAAAGATATAATGAAAACAAAGTTTAAATATTATGTGATAGGAGATTTAGCCTAACTATTTAATAATGTAGGTCAGAAACATGGGAATCTCTGTTGTGGAGTTCGAAACAATGCTGCGAGGTGAAGGTTGTTTTCTGACCTACCGTAATTAATTTTCGTGAAAATACGAAAAATATATATAGTAATGAAGCAAATATATATAGTAATGAAGCAAATACTATTTAACCAATGCATATCGTTATTACCAGTAGGTAGGCAAATAATAAAACCATAAATATGCAGTCCTATTAATGATTTTTGTAATGAAGCAAGAAAGTGAGTAGTTACATTAAGAAAACCCTCCTTCTAAAAATAGATGCACTCACACTGTGCAATACGAATTCTTAGATTTTCGGTTTGGAAAAAAGGGTCCAGTTTAGTTATATATCGACTTCTAGTGCTTCAGTGTGTTGTCTGTGAATAGTTACAGTAATGTTTTATCGGGAACAATGAAATCAGGACGAAGTGTATGGTTTGAAGTCACTTGTGCATTTATTGCTATGTACATGTATTAGGGGCTGTTTCAAAGAATGCGAGAAATCTTTTTGACTGCAATTTTACACAAAACTTGTAGAAAATAAAATAATTAAGTGGTAGTTTATTAAGCATTTTTACCAACTCGCAGTTACAAGACTCTAATCTTGTTACTGCTATCAGTTAAAATTAATTACAATGTATAGCTTCTGATGTGCTTTTTAAGTCATATGGCCAAAACACACTGCATTTACTTCAGTTCAAACACACATATGCTACAAGTATGAATAGAATGGGTATGAATATAAATTTTTTTATATGCGTACAAAATATGTTAATACTAACATATAACACATTTTTCAACTTGAAAATAAGTCATTGCTTAAAACTGTTAAAACTTATAAAAGCATGCTGAGAAATAGAGCACATCATTAAAATAAGATAATGCAGCTGTCTATATATATATATATATATATATATATATATATATATATATATATATATATATACATCGCGTTTCTGCTTTGGTCTCACTTCTCCCTGTTTAGCTCCCACTTCTCCCTGTTCTGACCAAAAGGAGAAGTCACTTCTCCTTAAAATTTAAGTCTAGCTTGACCCCTGATGATGTTAGCTCTACAGTCAGTAAACTTCACATTATTAGGTCTGGAAATTTTTATTTTTGGGTCTGGAAAAGGTCTTAAAACTTTTTCTAAGTTTGTGGCAGGAACTATGCTAATATTTTTTCATAATATACCTCAAACATGGTGGCTCTTAAATGGATTTCAGATATGCTTTTGTTTTTTAGAGTAAAAGTGCTGTGGAAAAATGCAGGGTCAAAAGGGCAAAGGTCATGGTTACCCTGACTGAAAAAGAAAAATGTATATTTTTGCATAGAGAACTCTTAAACTGGGGGGGGCGCAAATGATGTGATGGTACTGTTGAAGGAACATTTGATGATGTGTTGCCCCAGGGAATCTTAAATTTTTAAAAAATGGTTTATATAACATTATCTTGTAATAGTATATGTTTACTTTTATTAATTTTAAAACCTAATTTTTAATTGGCACCAGGTTAGCACAGGTTAAATCCTACACATACTTGCACTCCTTTTTCTGTCAGATGGAAGATGGAATTTTTCACCATTAATTTTCAGTTTTACAGCAGATCCTTACTTAAATCTGCACGTGATATCATCAATGGAAAACATGTCCAATCTTGGCAATTAAAGATATTGTTTGTAGTACATAAGAAAAACAAGATAATCATTTTTTTAAATCTTGAGTCAGTGCAAACAGATATATTTACAATTTTTTTCCGAAAACCCTCACATGTGATCCTAAAATATAAAAGAATTGGAAACAAAAAATGTTTTTTGTAGGGGAGACAACCACAAAATTGCACTTGATCAAGTGGGTTCTGATAAGGTTATGTCCCTTTTGCTTAACAGCTGAGATGACTGTTCAGTCTTTGTTTGCATTGCCAGCTACTTTCCAGGTTGATGAGCTACAAGTTTCTACTTTTGCAGTGTTTATTATTTATTACAAGTTGTACCTTGGTTATGTATGAAGCTGTTTACCAATAGGTTTATTTTTATATTTTTTCTTCTTGGAAAAGTTGCTTATTCCAGTCCATTGCTTTTAAAAATTTGCTATATGCCCCACCCATCCTTGTAGGTATTTAAAGTTTTTCATGTGAAACAATTGTTCTGATTGTTTCAAAATTATTGCACAAATTCATTAAAAGCAAAATTAATAAACTTTTAGCAAGAACAAAGCAATTTTAGTTATGTCGGATCAAAACTACAATTGTTTTCATTCAGTTCCCACAGGCTGATTCACACAATGCGAGTACTCAAATAAAATCTGTTGTTGGCTTTCCCGAAAGATACTAAGATACTATGCTAGCAGATTAAAAAGTTAGAAAATGAGTCTGCTAGTAATTGGTTTCCACTGGGAAAAAAAAAAAATTTCTTAATGTAATAATCAGCAGTTCTACAAGTGCACTAATAGAATTAAATTTAAAGAGATTTAAATCGAATAGTCAAGTTTTCATACAAGTCTAATTACGTAATATTCTCCTCAATTTCATGTTTATCTTAGCCGAGAGAGCCATCATTCCAGGAGGCGCTACAGAGATGATTATGATGATGACTACTCAAATGGTAGCTATCGTGAGCGATCTGCAACACCAGAAAGAAGGGGCCATCGCAGTCGTAGCCACAAGTATTGTGAGTCAGACAACAGCAGTCACTACCATTCCAGACACAACAGCCACAGCTCCAGCCGAAGGCGGCATAAGCACAGCAGGCGGCATCGACGGAGTTACAGGCACAAGAGAAGGTCTACTTATAGTTCTAGCTCAAGTCGGGTGAGTATTATTCCGAGGGTGGACAGACAAAAAAAAGTCTACCGCCGGCGAAAGGTACTAGTGCAGAGTTTTACTTTTTCTATGTTCTTCTATCATCTGGCTCAAGATTATAGCTGACCACTGGGTTTGTTACAATCATAACCCAGTTATGAGAATTTTGTCACTTTAAATCTTGAGAAAATCAGAAACACAGAGTAATAGTGGATATCATGATAAATTTGTCTTATGGTGAGATGTAGTGTTCACTTTCTTAATGGCAGTATTGTCAACAGGGTTAAAGTTTTGTTTACAGCTTTTAAAGACTAAAATTGTTTATACTGAAAAGCATTCAGATGCAGGTGAGGCTGGGTTCTGCAAAACATTTTTAAAAAGTTTTCATTCATTTATAGGTTGTTTCCCCAGGTGTATTGTAATCTTGAGCAGCTTTGACACAATATGGGAAAAAGTTCTGTATGAAGTACTTTTATTAAGAGTGGGTGGGGTGGGGGTGAAATTTAAAAGACGCTCCATATATATATATATATATATATATATATATATATATATCCTTTAGTCCCAGACATGAAAATGTTAAACCCATTCATTTGGTAACAGTTACAACAATCGAGGAATTGTACTTACATACAGAGAATACCTTTTTACCATGGTTTTTTTTTTTAATCATCTCAGCACTGGGTAAGTATTAATTTAAACACTGCTGTAATTACATAATTGCTAAAACATCTGTTTTATCCATCATTGCAATGTTTAGAATTAGTACTAGATACGTCCAAACTGTTTTGCTGTGAGGAAGAAAGTATACCCATCTTTGAGAGTTGTTATTAGAACAGTTTCCATTGAGCCAGTTAAAAAGTAATCTTGTACCTTAGTATCTGTTGAAGAAAGTTATAACCGACCTGTATTTTTCAAAGGTCATTAACATAAATACTTAAGAGGTTAGGTTCTTAACTCATGGGTAAGCATTATTATATTGACATGTTATTTCTCTGCATGCCCAGGTGACATCCCACACCACACTGCCATTTGTCCCACTAACCCCAAACTGTCATTGTCCCATTGAGTTAACCAGGGGACATCCCACCCTAAAATGCCATTCTCCCACAACCCCAAACTGTCATTGTCCCATTGAGTTAGCCAGGGGGCATCCCACTGCAAACTGCCATTGTCTCATTGAGTGAGTCCTGGGGACATCCTGCCCCACACTGCCAAGCTCCCCCTAATTTTAACAAATCTCCATATCATCATTATAGGTAGATAGAGGTATATCAGATATTTCCATGACATTGTATCCAAGGTGTAGCACTGAGATGACGAAAACAAAAATTACTTTCCATGCTGAATTATAATAGTTTGTCCTTAGTGTAAGCTTATTCTACATGATGCTAAACTTGTAGTGGCAGAGTAAATTCTTAAAAGCAGTCATTTGCAGCAATATTCTTACAAGGTCTAGGACGTTAATACATTATAAAACAAAATGTTACTTTTCTACCAACATTATCTTTTTGGGGGAATGTGTGAATAATAACTTGACTCTATGCCAGCTGATATTTAGACTTGAAGTTTTTGTTTGGCCTCTTGTCGCAAGACTGGTGTAAAATATCTGTACACAACATGGATATAGCATTGCATAAAGTGCCACTTTTGTAATACATGCAATACATGTCTACTTTTATTTGGAATTTTTGTCTAAAGAGGTTAGCTATGATGGGCTACATGGGGAGGTAGAGCAAACATATTTGTGCCTTTTGGCTAAATGTTTTATTGCTACCTTTAACTGATCCAATACCAGTGATAATTAGTGCTACCCTCTTTCAATAGAAATGTGATGGGCAGTCTTTATAAGGGGCTTACATAGTAATAATTTATTAGCCTTTCAACAACTTGAAAATGCAGCATTTCATCAGTGTGATTAAAGTTTTCTCAGGCAAATTGGATTTTTGTTTTCTCGTCAAGCCTACTTGGCACTTCACTTGTAATACAGGAGGGGTCAGAGCTGAAATTAGAGGGGCCTTGGGCATCAAGGTGTTTTTAGTACTGACTGCCACTGTTTATCTTGCTTTGGCATGCAAGGTGATAAAAACATAATTGAGCTCATTTTCTCAGGTGGACCACACAAATCAAATTCAATAACTAATTGTTGTATCAAAGGAATGTTATAACAAAATCTTGGGAATACATATTAATTGGGGAATTTAAACTGATATTGTAAAAGAGGAAGCATTGAATCCAAGAGCATAATCAACAATCTTCACCATATATGTTACTGTTGCTAATTAGGGCTGCTGTACATATTGTCCCTAATATCATTTGAGTTTGTCAAGCTTATGCTATGTTAAGTACTACTGTAAATAGCCATTTAATTAATATACATAAACACACATACATGTACATGCTGTTTGCAATAAAGAAAATGACTTGTCATGAAATGTGAACAAAGGATTATGTCGTTAGAGTTGGTAGGTTTATGGGTGAGTGTGCTGCAGCGATTCTGTTTTGTACCACAGAAACTAGATTTTTTTAAAAATGTTCATTCTAATCAGTGTGACTTGTAAAAGACTTTAAAATAATGAAGCTCTTTAATCACACCCTACAATATTTCCCCTCATCTCTAAAATGTTGCCTCCCAAACTTGTTGATAAATTTGATTATAAAATAAGTCAGGCTACACACGGAAACACAAACCTACAATTTCAAAAGTAAAATTATCCATGATTAATGTGGGCAGCATGGATTCTAATTATGGAATAAGTTTTGGTTCACAATTACAGAAGAATTACATCAATAATCTGGTACAATTTTCATTTCAATGTACTGAAGATTATTGAAAATAATGACTGAATTAATGTTCACTGTTATAATGGTACCCAGGTTTTTTAAATCCAGAATTTCACATGAATGTATGAAAGAGCATTGTTATTCGCTAATCGTGTACTATACATTCACATGAAAATATTAAGTTTCATTCAGAGGCTGAAATTACAATCAACAAAAATAAACCCTGCTCAGAGGTGATGATACCGTTGTTTGCACAAAAGTTTCAGGTGTTCATAGAAAACAGGTTTTTTTTGGCAGATTTGGATTTTAAAAGAGACTGAATTAAAATAGTCATAGATTTCAGTAATAGTTGTGCAAATCTTTCAGTGTTATGTCATGGGGTCTTCTGAACGGAATGTGGTAGGATAGTCTGCAGAGAAAAAAGACCCTTGTTACACAAGATTGGAACAGTTGTATTACACTGATTGTTTGAAATCCTGGACCATCCTTACTCTGAATAAATGTGTCATTTTGCAGAACTTTTCTTGTATTGTCACTTTTCTTTTACATGTGTATTAATATGGAAATCCTAACTTGAGAGGTCAGGTAAATGTTCTGGTTCCCAGGTTGTTTTGAATAATTATGCCATTTCACCTTGTACACTGGGTCTTTTTTTAACCTGCTGTTGTGCATATACTAATAGTTTCAGGTCTGTTCCCCAGTCTTGAATTGAATCTGGAACGGGTCTTTTGAGAATTTTTGATAGTCTGATCCACATGGATAATTTCCTGAGGGATTTCTTTCAACATCTTATACATTGATCGGTTACTGTGACCTCCATCTGTCTGTTCAACTCCGGAGAGCTGCTTTTGATATCCACTCAGTACACCACTCCCTCGATAACTCGTGCCCTGATAACTCGCGAACCCGCTTATAATGCGGGGTCAGGCATGGATCCCAATTTTTAAACCAGAAAATACAAAAAAATGATCCCTACTGGTTTAACTTGAAGAAAATCTCGATTGAAATTGGTAACGGAAACTTGATATATTGCTCGTTTTATCGTTGAAAACGGTAGATAGGACCTGGAAATTTAATCAACATTATGAAATAACGACTTTTAATAAGAAGTTACATAATTTGTTACATTTCCTTTTCAAACGACATTCTTAGTAAACTGCAATTAACAATATTCAAGGACGTTTCGATCAATGAAAATGTCACTTAACACCAAGTGGAGGTAGCGGCAACCACAGTCATTTTTCTGATATTGAAATAACTGCAAACACTTGATTTCTTAATATAGATCTGTTTAACAGCATTCCAAAACAGTTTCATTTTTTAAAATATCTTAGAAAAAAAGTTGTGCAACTTTCAAGTTCCAAAATATTATTATGAAATTTGATATTCTGATTGCATTTTTCCTGCTGAATTCAATGCTCTCATTAAATCTGTTGTCCGACTTCAATATTTTCATTTATAAATGAAAAGCATATAAACATTTCACATCTTTCATGACAGTAAACTTAATACAAATATTTCACATCAGCAATAGTTCATATGTAAAATAACTTCGAAAACAACAAAAATGCAATGTTTATTCATAATTGTCATTGAAACAATGTTGCAAGACCTAGTTTCAAACATGCTGTGATGTTAAACAATGTCACTTCGAACTAACATTTCAATATCATATGCATGCAAAAAAATGTATCACTTTCAGACTTTGTATTTTTTTTTGTTTTGTATTTTGAAAACATTATTGATCCTATCAAATGTTATCAATGCATTGGGAATTTAAGAACCCACTTTAAGTGTGCGTATAGTTAATTTGCTACGCTCGTCAAAGTAAAAAAAAATAATTAAAAAAAAATCTTAAAAAAAAATGTTAATACTGAAATTTTGCATTTGTCTGATAGTGATGCGATTTTTTTATCATGATGCGATTTTTTTTTCTCATTATTTCATCAATGTCCCATTACAAAATTTAAACAAATGCAATAACATAATGAATATAAGGTTGAACATAATTTAAAACCGATTACCGTTTGTCAGTTCAGATATTTACAGCATCGACAACTTGAGCCTATTTATAGTAGTCGAAACTCTATGCGTGCACATTTTTGGCGACTGTATACTGTCTAAACCGTACAACAATTGTTAATACGATATAAACTATAAAAAGAATTCATCTTGCCATGTTCTTCTGGCACACCAATTTGTACGAAATTAATAATAAGTTTAGTTTTAGAACATCAGTTGTAGAAAAGTTGACATTGTTATCAGCAGTTAGAAAATTTAAATATGGCGGACAATGTCGACACGGGGAGATTCAGATGTTTTACAAATTTGATGCTCAATGCGGTTGGTTTATAAACGTTTCCGATATATGAATTTGGTATCAAAATAAAGCTTGGAATATGTCAACTGTGATGATATATGATGCATTTATGTAAATTGCCAAACTTTTGGTCAAATTTGCGTAAAGTTTGAGGGATTATTTCTTCGTGTAGGAATATCATAGGAAAGTGCTACAACCACTGACCGAATTGCTTACATCTCCTCTGATCGGATTGAAAATTTCATGAATATTCATGAAGTTTTAATAACCCACATTTTGTAACAAAGAAGAGAGGTGTCACGCGACCCCAGCATGATCAGTGCTTATTACCGATGATGCGTGTAATCTGTTACTTTCGATGATTATAAAGTAATAATTCCATTAATATAGCGTCAAATATAAAAAGAAAACATGCCCATTATAGATAATTTTATTAGCTTTTACAATATATACAATGTGTTGCAATCAGATAACATGTATTGATGCTGCAATAAAAATTCTACACTTGATCAACAATTTCATCAGATTTCCAGGTAAACTGGCGCCTTGTCCATGTTAGACCGGGGTTGCTAGAGGTAGTACTTTAATAAATAAATACCAATTAAATAACTTTTTTATGAATTGAAATTTATGTTCTATTTCTATCTTTTAGTTCCTTTTAAGTGTAATCGTCATAAATGCAATGTGCCCTCTTGTAATTAAACGTAAAATGTGTCAATCTACTGTAACAGCTATGTCTGCTAGCATTTCTCTGAGAACCTAATTAATTGCCCACCATGTTTTGATATCGGACTAGCGGAAGCATCTGTTGTATTGTTGCACTAAATAAAAAGAGGGCCTCCTTTTCTATTATCACAGTAATTACGTCTTCTGAATCAAATAAAGCAGGTGGAATTGAAAAAAAAAAATGCATGCAAATCCAACATGCTTAAGAACCAGTGGCACCGGTCGTATGTCGGGTAACTCATTTCAATTGTTCAATCGAACACCGTGATACATTTTATTGTGTGCATGTCTAATTAGACTACCTTAAAAATTATCTACTCAATAATAAATGTGATTAAAGATAGCAAGGCAAACAAGCGAAATGAGTACTTCATAAAATAATTGAGCTCTGTTTCACAGATACGAACCATTGTGGGAAAAACGAGTTTCAGAGAATTCTTGAATTCGCACGTAGAGATATCCTCAAGCATGATAAGAAGTTTCACTATTACTTTTGCAATGAAATCACGGGATGAATATTAAACTAATTGAAAAATACAGAAATTGAGTTTCGACGTAGATGATTGTCAAACGAAATGTTATGTGTTTTTGATTAAAAGTAATCTTGTTTGGTAGTGTATCAACAGACAGTCTGGTTCCCTGCTTCATAAACTCCAAGTTTTGTGAAATACTATTATACATCAGTCCGGGAACCAGACTAGTCAACAAAACAAAAAGTTGTGATGTAATACATGAATGTTTTCCTATACCGTGTTTGGTTGTTGAAACCAGTTACAATCATGTTATCGATCTTTCAGATGTTGGACATTTTGAAAATAAATGCGATATATAGATAATAGCAAACAACTTCATCAGAAAAAGCGCTTTCTTGATGATTTTTCTCGACTCGATTATAAAACGAGGATTCAGGCATTAAACAGCCCAGTCCCCCAACCCCAACCCCAACACCGCGTTTTTCTGGATGTCTAGCGGGTTTTGTGGAGGTCCCTTAGTAACTCGCGCCTCGCTTGTAGTGCGGTCTGTGTTTTTGGACCCTGATGTGCGCGAATTGTCGAGGGAGAGGTGTAGTTGTTTACTATAGCTATTGACTAGTTGACTACCCTGAAAGAATTACTTTTCAAATTTTCTTTTTCAGATCAAAACTGAAAATAATTTCTTTGCATCCATCAAAAACAAACATCTGAAAATTAATTTGTAATTGTAGGATTTCCCAAAATATTTGGCACTAAATGTTCCAGATTCCATAGTGAATCTAACAGGTGAAAACCATTGGATATCCATCAAGAAATGGTTGGAACAAGGAGGATTCTTAGATTCAATGTAAATCAGATTGTGATACCCTATGAGAACTCTGTATGACTGCCCCCTGTGTTGGTATGATCAGAAGGAGGTAGCACTTGTGTTTCCAGAGTATACTGTTGTACCAGTTCAAGGAAACTGGCATTAAACATTTGTTTGCATGCATCAATAAGTTGCATGAATGAATTTTAAATGTCAACAGGTTTTACAAGAATGATTTTGTGAGTTGTATTTGGAGCAGACAGTGCTTGCTTAAATAAATGAGAGTACAGTGGTCCTGATTGAACTGAAGACTCATACCCTTAAGCCAGTTCACCCAAAGGTAACATCTGCACACATAACAAAGTGTTCTTTTGTATGGGCTTGATTAGGATGGGCAGAAAATGTGATTGACATGCTGGGCATATATTCGAAGTTATACAGGTAAACCACTGATTTTTCAGCACGAATGGTCCAGCACCTCTTTTAGTCCGAACAAAATTACGAGAGGGCATTTGAAATTCCTGACACCGCCAAATTAGTTTACTGGGCGCGCACTCACTTGGATTGTTTACACTGCAGTTGTTGTTGGTGATAACTTGTATTTTGTGCGATTCTTAGCTTATTTTACTTATATTTAATCTTAGCTATGGCTTCTAAGAAAGATGGTGGTGTCAAGTGTAAACACCAGTCAGTATCGATACAAGATAAAGTAGAACTATTGAAAAAACTGGACTTTGGTGTTTCTGTGCAAAAGCTGTGTGACACATATGGTATTGGTTCTTCAACTGTTTACGATATAAAGACGCAGAGGGACAAAATATTGAAATTCTATTCAGACGGTGATTCCAAGAAGTGAATGAACATTAGCAAAACTATGAAAGATGGTAAGAGTACTGAGCATGACCGAGTGATGATGGAATGGCTTTGACATCTTCAGAGTGACGGAGTGGACTTGTCTGACAGGATGGTAATGGACTAGGCTCAGTTGTTTCATAAGGAACTTAAAGTAGAAATTGAGTGTGACTGTAGTGAAGGATGGCTTCAAAGGTTCAAGAAGCATCATGGAATTTCCATGCATAAAGTGTGTGGAGAAAGGGGCTGCTGAGTATGTGGACAAATTTCAGAAGCTAACACATTAACCCCTGTAGGTTTTTTTCATTTTTCCTACTCGCTGAAATGCGAGTAGGAAACACATTTTTGGGGGGCTATTTCTGAATACATCCTAATACATTGACCTCCAAGAGATATTAGGCTAACCTAATGCCTAGTTGTGTTAGAAAGATCGTTTTGCATTGGCTGTTTTGCCTGCGTATGAGCAGAAGGGTAACAGTTGGAGTTCTTTTTTATTTTCTTTTTTCTTTCTTAACGGACCCATTATTTTCGTGTCAAGGCCACTCATTATTCTAAATGCCCATCTAATCCTACTTTTTGCAAATGTTTGCCTGTCTTTGTGCAGTTCAGACCGGTCTTAGATCTGAGGCCAAAAAGTCTAAAATCCGGACACAAAATCTGATTCCGACCTAGGGCGAATTTCGGGTGGAAAAAACTCGGGTCCAAAAAATTACGTTTTTCCTTTGTATTTTGTAGTGCAACTAGAACATCCATCTTATTTGGTATCATCGTAAAGCTACATCTGTCTACCTTTCTATAATACCACCCACTTCAGTGTGTCATACATGACCTTGACACTACAGAGCTCGGAAGTAGGCTACTACATTTGCCGCGTAAACGCGTCGCCAGGGGTTAATGAGTTAATGAGCACCTTAGTCCTGGGCAGGTGTATAATGAAAATGAAACGGCATTATATTGGCGATGCTTGACCTCGGTTGGTCTGGCAAAACTGTTAATCCAGCAAGGTTTTGGAACCAAGGGTGCCGGAAATTAGTGGTTTACATGTATGTGTGAAACATGTTTATTAACAAATATTGTGCTCTTCTGTTCTGTTTTCTCCATGGAACAGTGAATAGTACTTGTGTTCAGCAGAATAATACTGAATGAGGTTAAAATGCCAATTGTCTAATCCAGGTTCTTATGCTTGCTTGAAAACCTTGAAGATACTGGATTATGGCTTTTTAAATTCAAGGACATGGAATCCTTGAAAATTTACCTTTACAGTTTGAAGTCATTGAAAAGTCTTTGAACATTGATATAGCTCCAGACCTGCCAACCCTTCATGATTTTGCCATAAGTATTACGAAAATAACCCTTAAAATATGGTCTTAGGAAAGAAAAGCAAAAACTGGGAAAACGATTGTTGCCCAAAAATCTGGATAATTGGTTCATCTGTGTTTGATTTGAATTTGGGTTTCATGTTAGAATTAGTGGAATTAGTCTGCAAACCAGACTAACTTTACAGTAGTACGTCAGACACTTTAAACTCTTAATATTTATTGATGCAAAGCTTCTGCACAATCAAACTGTTGAGTAAAGAATTTTTTTAAAAAATGGCGTCCAGCAAGCGATGCATGTTGACAATGAAATGGGAAATAAATAAGCCTCTTAAAAAGTGTTAATCAGCACAGAAGAATAAAAAAGAAATTTTCAGATTTTTGTGATTAAAAGCAGGAAGGGACACAATTACGTTTGATGGGCATCACATGTCAATTTGAGTATGTCTTGTGGCAGGAGATACGGTTGCCTTCGTCATGTGAAATGGAAAACGTAATTCCAAGAATTATGTCAAGTTGAGTGTGTTTCCGGAATGTTGGCTTAATTGGCTCATTGACGATGTTACTCTCTTGTGTTGCCGATACCAGGTGTTTCAGCTTTTTGGGTTTGTATCGGTCATCAATTTGTATACGATTTGTCAGTATGAAAGATCTGGGAGACTTGTTTTTGAGGCTCTGGAGAAGTCTTTGAATTTTGCTTTCGTGGAAGCAACCCTTTTTATCACATGAGCATGTTGTAAAAAGATTTTTTTGTTCCTTCCTCAGTCACAGGTGTATGTATAAGCAGATGAGTGGAATATTTTATAGCCATGTCTATAAGTACATTGCATTGAATGAGGAAGCATCCTGCAATGAGCGAGAGATTATTATGGAGAGTATGTTAAGTGAATTCTTTACTTGGTCTGTTGCACCTGGTTGCCATGTTTTTCACACAAACAAACTTGCATGTAACTTTGTTTTATCATGAAGTTTTATATTGTAGTTACTCAATTAAAAGGATTTTAAAAAATGTGATAACTTTTTTATGCCTTCTTCTCTTGATCTTCTACATATATCCCACTAAGTCTTGCAGATATTGAGTTAGTATTAGTAGGATATTGCTCCTGGATTCATGTAGTATTGGTAGGATATTGCTTCTGGATTCATGTAGTATTGGTAGGATATTGCTCCTGGATTCATGTAGCATTGATAAGATATTGCTCCTGGATTCACGTATAATTTGGTAGGATATTGCTTCTGGATTAACGTAGTATTGATAGGATATTGCTCCAGGATTCACATATTGATAGGATATTGCTCCTGGATTCATGTAGTATTGGTGGGATATTGCTCCTGGATTCATGTATTGATAGGATATTGCTCCTGGATTCACATATTGATAGGATATTGCTACTGGATTCACCTAGTATTGGTAGGATATTGCTCCAGGATTCATGTAGTATTGATAGGATATTGCTCCTGGATTCATGGGATTGAACATCTTTTGAATCTGGATATGAAAAAACAGTTATTGTTTGGCATGGTTTCGTGTTACATGGCAGAAAAACAGAAAGGTTACTTATGTAGTGCACATCAGGGACCTGTGAACACATCTAGTCACACATTTTTCAATGGAGCCACATGGATTATTGTACATGTTTGTCAGCTGAACATGTGCATGTAGACAGATCACTGTCTTCTCACAAGAAGATGCAGGCATAATATGGAAAATGTCATTTCCATTCAGTAACAGTTCGTCTTGCAGTTTTTTATGGATCATTGTGAAATTTGTGTACATTTTGCAGACATCACCCAAAGATGCACATATTGAATATCTTTGTTGTCCCATGTTTTTTGTAAGAGTTGTTGCCCTTTCTGCTAAAGACTGGCAGCAGTATATGATCAGATTTTGTGATTGCAACCACTGTTGTAGTTTTCCTGTTGTCCATCACCTATCAGTCAGTTAGCGCAAGTTTGTTGTTGCTACTCATCTAAACGTGTTGGAAGATTGCCATGAAATTTTTCACATGTATCCCTTGTCAGGTTGGTCATAAATGAAAATTGTATGAATCTGATTTCCAGTATGGCTGTTAAAGTGGCCATCATAAAAAATCTTGTAATTCTACTCCAGAATAGATGGTCTTATCAATACAAGGTTTTCACTTAAAGACTAATTAAAATACCTGGTTGGTCCTAAATGGAAATGGTGCAAATCTGATGTCCAAGGGCACCACAGTGACCATGCTGACTGTCATGTTATGGCTACATATGGATGGTCATATCAACATGGGATTTTTATTAACCAACTACTTGTGATGTCAACTTCTATATGGCTATTACACTGGCCATCTTGAAAAACTTATTACTACTTCTCCTATAAAGCTGGTCATATGATATTGTGCTTTCACCAAATGACTTCTTGTGATGTCTGGATGATCCTAATTGGAAATGGTGCCAATCTGATCTCCACTTCAGCCACCATGGCAGCAATCTTGAAAACTCGTGCTATCGTTATGCCTCCATAATGGAAAATAGCATGGGGTTTCCACCAGAAGACTTCTTATGATCTCAGTCATAAATGTTGTCTTGATGATCTTGTTGTAAATGGTGCCAATCTGACTTACAGAATGTCCACCATAGCAGCTAATTTGAAAATTTTGTTATTGCTCAAGAATGTCACAGGTGGTTTTGTACTCTACTGCATTTGTTCCTTCAGGGGAACGTTGTTAGTGGATTACTGTGAAAATTGGTACATATTATGGTCATTATACTAAGATGTACATGTTGACAATTCATTGTACTTGCACCGTTTTCAGAAGAATTGTGCATGAAAATGTCAAAATTTTACAAGAATTATACTGGGAACCCGCCGATCCTATCAATAAGTCCCGGGTACTCGATCAAAGGGAAATTAAATGTGTACAAACCTGAATTTAAGTCAGATTTCTAAAAAAAATTCACAGTATCCTATAAATATCACTACCTAATGTCATCTGATACAAAGTCCAAGAATTCATCCTCATTATCAGATAAAGTTCTGAAATCCTCCATCGTTGTCTAGTAATTGTCATGGTGTAATCATCATAAATGTTGTCCGACTCCCTTTCCTTGGCCTAATTGTCCTAATATGTGGATGCTTACTTAGAGACCTTGGTCTAACTGTTCTAATATGTGGATGCTTACTTAGAGACCTTGGCCTAACTGTCCTAATATGTGGATGCTTACTTGGAGACCTTGGCCTAACTGTCCTAATATGTGGATGCTTACTTAGAGACCTTGGCCTAACTGTCCTAATATGTGGATGCTTACTTGGAGACCTTGGCCTAACTGTCCTAATATGAGGATTCTTACTTAGAGACCTTGGCCTAACTGTCCTAATATGTGGATGCTTACTTAGAGACCTTGGCTTAACTGTGCTAATATGTGGATGCTTACTTAGAGACCTTGGCCTAACTGTCCTAATATGTGGATGCTTACTTAGAGACCGAGCTTGAGCTTTATACTTTCATCATACAAAGAAATCTATTCAAGGTTGCAACTGAAAAACGTCAGTTGTGCGGCAGGATCAAATAACCAGCCTCTGTTACTTGCCCCTGTACCACGCTGGCGGCTCAAAGAGATGTCATGTGGGAAAACATGTGATTCAGGTCAACTATTTACTGGAAGAGACAGACCACTTCTTTGCACAATAAAAGTACATGTATTTGCAGCTCAGTCCAAAGGATTGTCAACTTAAAAACAAAATGCTGCCTTTATAAGCAATGGCACAAAACTTGTATATGGTAAATGGGTACTCTGTGGCTCATGTTGTTACCTGGGTTATTATCAATGGGTGAGTACCGGGATACCTGTTGGAATCCTTAATTGTGCACATTTTTAACTGTAGGCTTGTCCGAGTCATGACAAAAATGGTAGAATGTATGAGGTGTAGGTACAGATTGCTCACCATTTCTTTAGTGAAGTCCAGTAAGTGCCCACTCTTGCCTCCTATTGTAAAAATGCTCCTGGGTCTCAGAAATCATTTATAGTGCACCAGATCCCCAGATACAGTACCCTGTTGGCCTGCTTTTAAAACTTCCTTTTTGTGAGTTCTACCAAATGTTTTCTTCTGATTTTTGTTGATACATATTGATTTAATTGAATTGACAATATGTTTAATGGACAGCTGTACCTTTCCTTCCAGTGTCATTTAACCAACCAGCCAGCTAGACATAATTTATCTGCACAGCTGTGTATAATTATCTATTTTCTGCACACCTGTCATGTGGTTTCATAGACTTCGGACAATAGCTATCTCTCTTGGACAAAAAGATGATGTAGGCATAGCATGAAAAAATTTCAGTTTTCTTTCCACTCAGTAACTTTTGAAGGACTTGATGGATTAAACTTAGATTTGGTATGAAACTTCACATTAAGGCATATATGTAAGGTTTGATCTTAACCATTTTAAGGCAATCTTATGGAGCTATTGGACTTGGAACTTTTATGATTTCTTCTCAATAACTTAGCAGGACTTGACAGATTAGCCCAGTTGTTGGATGAGGCTTTATGCTGAGAAGACATACCAAGTATGATTTATACCATTTTCAGAAGTTTATGCAATTATTACTTACACCATTGTCCCTTAGTTTAATTATTTTGACAGGTGCATCTGTGGTGTACAAACAGGTTACTTGTTTCATACCATTTTTAAAAGTTCAACAGTTATTTTGAATTTATATTTGGAATAGTTTGAACAGAGAGAGAG
Source organism: Megalonaias nervosa (assembly GCA_016617855.1). NCBI lineage: Eukaryota > Metazoa > Mollusca > Bivalvia > Unionida > Unionidae > Megalonaias > Megalonaias nervosa. The sequence continues at coordinate 316,412 of JAECUM010000439.1, read as the reverse complement.
AGAGAGAGAGAGAGAGAGAGAGAGAGAATGGAAATATACTGTCACTAGAGTTACTGTAAAGGTGCTGATTAATTTTTTTTTTTTCTTCAAATAATGCAGTGTGAAATTACAGAAACAGAAACTGTAGTTTTCATGTTTTTGGAGATTTGACTACTTCTAGCTGATACGTATTATTGCTATCGCAGATTTTCTAGACAAGATTACAACTTCAGTCTCGAAATAATAATTACTAAGAAAAGTGGTTTGAGAGATGATTAATATGTTTTTGACCAGTGTTTCTTGCAATAATTTACATGTATGGTGTGATTGGCACAAGTAAAATAGAACAATATTTTCATGAAATTATGTGAATGGGCTAGGTTTTGGTTCATAATAAGCATTCACTTTGGGCTCTTGTTTCACTCCTGGTACTTGCCACTACCAGATATTGATCAGTTGTATGCACAAGGGATTTGGTATTTGGAATTAGAATTTTCAATTTTGACAGCTGCCTTTGCCACCATGCTGATGTTGAGCAGAAAGCAAGAAATTCACCAAATTTATTGCAGGTACATTGCATTCTCAGTCCTAGTTTCTCTGGTCCCTTGCAGCTATATCACAGTCACTTCCATGTGGAGTTATTAACTATATAGCAGTGCTGCTGCTGTTGCTATATTTAGCTCATGGAAGTGGAGTTCTCTACACAAGCACACATGTACACTAAGACCAGTTTGGGGAAGAACTATATTTGATCAGTGATGACTGGTGAAATAGCTGCTGTAAGCCAGCCAGTCTTGAGGTTTGGGATGGGGTAGGAGCCCTACTAAACTACTGGTTGCCTGGCGTTGCCAGCTGCCTGCCTGACTACATCACCATCACCACTACTCTGGAAGTACATATATACATGATGTAGATAAAGATAGATAACAGACATTGGAGAAGTTCTAACTAACTCTTTACAGAGATAGGAGAGAGCCTGCTGCCTGGAGCAGGCACATCTTACATTTGATTGGAGCTTATGTTGGCCTGTGGAGGGGTTGTCTGACATACACTATGTTCTATTTAGATTCCTCTCTGCAGAATCTGGAGGAATTCCAAAAGTTTGGCATTATCCCCAGTCTTCCCCAATGCTGCCATATCTACAGGCAGAAATCGGTGCCGGCACTGGGATAGACAAGCACCTGTAAAATTTGGTGGTGGAGGAGGGATGTAGACTGTATTATATTTACATGGAAACTCCAGAGATATTTTGATTGTGAAATAGCCCATCTTCGTCATCATCACCATCATCAGCTTAATTCCATTTTACTGGCTAATGTTGGATTTTTGTATAGAGTATAAGGGTTGCAAACAGACTACATAGTTCTTTGTTTGGGTAGTCGGATACACCATATTGTGGAAGTTTTTAATCCAGATTGAACGTGTTTACCAATATTTCAGCTACCATAGGCTCGCTTTTATAAGAGTTATTCTTCTTGCCTTAATGCTGTAGTTAGCTGGCCCCTAAAGGCCCATTTTGGATGTAGTGAGGGGGGTAAGATGAGAGTTGATGTCCTATCTGCTGCTGGAACCAAGGAATGGAGAGCCATGCCTGTTACTGAATTAGCCACACATCAGGCAGGACAAGGGAAGTATAATGGGGAAGGTGAAAATGGGGACAAATTAACTGAAATTCAGGTATGTAATACCAGATATGGTTAAGTTATGATGCAGTTCATTGGATTTATTCCAATATATAATAAACTTGTTTAGGAATGAATTGTTATATTGGATTTCCTATATATTTGAATGTGTGATATATGTATATAAAATCTTAAAAATACTCAGAAATAAATCTATCAGAAATTATCTAGAGAATGTAATCATATGCACAACGTTTGTAATCTTGATGTAGGATGCAGTGGGAAGGAGTGAACCAGATGGCCTAAGAGATTGATCAAATGTTATTTTCCTCTTATGTTTACTACATACATGCATACATGGCAGACAGGAATTAGTGGGCTCATTCATGACACCTGACACCAAAGTATTGTAGAGAGATAATTTCACACCAATTTATATAGTTAACAATGCACATAACATCTGGGAATACAGTATTTGGGCACTGTTCTTCGGGTTGAGCAAAAAAACATTACAAAATGGACAGCACAAGGCATGTGTTGTTTTTTTTCCTGGTGGGTTAAGCCAATCCCTTTTAGATAGAGTTTTACAGCTTGATTGTTGCATGTGCTTTAGATCATTGTCCTTCAGTATTGATGGTAAGAGGCCTATAGCCATTGACTGGGTCAGGTTGCTTTAGATTATTGTCATTCAGTATTGATGGTAGGAGGCCTATAGCCATTGACTGGTTCAGGTTGCTTTAGATTATTGTCATTCAGTATTGATGGTAAGAGGCCTATAGCCATTGACTGGGTCAGGTTGCTTTAGATTATTGTCATTCGGTATTGATGGTAAGAGGCCTATAGCCATTGACTGGGTCAGGTTGCTTTAGATTAATGACATTCAGTATTGATGGTAAGAGACCTATAGCCATTGACTGGGTCAGGTTGCTTTAGATTATTGTCATTCAGTATTGATGGTAAGAGGCCTATAGCCATTGACTGGGTCAGGTTGCTTTAGATTATTGTCATTCAGTATTAATGGTAAGAGGCCTATAGCCATTGACTGGATCAGATTGCTTTAGATTATTGTCATTCAGTATTGATGGTAAGAGGCCTATAGCCATTGACTGGGTCAGGTTGCTTTAGATTATTGTCATTCAGTATTGATGTTAAGAGGCCTATAGCCATTGACTGGGTCAGGTTGTTAAGTGAGGCACTTTTATAGAGAATGGCAGTATTTGTTCACCTTCTTGTCATAAACTGGTGACCATACCCGATTTCTGTTCAGTTACTAAAGAAAACGATGATATTTCCCCATGTTGCTAAACCAAAATAAACCCAATCCTTTTGCTCTGCTTCTTTGATGACAGCTATACTATAATTTAATCAAGTCATATTACAAGTCTGAACTTCACTAAATACATTTGAGGGAAATGTTACACACTTTAACATTCATGTAAACATGTTAGTAGTCAAATAAGTTTAGATTAATTTTCAGTTCTATGAATATGTGGGTCAGATATTTTTCAGTCTGTGAACTTGGCTGATAAGGTCAGATCTGATTGTTGTAACTGGAAATTCTCGGTGTTTTGAAATTAAGATCAAATTTCCACCATTTTTCTGTTTTGAATTCAAACTGAGCACTAAACATAACACAAATAGAGAATCTTATACATAGGAAAGACAAAATACATACATATACATACATGATGATTCAAGCAGTTGTGTTGGCTGTATGCACTTGTGGCTGGAGGAAATACATTAGACTAATACACACTCACCACTCAAGTATGTCAATTTAATGTTAGCTTTGTCTGCTAGCAGACTCTTGTGGAACACCCTTTGTTATCCTCTCTTGCGCATTGCCTGCTGTAATCAGTCTAGTTTTTCACTCCATGCAGTTAGATCATCCTCACAACACGTGCCTTCTCGGGGCCTGGGGATATAGAATACACCTGATGTCTTCTCATGGCCTGAGGATGTAGAATATGCCCGACACCCTCCGTGGGTCTGGGGATATAGAATACACCTGATGACTTCTGTGGGTCTGGGGATATAGAATACACCTGATGACTTCTGTGGGTCTGGGGATATAGAATACACCTGATGACTTCTGTGGGCCTGGGGATGTAGAATATGCCTGACACCCTCTATGGGTCTGGGGATATAGAATACACCTGATGACTTCTCATGGCCTGGGGATGTAGAATATGCCTGACACCCTTGATGGGTCTGGGGATATAGAATACGCCTGATGACTTCTGTGGGTCTGGGGATAGAGAATACACCTGATGACTTCTGTGGGTCTGGGGATATAGAATACACCTGATGACTTTTGTGGGTCTGGGGATATAGAATACACCTGATGACTTCTGTGGGTCTGGGGATATAGAATACACCTGATGACTTCTGTGGGTCTGGGGATATAGAATACACCTGATGACTTCTGTGGGTCTGGGGATATAGAATACACCTGATGTCTTCTGAGGGTCTGGGGATATAGAATACACCTGATGTCTTCTCATGGCCTGGGGATGTAGAATATGCCTGACACCCTCTATGGGTCTGGGGATATAGAATACACCTGATGACTTCTGTGGGCCTGGGGATGTAGAATATGCCTGACACCCTCTATGGGTCTGGGGATATAGAATACACCTGATGACTTCTGTGGGCCTGGGGATGTAGAATATGCCTGACACCCTCGGTGGGTCTGGGGATATAGAATACACCTGATGACTTTTGTGGGCCTGGGGATGTAGAATATGCCCGACACCCTTGATGGGTCTGGGGATATAGAATACGCCTGATGTCTTCTCATGGCCTGGGGATGTAGAATATGCCTGACACCCTCTGTGGGTCTGGGGATATAGAATACACCTGATGACTTCTGTGGGCCTGGGGATGTAGAATATGCCTGACACCCTCTATGGGTCTGGGGATATAGAATACACCTGATGACTTCTGTGGGTCTGGGGATGTAGAATACGCCTGATGTCTTCTCATGGCCTGGGGATGTAGAATATGCCCGACACCCTCTATGGGTCTGGGGATATAGAATACACCTGATGTCTTCTCATGGCCTGGGGATGTAGAATATGCCCGACACCCTCTGGGGGTCTGGGGATATAGAATACGCCTGATGTCTTCTCATGGCCTGGGGATGTAGAATATGCCTGACACCCTCTTTGGGTCTGGGGATATAGAATACACCTGATGACTTCTGTGGGCCTGGGGATGTAGAATATGCCTGACACCCTCTATGGGTCTGGGGATATAGAATACACCTGATGACTTCTGTGGGTCTGGGGATATAGAATACGCCTGATGTCTTCCCATGGCCTGGGGATGTAGAATATGCCTGACACCCTCTATGGGTCTGGGGATATAGAATACACCTGATGACTTCTGTGGGCCTGGGGATGTAGAATATGCCTGACACCCTCGGTGGGTCTGGGGATATAGAATACACCTGATGACTTTTGTGTGCCTGGGGATGTAGAATATGCCTGACACCCTCTGTGGGTCTGGGGATATAGAATACACCTGATGACTTTTGTGGGCCTGGGGATGTATAATATGCCTGACACCCTCTGTGGGTCTGGGGATAAAGAATACACCTGATGACTTTTGTGGGCCTGGGGATGTAGAATATGCCTGACACCCTCTATGGGTCTGGGGATATAGAATACACCTGATGACTTCTGTGGGCCTGGGGATGTAGAATACAACTGATGCCCTCTCATGCATGTCATAAGAGGTGACAAATTGTGGCAGGAGCTGCAGTCGTTGGTGTGTTCAGTTTGCAACCAAAAGGTTGCAGGTTCATACCTGATCATTCAATAAGCCCAATTCAGCTAGCTTGTTGTATCCATGAGAATGCCATTCTACCTTGGCACTAAATATCTGCTTGTGTTCCTGTGCCATCCACTTGCATAGCAAGACAGAATATGGTCGTCTGCTTTGAATCTTAGATGAATTTTGGTAGACAGTCTTTATTATTGATTGTTAAGAGATATTCTGTTCCCAGTTATTGGATAGGTAAACCTTTTAACAGAAAGGGAAAAAATTTTTGGTTCTAATTTTACCTAGACTTTGTTATATAGGATTACTTTCATTCATAGCTTTATAGCTTGGTATAAAGTAAGGATATTGTAGATCAGGTCATCTAGGCTCAAGGGACCATGATGACCACCATTGCATATTGGCCACAGTTAGATATTTTACCTGTATAAAACCATCCAGAAGTCTTGATAAGCAAATTTGGCTTATTCATTCATAATATGCAAAGCAAAAAAATTCCATTTTTAGCATTTAGTTGCGAGTTCATACAGTATTTCTTCTGCCATGAACATGTCATTGTTAAATTTTGGTCAATCCATGCATGTTGGAATTGATATTACTGTTTGATCTTAGCGAGATCTCTTCCAAAATAGAGCCAATAAGCGAATGCTTACAGAGTTGTCACTAATCCATTTGGCACTTTCTCAGATGAATGTAAAGCATGATGTTGAAGACTTCTATTAGTATCATGAAGTATGAGTATGTTCACAGAAAAATTTAAAATAACGATTTTGGAAGTTGAGGTCATTAATACATACTACTGCTGTCCCTTGTTAAATAGGGAATTGCATTAGGACAAAGAATGTGTTCTCAGTGGAGAGTTGCTTCACTAATTAATGGTTAACTGTTTGTCTTTAGAGACATGATGTCTTTTTAGCACTTTAGATGGAAGAAAAAGCTTTTGCAATCTTGTCTGCAGCACTGAAGTTTTCCTTTCCTTATAAAGACAATGCAGATATCCATGATTTAGTGATTTGGTTGATAGGTGAGATGTCAGTTGTGTCATTGTTTCACTATCATAGATGAGTTTTGTATCAATGTGAATTAGATTGAAGTCTTGAATTTTCATCTAGTTTGATAGGTCAAGGTCTGTTCTTCAAGATTTAGCTAATAGATTTCCTACCCCACCACTACCCCCTGATAATGGGGAGAGGTTTATAATTAAAGGAGGGAATTGACAAAGAAAAGGAGGTAATGCTAGTAAATATAATGTACAGTTTTGGCACATTATGTCAATTTTCTTGGCTTGATTTTTGGAAATTGCAGACCTATCTTCCCATAGGATTTGGCTGTAAGTGTTACGGAAAATGACTCTTAAAATATGGACTTATGGATTAAGAAGCAAAACTTGCAGATATGTGATTGCTGCAGTAAAATCTTTATAATGGCTTCTCCGTGTTTGATTTGGATCTGGGTTTAATATTAGTGGAGTTGGTCGGGGAACCAGACTAACCTGACAGAAATGCCTCACGCTTTTAACCGCACATATTTCATGCAAAATGTATAGATCAATCTATTGCGTACAGAATTTTCTGTAAATAGTGTCTAACAAGCAATTTATGTTCAACATAAAAGGGACAATAAACCTCTTAAAACGTTTTAATAATACATCAGAATCAAAAGGAATATTCAGATTCTTGGGGGGAAAAAAAAGGAAGGACAACAGTTGCATCTATTGGACATCTTGTGTTGGTTTGAGTATGTCGTGGCAGGAGAGATGATTTCCATTGCTACATGAAATTGAAAGAAAAAAGCTAAGAACTACATCATGTCGAGTGAGTGAAAGAAGCCGTTGAGTTCCATAGGTTTGGAACTGCAGTCTGTGAATCTGTACTGGATGTAATTAAGTTCTAAGTGTACTTTGCAAACTTTTTAGTTGAACATCATGTTTTCCTTTGCTGCATCAGTCTTGAACCACACTTCTGAACTGTTTGAATGCAGGTTTTCCAACTTGACAGTAGCTGTACATGATATTTTGTTTTATCTTATAGAAAAACATCAACTAATTGCTGAGATAGTTTTAGGGTTGCCAGGTCTTAAATTGGCATGAAACCTGCAGTTGCAAAACTAAATTATACTGAGTTTGAGCAAAATAAGGAAAGTGGGTTCCTGTGTTCTTGAAAGTGAGAGGAAGAGATGGAAATGCAGTCCTAATTATTGTTGAGGTATCCAGTGTTGATGTTGCTTCCTCCTGAGTCAATTAATACGTATTTGTAAAGTCATATTTTACTTGATGAACAATGCTTTTCTTTGCATTCATTAGTAATGGGTAGGAAGTTCACAGATAATATCAGCTGGCATAGACAATCATAAGTATACATTGTACTAATTTTTAAATGCTCTGAGATACGTGAAATAAAAATAATGTGCTCAAGACAGCCCATCATGGTAAAATAATGATTGTGAAAGAACATTAGGAAGCCCCCATCTCCCGCTCCAACTCTCCAAAACATCCATTTCTCCTTCCCACCCACCCCACTCATTTTGGATTATTCAGGCACAGATGGCAGTTGCTTTTAAGATTTTATGAACTCCATCTTCCATTGCAGTCTTGAATACTTGGTGCTTGAGCATCATGTATTTGCGTCACACTACATCATGCTAGTTGTTATTGGGTACTATTTTATTTAGGGTTGGCATTTCTAGAGTAAAAAATGATCTGCTACCAGAATCTTTCTTTTCAAATGTTTTTTCCTAGGTAAAACTAAGGTAGAAATTAAATATATTTAGCACTCTGTAAATGTCTGAAAAAAGCAAGAAAACTAAATAAAAAATTAATAATTATCGATTTCGTATGTTGCACAGAGGGTAAGTTATGACTGTACAATTATTTTTTATAGTTTTGGTTTTGTCTTTGGTTTATTATGACAGTCTTTAATAAAGTGTATTATATATATGGTGTATGTTTGGCACAATGGGTGAGTTAGGGTTTTGCTATAAAAAGTTGGATATATAGTGCCAGGGTGGTTTAAAATTTGTATGCATACACTGTTTTGATCTATATTTAACATCTGTTTTTTGACAATATCTTTACTTGGCCTTGCCTTCCCTGTTATCTTATCACATATGTGCCCTGAACTGAACCTGTGGCTTGAAATATGCCGCGTCATCTGCTGCATTGATCCGAAACTCAATCTGGGCCGAATTAATCTGTGTGCTGGTGATATGGTGATTGTTACGATGATGTCGTTGATGATGGCGATGTTGATGGGTTGGCTTGAAATTCAACACCACAGGACCGGAGAGATGCAACCATCAGTCACAGTGAGAGGGCGCCAAGTGTAGAGGATGACGAAGAGGGTCACCTGATCTATCAGGCGGGGGACATACTTCAAGCCCGATGTACTCACCATTTCGTAACGTTTAGGCTACTTCTAATTAGTATTTATGATCACTTATACATGTCTTGTTGTATACAGTAGATGTTTTATTTCTTAGTTTACCATATGATGATCCCCCTACGTCAGTTTTTACACCATTGCAATATTTAAGCATTGGTAGACTTGCAATAAGATATGAAGGTAACTTAAACAGGTCATATTGTTTACATTTACACATGCTCTACATTGATGTTGAATATCATTCATGGACATCTAGCTGCATCTAATATTGGCTAGGCAGTGAAAGGAATATAAATATATACATCCCTGTGATAAAGCTTTGAAATGTGACTTTCATGATGGCAAGTTGGGTATTTTTTTTTTTTTTTCATGTTTAGCTGGAACAAAAACAAAATGGGAAAAAAAGCATAAGTGAGGACTTTTTACCCTGCCAAAAATATGCACTTGTATAGTCTGATAATTGCAGTTGATTCAGTAGGTAAATGTAGGTAAGATTTCCATTGGTAAGAACATAACCATGTGATCAGGCCCAGTTGTATTTATTTCTACATAAAGAGTAATGAAAACTACTTTCTACTGACTTCTATAAATAGTCATGGTCAAAGTAACTAATGTAAACACTGAATCAGAGGGCATGCACACTGCATGCCTTTAAACGAAATCAATAAGGGGGGTTTATATTTTATTTAGAAAATTTAATAATTTTATTGACAAAATCAAATAAGAAATCTAAGAGTTTTGCAGAAATTAAATAATTCTTTGAAAAGATTTGAAAAAGAAAAGCTGGGAAACTCAAAATCTGCCAAGAACATTGGGGCTACAGCACTTTCACTGCAGCTCATTACAAATGAATTTAAAATTATAGGGAAATGGACATAAGGATTGGAAGGAGGGGAATTCAAAAACTGACATTATAACAGTTGGACATGGTCCTACAATGTAAGATGCCAACTCTGATAGTTACAATGTGGGGTGGGTGGGAAATGGGTCCTACTACTTCCCCATCATAACTCTCAGGGTCAATGTCTTGCACTGTTTGACTATTGGACCCCCATCTCTATAACCTTGTACCAATACTCTTAATTTCATTTGTAATTAGCCCCTGCAGGTAGCCTAAATGTAATGAACACAGAGGTATATTTCAAGAAACGAACATTGGTTACTAGCATGTCTGGGCATATAATTATTCAGCCAAGTCACAGTCAACTCGAGAAAGCATAAAATCCAGGAGTCATTTGTATGTCAAACAAAACATATCCTTTGGTTTGAATTCTCTGCTCAAAACATGTGCTATTTTAGATAAATATGAAGACCATGCAGTGCAATATTCAAAGCATTAGATTGCCTACCATTGAATTATTTGCTGCTGAACGTAGCTATTGCATTACAGATGGAGAGTGCCAAGAGCTATAAATAGCTGCATAGCAGCCTCAACAAGAACTCAAAAGCTTAAATAAGGCTCTAAAACTGATAGATGTCTTTTTAAAAAAATCCAAATAAAAATTAAAGTGTAGAACTAGAAAGAATTGCAATTATAAGAGTTTAATATTGTCTTCTTCAGAGTTTATTGTGGTATAAACTGTCATTTGCAGACTCACACAGCTTACATAACACCCTTTTGGCATTATTTGCTGTGTGATTCGGCAACTGACGGTTTATTCCATGATAAACAAAGAAAAACAACATTAAACCTTTGTTTGAACTTTTACCCTTGGTATAATCAGCAATTATTTTTTAATTGTCTGGTCAGGTTCTAAATAATCCTCATCTCCAATGTCCAGGACATATGTTTTTGACCTTTGGCTTTTTTCACACACACCCCAAAAGTCAAGTGGACTTGGCTACTTTTACCCCTCAAAAGTCAAGTAGACTTGACCAGTGTTGAATCATACGAGGTATGAATGAACCATGTAGATTAAAAGATAGAAGAAATAAATGTGACAGGAAATGTGTTGACCATTGTAACCAAGCACTGCACAGAATAATATGCAATATAGTGTATTCATGGTATAACATTATTTAACTGTTGGGACCCATATGCCACAAGACTGGACCCAGCATAAATCTGATTCAAAAGTCTGCAAACCAAAAAATGAACTGTATTTTCTGGCATGAAATTGGTCAATAATAAGACTCGATTGTTTTGAATTCCTAAGAGAACAATACAATTTTCATAAAATAGCTTTTTACTCTATCGTTGGTGGCACTGGCAGGGGATCAGCTCATCGCGTACCAGGTGTCTTCTTAGGTCTTATATCTTGCAAAGAAGACTAAGTTGCATTTAAATATACCTTTAAAAGCTCTTCCCAAAATGATCTTGAAAAGGTATGCAGAATAAGTACAAATTCACAGCCATATGGAAGAAATTAGAGACATACTAGCCCAATGGTGACAATTGTTAAATGTTGAGAACTGGTCCTCGGCCAGTAGCGTTATATTGAAATTACATCTCAGAGGATGTAAAGTTTAGTAAAATTGGTACATGGCAATATAGCCTTTCTCTCAAAATTTGATATTGTCTAAAGTTTTTTCTTAAAGAGATTGCATATCATTTAAGGCAGTCATAGTTGGCAGAGAAAATTATTTGAAAGTATTGGTCCAAGATATGTTTCATTTATCCTTTCCATATACTTCCATCATGAAAGCCATGTTTTTTTTCAGAGCCATGACTAATAAGTACTTTCCAATACCACTCTCTAAATAAAAATAATGGAACAAGGAAAGAGAAAAAAGGAAAAATGGTATTTAAAATGAATTAATAATTAATTATGGAGGTGATATTTACAATCAGATGTTAAGAAAGTGGATTTAAGAAAGAAAAAAGATATGCTGTCAGCTTGAGATGGTCTGTACAGGAGATCACTTGAAATGAAATGGAACCTTGCATGTAAAATTTATGACAAGTGAAATGGATAGTCTCCTTTCTGATATACTTTTGGCTCATTGTAGACATGTGCTTTGCTTTATGATTACCTTTGATTTATGAATTGGCCATCTTTTTTTCTTAAAAATAAATGTATTTTGCAGGTGGCATGTTGACTTAGAGTGGTACTATTTGGAGCCTATTCTTTTCCTTTTTCAGATGAAGTTGTTCAAACGCTTGGAGAAGGAACTTTTGGAAAATGTGTGGCGGTGAAAGATAATCAGAGGTAAGCAGTTCTTGAAATTAATTGCATTCCAGCTGTAAACTTGAACCAAAGTCACTTCAAGACAGACAAATAAATGAACCAGGAGATTTATAGTAGTTAACAAAGGTAGAAAAGTGTTGAAAATCCATGGTTGCCCAGGTCAACCAGCTTTGAAAGTCTGATTGTACACCAGATTGTTCTAGTTGCCTGGTAGATTTGAAAGTCCAGTTGTTCTGGTTGCCTCTTAGATATGCTTCCAAGATGGTTGTAATACAAATAATTGGTCCTGATTGATCTGGTTGCCTCTTAGATATGCCTTCAAGATTGCTGGAATAAAAATTATTGGTCCTGATTACACACATTACATTCAGCTTGCTATCAATCCTGATAATGGAAAGTGTCACACCAATGTAATTACTTAATTCATCTGTTTGAGATCGTTGGATAAAATCTAATGAAAAAACAAGATAAAATCTAATTAATATTCATTTTTTTCTCAGAATCTCGTACATCAGCTTTCTAGTTGTATGTACTGGCAGCCAAAATTCAACTTAGAAATTCAGTGTGGATTTTATAACCAATAGATAGATCTTCAAAAAACTACAAGAACAAAAAGATGATGATATTTCTACCCCGTCTGGTTAAAAAATTATGGGTAAAAATATTCTTCATGAAATGCCACGATTTTCCACAAATTTGTCATAATTGCATAAATGGCCAAATTAAGTAGTTGATATTATTGAAACTAATTGCAGTTTAAGTCTGGAACTTTCCAGATCTCTTATTTTCTATACAGAGACTTTGCTCAATTTTTTGGGGAACTGAATTCTATGAAATAACAATGAACCAGACCACCAGAAATTAAAGATCTTCACTAAACTGGTCAACGGCAAATACAGCCGCAAATACAGGCAGATTATTAAAAAATCTATATCTTGGCCATTTATTTATCAATTTTTAAAATTTAAAGTGTATTCAGATTGCTGTAATTTATCTGATGATTCTGTATTCTGAGGATTTAAAACATTTTTTTTTAACATCTCCCCACCCCCTATATGACGTCAACATGCAACCACACAACAAAGCAAAATCTGTACTGTGCAGAAGAGCACAACCAATAACAATATTTTATTGAAATGTAAAAAACATTTTATAGCAAATTCAGTACCAAAATTATCATGTCTGTTTGGAAAATCCCCAGTCAGCATTGCTTAGTATTAAAACTTCAGTTCTAACATCATAAAACAAACACAGCAGGAAAACTTTATTGAAGAATGTTAGCTAATTTCTAAATTACAACTTACAACATATCAGGATAACAAGTCTTATTTGAATGTTAGAAGTTGTCCAGGTTTTGCTGGAATGCCAGTTGTCTCTCTTTCAAAATATTTGGATGTTTTACTATCCAAACGCGGCCATTTGCTGAGCCAAGCTCAAAATTAGATATAAAAACATAATTGGCATTCAGGTATGCCAGGCCAATGATAAGCATCATCTCTGATAATGCAGCGCTCTAAGAAATTTACAGTCCCAAGAGTTTCTGCTTTGACAGCAGTCACCTCTCCGATGTAATAATCGCTTTCATACAGCACACCTACTGCAGTGCCTGTTCGAGCAAACTTAAAACGGTCACATAACCTCAGAACAGGCATATCAGGAGCATTTTGACTTTTTTCCTCGGCTGCTCTGCTATCTGTTCATCTGCCTCTTAATTTGTTGCAGTCTTTAGGAACTTCTTCAAGTTCTTCCCCATTTGGTTGAAGGGCAAACTAGTTTTAAGGTGTGTAGTTTAGAATGACCCTGTGGTACTGCAGTTCAGCCTTGATTGCACCCAGCCTTCCAGTTCTGTTTCTTGAAATACTGCAACACCCAGCCCACATCTGCAGCAGTTCTGCATGGGCCATGATGGTTTTTCAGAGTTGCAAGAATTGTCATCACCTGAGCTCGCTTTTCTGCAAGTGCTGCCTCTTTTTTGACCTTCTTTTCCTCCAGCTGATGCCTCTTTCTTTCAACTGCACCCTTTTCTTCTTGTCAATGTTTTGCTCTGAAAGACTGTGCCAGGCATGCAGACTTCTGGAACAAAAAGATTTCTTCTTCCTCAGTCAGGGATGCCAGAAAAGAAGACACTGTCTTATTTCTGTTCAGTGTAGACAAGTGATGTGCTGAAGCATTCTGGTACTTGAAAAGACTGAAGTCCAAATCTCCGAAGCACTGCTTTCCGAACATTTTGGTCAGCTGACAGTGAGCATGTTTGTGTCGATACTCCTCATCCTGAACAGCATAGTACTTGCCTGGCTTGTCTGGCAGGAACTCTGCAAGCTGACGTTCAACTACCAGATAAAAGTGTTCTCATGTTTAAAGAAAGGAAAAGAAATTGTGTATGCTACAAATAAAAATTCATGTTCATGTCTTTCAATAACACTAAAAATTTGTTAAAATCAGCATTTCAGTGACTTTTTTCAAAATTAAAATATGGTATTCTGTGATCAGTTACAACTCAGACATGCAAACACAAATTTAAATACATATAGTCGTACACATTACCTCTAGAAATCCAGCACACAGATGGCCAATGATAGATGCTGCTCTCTCTTGTTTCTCTCTCGAGGTGTTCAGAGACAAGAATATGTTGTCTTCAGCAAAAGGTATGTTGAAGAGAGGCTCAGAGTCTCTTGTGAAGACATCAGTACAGACCGTATTTTGAGGAAACTAGACAGAAATGAATATTATGTTGAAACTTGAATACTCTATGCAAAAACAAAAATGCTACTAGTACTTACTATGCCTATTACTAGCAAAAGTTAGAAAATAAATAATTCAATTGTATAATGCAAATTAAAATCATTGTATAATAATCATCAAATGTGAAAAATCATAGTTAAAGCATACTCTTTTTGTTAGACTGGGAAAAGGGCAAGCACAATTAAATATTTAACTGACAAGAAATTGATTACAAATCACATCGTACATGTCATAAGAAACGTGTGTTTGTACCAGCGTAGAAGAACGACATACTGGTAGAAATCAAGACAGGCAATTGGTCATCCCAAAAGCTGCCAGTATGGTTGTGTGATCTGGAAGAAGATAATCCCAAGTGCTACCAGAGCAGCATCAATGTCATCACATGTAATGTCATGCAGAATGTTTCCAGTTCATCTCAATCTTGTAAATGCCAAGGAAGTCTGCAAGGTCTGACTGATGAAAGTGGATAGCAGCAGCAGCTCTGAACAACATGTTAAATTGTTTTCCTTTGAATCCTGGAATTGATGAATTCAAGCCTTCGAGTGAGCAGTATGCTAGCCATGTATCTCGGCAGGAGTACCTTTCATCACCTCTTGGTCCGACGACTGTACAGGTTTCTCTGATAAGACTCCACACCGAATTTTCATTATTCCTATTAGAAGAAAATTTTGTGGACTTCTCACATCCATCTGCTGAACTAAACACATTCTTCAGTGTTTTATTAGCTGAATTTGCAAGTCTGAGAAGTACATAGACATTGCAGTGGAGAAAGTCCGAGTCTTCTTCAGTGCCGATAGTTGCCCTCCTCATTGTATTCAGCTCCTTGTTGAAGGCTTTGTTGACTGCTGCCGTGTCACTCATAGTCGCTGTAAGCTTAGTGAAAAACATTTTAAACAGTTTTTCAGCTTCTTCACCTTCCTTTTGGCATCTGACATCTGTCAGCTCTTGCAGTAGATTGGTAGTGATGTCCATGAGAGATGATGTGTCTTCTGTGGCTATCACTGAAAAACCAAAAGCAAGGCTTGCACCACTGTCAAGTGTTACTTGTTGCCTCACCACTTTCTTTCCACACTTGGTTGTTCCATCAGTGTGAATATCAAAGTGTTCTGATTTGAGGACAGCATCCGGTAATTGGAATTTTGAAATGACGTGTCCTTTATCTGCGAAGTGTAAAACACTGCGAAGGGAAGGTAACTCTGCTGGAGGGAGGTGAACATCTAGCAGGTGTTTGCACAAAGTCTCAATCACTTCTGCACATCTTGTTGCTGATACTTCTTTTTCCCCAGTCAGTTCAACCACACACTTCACTGTTTCCCTGGATCTTTGAGCAGAAGAACATGCTGCTGCTCTGCATTTGCCTGAAGTCTAATGTCTTCCTGTTTTAGTTTTTTAATTTTTGCAGTTTTTTTTTCTCAGAGCAGCCTTTTGAACTCTGCATACCCTCACTGAGTAGCATTGACTGGCTTTTGCTGCTCTTGCTTCTCCTTGCAGTCGTGTAATTTGCCTGATAGCATTTTTCAGCTGACAAGTCATTACAAAACTCTCTCTGTTCTCCTCTTTAGCTGGCGAGTTACATTTTCCTTCTTTAGGGCAGTCAGTTGCTGTTGATTGCTTTTAATTTTCTCCGGGAGTGTGCTACAGGTTCTCTGTAGCTGCAGAGTTGTTTGCTTTTTCTGCTGAAGCTGACTGGACAGAACAGCATTGTTGGAAGTAGAAATATCAAGTTCACTTGGCAATTCTTTTCTTTCCTCTGCAAGAACACGTCTTATCAAGGCTGCATTCATTCACATGCTGCTCCTCTTGTACCTGTCGATGCAAAGATGCAAACTGATTGCTGGCACTTCCAAGTCTTTGAGTTAAAGGAGCAAAATTTTGAGCGTTTTTGTTGTAGCAGCTGCTGTCCTGTGGAATTTTTGATGATAGCAATGTCTGCCCAGGAAAACAAACCCTGTTGTGAAGGCCTATGCAAAAGTTCTTTTAGTTTTTGCTCAGCTCCTTCTCCTTTCAGGTTCTTTGTGCAACTGTCATAAGATTTTCTTGTGTTTCAACCTATAAAGAAACTATCTGTCTGAAAGAGCAGAACTGTTTAGTCCAGCAAACTCAAACCAATGTTTACACAAGACAGTTTTTTCATTACTCTTGAACATCAGCAAGTCAATGATTGTTCCATTGGTTGGTGGCTGAGTTGGACGTGGTAATGTCTTTAGTAAATGAGGGCTGAGCAAGTGATGCAGCTTCAAGTTAAACTGCTGGAGAAAAGGTCCGACATTATGTCTCTCCAAGTCATGGGTTGCACTGCGGTTAAGATATGACAACATCCAATTCAGAAATAGATTCTAACTTTGCTTCTGCAGCAGCTCTCAGCACATGATGTATCTCCTTCTGCAAATTTGTATGCCTAAATTCATCTTGACATGATGCTGAGCAAATCTTTTCAAAAAGTTCTTGAATTTGATCAGAAGTGACAGGAAATTTACTTTCAAGCTGATGGAGCTGGATCAAAAACTTGTAGGTGATGACATCTTGCTCTTGATGCTCAAGGGCTATTTTTCTCCCTTTGCCCTTTTTAATCAACCACCTAGATAGACGGTGGAAGTCTTCATTTTCTGTAGAAGTGCAAAACAGCACAGTTATTAATTTATAAGACCTGCATCAGTGTAAGAATTGGGAAACTGAAATTTTTTTTCTTCCACAGTTTGAAACTTAAGTTATATTACATTGTCAAAATATTTATTAAAATTTTAAGTTATTTTTGTATATTCTAGATTGAGATCTTCAGGTCGTATAATTTTAGATGTTTTAACTTTGTGAGCACATTTTATTTTGTTTTGTTTTACAAAAAAAATGTTTTGATATATTTATACATAATACCAAATCATGACACTTCTGAAATATTTTGATTGGGAGGATGGAAATGTACTTTTTATTATTTATATAGCCAAGAAACAGACAGACAGACAGAGATTAATTACTATTTGTGTATGATAACAGTATAAAAGTGTTGATATCCCAGAGAGACCAACTAAAAATAACAATGAAACATCGACCAAGAAAACAGAAAGAAGAGATACGTTGTAAGAGAGAAACCAAGTTCCGCTTTATAAACATCCAATAACTGTAAGGAAATGAGCAAAAAAACAAGCACTACACAAAATATTTATGCACAGAATGATTAATTATTCACTCAATTTACTAATTCATCGAATCAATATAGGTAGTTATTTTTTATTAAAATTAAATCACTCTCGCAGTCTCAGAATGCAAGATATGCTATCACGTGGTAATTGTGAACTTCCTGTCACAGTATACACACACATTTTATAGAAGAGTATCTTATTTAATCCATTAAAATATAAAAAAAAAAAATGCATACCAATTTTCATAAATGTTTGAAAAAGCAAGAAAAACTATACTTACCAATGTGCTGTTGCAATTTCTCACACAAGACCAAAATCTGGAACACTTGTTGATGTGAAGTCAGCCATTTAATTCAGAATCACCTCACAGTGCGTGACTCGAGACATTTGAATATGACCTTACGGTTTACTTGCCTGCGATTGGCTGCCTTTAATGAAACCTTGCAGCCATGCATATCATTAAATTCAGCGAAAATTGGGCTTTCCAGCTCATACAGGTATCATATATTAATTTTTAAAAATGGCCAAGATATTTTGCCAGAAAAAAGAACCTATTTTTTGAAAGCTTACCAAGAAAATTTAATTTAAACATATATTTTTCAAACTTATATGAAAATAAGGCCGTTCTCTGCTCTGCATTGTGGTGCTATTTTTAGGTGTTGACCCAGTGACTTTGGAGTTTGAATGGAATTTCCCTAGAGAATTTGATATCTCTTACATTCACTGTGAGGCGTTCAGCTGACCAAATTGTGCCCAACAGTGAAACTGTCTCTTTTTTAGATGCAAATTACTGTTCATTCACTTATTTTCACCAACAAACCAAACAAACAGTTAAAAAGAGCAAGAAATGAACTTTATTTCAGCATAAATTGTAAAGTTGATGATGCATCTACAATGACGATATGGCTGGTAGAAAATGATTGTTTTTACGGCGCTCTGTTGAAAGTGCTACACGTCTTAAGGGAGGCTGCCAGTACCTACTAGTTGGCAACCCCTGATCATAAACGTATTTATATTGTATGTTTGGCCGAGTTTACATCATTATGGTTATATTCATTGTTATTCATACTGTGTCAGAACTGTTGAGTAACTCTACACTTTCTACATGGGATATTTGTATAGCAAAATTCTGCAAGCCAATATAGTATGCAGCAGTTGTGATTGGTTTGATTCTTTAAACTTGCCATATTTCTTTGGCTGAATTTGGCCACGATCATACAGGCTGATGGATATGTATAATACTAGATCGTATGCATTCAGTCCAAGATGAAAAAAAAAAACTTTATGGAAGTGTTGATGTGTTGACAAAAGACAAATATTAGAGTCTTGTTTCTTTAAGGTATCACCCTGAGGTGTTGAAAGTATGGACTGTTTAATTTGGTGGGCAAGTGGTCGAAAGTGCTTGCCTTTACCGATCACTGCCATTTCACCTCTTCATGGGTTCAAGTTGCAGTCCTGGCCAATGTTGGTATGCCAGGAAACTTACCACTAGCTTCCTGTGGGTTGGTGGTTTCTTACTGGGGTTTTCCCAGACTCTTCTTCCACCATTATACTGGTCACCATGTATAGCCTATCATGTGCTGAGAAATTGCATTAAATCCAAAACAACTTTATTAGCATGGCCTCTAAACGAGAGCTATCACCCAGCACTCAACTACAGAGAGACAATGTAATGATCAAATGCTTGTCACTGGAAAATATATTAAAATTTCATGATCACTTCTAACATGATCATTTGTAAATAAAAATTCAGGTTGACACCATCCTTTCACAGTGGATAAAACAGGGTTCGCACGGTACCTTGAAAGTGCTTGAATTTTTATTCATCCTTGAAAAGTACTTGAAAATAAGCCTCTGTCATTGAAAAATATAAAACTTTTGACAAACGAATGTATTAAAGTTTCTTTTCATACCATTATGTCATGTAGTCAAAATAAAACTGTTTGCTATTGGGTAGTTTACAACATGTGACCAATCAGATGTGTTTAATTGCTTATAATTGTTTAATTGCTTGTGGACCTGATTATAAAGAGCATTAAAAAGTGCGCGAATCTTGTCCAACGATTATTCTCTTTAAATCATGGTGAATCAGCTGTTCAAACTCGAGAAACAAAAGATAATGAAAAATATACACAAAAATGGTCATAATTCGTTCTTACTATACGTCCAAGCTTCTGATTTTTGGTGTATAATCTAAAATTCGGAAGTGTATTATTGACTTTATTGGCAACACGTTGGTACTTAAAAAGTCGGCGGTTGGAGTGTGGTTATGTGTTGAAATTATATATTTGATTGTAACATTTAAAGAAAAGATTGTGACTATTCTACTTTGTCTACCTTTTATCTTTCCATTGTATTTTGTTCTTCATATGATGATTTGTGACTGTCATACAAGCAGACTCTGATCTCCAGTAGTTTTACATGTAGTGTAGTTGGAGTTAAGAATTTAAAGAACTGCTGAAAACCTAGTATAGCTTATTTGCTATGTAATGTATAGTTGTTTTTTTTTTTTTCTTCTTCATATAAAGATCTGCATTCATTTGTTTTTCTTAGAAATAGTGTTGTTGTTACTCTCCTAAGATTTGCTTTTTTTAATTCTCTATTATAAAGTCTCAAGCCAATTGCGCAAATATTAGGAAGCCCCTTGTCAGGAAATTACAACATTCTTACTAATGGCTATTGATAAATATACCTAAAGTGCACTGGGCAGCGGGGTCCTCTAAAAAATTGGATAATGTCCTTGAGAAGTCTTTGACTTTTGTTGTACCAAAGGTGTATGAACCCTGCAAAAGGATTTTTCTACCAGGGAGTTAGTGACAAAAATACATGTAATTGGACTAGCCCATGTGTGTGTGTGTGTGTGTGCGCGCGCACTATTCCAGGATATTGAATTTGCACTAGTTTCTATTTAAAAAAAAAAAAAATATTGCAAGAAAATGAACCGAATGTACAACAATCATGCATTATTTTTACGAGTTATGCCTTATTTTTTTGCTGTAGCTCCTCTCTAATTCATTTTCAGCACTTAAGTTAGCAACCCCAGCTGATTTTTCAGTCATTTAATTGCTTTTAAAAAACAGTTAAATGATAGATCTCATCTCAAGCAGCATAGAACAGTTTAAATTTTGAAAATATCTCTACTAGAAGTAAACTTATGACATTTTAAAGTTGCCAATTTTCTATCAATTTGCTCACCTTTTTCCTTATAATAATATTGTCACACGCGATAAATCCATAGCACCAGAAAAAAAGGAAATTGGACATAAATTGATGTAATTTTGTTATTTTTAGTGATAAATTCATAAAACTTTCCAGCTTTATGTAAAACAACATTTGGACTCGTATTTGCAATTATTAAAGATGTACGTTTACAACAGGGAAAGTTATTGCAAGAAAAATCTCACCAATATTTAAATTTTGTTTGTAATATTTTGTGTGCTAACACACACAGCAACATGTTAATATATGGTGTTAAATCAAAAATGTTTCTTTTCTCCACAGCAAAACCATTCAGATAGAAATTTTAATAAAGTTAATGCTGGTAACTATGTATCAAATCCAAGGCTTTACTAATCATGGATTATGCATAAAATTTCAAGTTTAATTATTGTCATGGTAATTGGAAAATCTCGTATTTTACTTCCTACTTTAATATAAATGTCACCATTCGGTTGAAATAATTGAGTTGTAAATTGTTTTCATTGTTGATGAAACACATCTTAGTCTGTAAAGTAGTTCTTCACACATCATTTAAAAGAATTTTTTTGGTATTGTTTAAACAATTTGAAGGAGAAAACTAAATTTGATGTTAACTGCGATATCGCATGTTTATGAAGAACGGTCATCTTGACAAATTCTCAAAAGATGATTGCTTTTAAAATATAAGAATATATGATAAAACTCGATTTAGGACCATGTATTTGTTAGCCACAAGTTGTAGACACTATATTATGGACATTTACTAATCGATATGGCATTGAACTACTGGTTACAAACGTTTGTTTACTAACATCGTAATATATTCAAGATGGCGTCCATAGTACATGCTCAGCGAAGTACAAAAACTCAAAAGTTCTTACCTTTAAAGCAAAATCCGGCACACTAAATCTCCTTTGCGACAGACGTTTTATACATGAAATTAAAGATGAGAATATATACAATCTAATGACGTGTGAAGAATGTTTGTAAACTTTGCGGATCGCATACGATCGGCACTTGAATTTGCATCACTATATCTTCAGCATGGCTTGTGATATTTTAATTCTTCAAATTCCGCACTAACCATCATTCAGTTTTCTGATTGGCTGGAAATTTTCATGAATATTCAGTCATTAACCCGGTAGCATAATTTTCCAAATGAACCACACGTTACACACAGGTTAAGGCAGTATTGATTTTGTGCGGGAAGCGTAAATTACCTGTAATTTACTTTTCAACCTGCAATAAAGTGTAAATCCAAATAAATAACACTAACAAGTAATATATATTTAGAAAGATAATTTTATTGGCTTTTATTTCATATATATTTTATATCAGTCTTTAATACAGAAAGTTACTATGGAAAAAGTGCAGCGACCATGTAAAACTGGGACAATTCTAAGGGATATATGCCCTGCACTGGGGTTGTTACTTAAGTCACTTCAAAATAGGAAGTTGGAAAACCCACAGTTGATTAGTATTCTCATTAAAATCTACAGAGCTACTTCTCATAATATCGTATAATGTTTGTTATCCAGCCAATTTTCCTGAGTCGGCTACTTTGGTGTTTTCTTGCAAAAGACTCTTGACTCACATTTCCCGAGTCAGCTGCTTTGGTGTGTTCTTGCAAAAGACACTTGGCTCACATTTTCTGAATCTGCTTCTTTGGTGTGTTCTTGGGAAAGGCTTTTGGCTCACATTTCCTGGGTTGGCTACTTTGGTGCCTTTGGGAAAGGCACTTAGCTTCCTTTTCCAGGACATGTTGTAACCAGTAGCCAGTTATATGTACCATTAAAAGTAATAAAAACAACAGAGATACAAACCCACCCAGGAGCAATGTTATGACCAAACCTGATTGCAAATTCAGTGTTTGTAGACACAAGAACAGCATAGCTCTCGTAGACTTGTATGGTCACTATTGTAAAAGATTGCACATTTTACTGGGGGTGGGGGGAGGGGGAAGAAGAGCTTCTGCAGATTTCTATGTTCAAAATAGAAAAATTTGGAGATGGTAAATATCAGAGTTCTTACTGCTGGGGAGGTTATCAGCTAAATGTCACAGTAAACTAGTGGCATGGAAGATAATTACACAGGATGTGGAGAGTTTGTGATATGCTCTCTGTGTGCAGCATAAACTGATAAATAGTTGGGGGGGGGTATAGGAATATAAGCATGGAAGCTCTTCAAAGATATGCAAATTTTTAGCATAACTGATTTTAAATGCAAAGGGCATAATAAAGTTAATTATCTTGATTTGGAGATAAATTTGCTGTCAGTTGTCAATAGGTTAAGTATCTGATATATTTTATGTGCATGCTGTACATTAAATCCTTGTTCTCTCTATCTCATCCATCCTGCCTTCATTCCTTCCTTCCTTCCTGCCTTTAATAGCTCTGAACTGAAGAACTGGTGAGATGGCCATTTTCTGATGTCTGTTTAAAAGAAAGGTTTATGTTTATTTACTCAAAGTGTGCATTAAATGTGCTCAAGAATAAAACCATGCTAAAATTTCAAGTGACGTAAGTACGTTTGTAAGTTTTTCTTAGTGGAGGGTTTTCAGTAATATATTGTACTATCTCTTCCGACATCCAATCACACGATTATGGAAGGGGGATTTAAACTTGAGATTTGTATTATCAAAATGACACCATGCCATTTCTTTCCATATTGAAAATAAACTTAACATGTGATGAATGAAACAATAAAAATATCTCGGTCAGAAAGAACAATCTAGCCAATGAATTAAACAGCCAGTCCCTTGCAGTTCACTTATAGTTAAAATTGAACAAGTATGTATATTCAGCCTCCAGACGGGGTAATTACATGATCGTTATTCATAATTTGCTCTTTCTTTTTTTTAAAACAAAAGTGGCTTTCACCTGGAATTTAATTGTCTAAACCAGGATTACTTTTCATGTTTAAACAGCAAGATAAATTTGCACTGTTCATACTCTCGTCAAGTCATTGCACAAGTTTGTTCAGATATCTTTGAATAAAAGAAAAGTGTAAACATATTGCAAAAGTCGATCAACCTTCTCTAAATGTACAGAATATACAAGACGTTTTTATTTTATTTTGTATTGTCCCAATATATGTGATAGAAATTTGGGTCATTTGATCTTGAAATGGTGTTTGTAAATCATGCATGACATCTCAGTCTTTCTGTGGGTGGTCATCATTCATTGGCTCTTCAGATGTCAATCAGTAAAACTTCGTTGTTAATAATTGAAAGCTACATGAATTAAGTGCAATGCTCCAAGTCATTCGTGTGAGAGAAACACACCTTTACCAAGCCAAAATTTACATTTTTTGAAGCTAACACTTTATAACAATGTTTACAGTGGTCACTGCCTTGATTTCTGCTGAACATCTGCTGAAACCAAGTCTTTATTAGGGAGAGACTATTTTAAGTTTCTAAAAGGGGGTAAATGTTTGAAAGCTATTGTCTTGTTTTAATGTGTGGTATAGAAAAGGACACTATGCCACTCCTTGCTTTACTTGAAACAAATTTATCTGTTGATGAATGAAATAAAAAATACCATTCGGAAATAATAATTTAGCCCTCAAAAATAAATTGGCAGCCCTTTACAGTATTCTTGCATTTGGAATTAAACTAGTTGATAGTTGCGTACATGTATATTCAATCTTGTTACTGGGCCATTACTGCTTAAGGGCTAAACACATTCACATTTAAGTGTGAATTTGATGTTTTCTTATTTCTTGTTGTGTTTGTTAACAGAAGCTGCTCCTGTCAGTAATTTAGTTGTCCTTACCTCAGAGGATTACTTTTTATGTTTAAACAGTAGGATAAATTTACAGTGTTCAAGAAAAGCTCCACAATGTGGGCCTCTTGTGAAGTCAACACACAAGTTTTCTAAATGTATGAAATATACAAGACTTTTAGAATTAATTTTGAAATAAAGATCACCAATTGCCGAAATGGTATTTGTTAATCACTCGTGATGTCTTAGTCTTTCCATGGGTGGTCTTCATTGATTGGCTGTTCCAATATCAATCATTAATGCTGATTTGCAGCTTCAAGGTGGAGATGCCATCTGCATGTTGGCCAAGTTGTAGTGGTGATTTGTAAGTACTGCTCTGTTGCAGAGCATTATCATGGAGAGAAAGTGGAGAGGATTAAGCCCCCCACTGCAGTGCTTGGGATTCTGAAAATACATGTGAGCTGTACTGTTGGTGGAAAGTCATATTGACATCGAGATCTCACTTAAAGACTTATGCTGCCGAGTTAGTACTAAATGAAAATGATAATGGAATTTTCACCAAAAGACTAAGTGATGGCAATCTTTTATCCAGTATGACTGCCACAGTGTCTGAGTTGAAAATCTTGTTGCTTAAGATTAGAAACGGTTTCAACACTCTGCAGCTAAAAAGAAGAAATGGGTCTTTTCTTGAATTCTGGAAATTGTTTTCAGGGCATCTTACCCATGGAAGGACACTTCTTGTTGTCTTGTAAGGGTTAAAGTTGTGCATTTTGAAAGTTTTATGATGTATTTCCAAGGCATTGGATATTCATAATGTATTGCCAAGGCATTGGATATAGAACTGTTAAGCTCAACTTCGAGTGACATTTTTGTTTGCAACCTATTTTGAAGAGTTCTGCACTTTTGTAAAGTTTTTAATTTCACCGTTAACTCTCATTGCCATAGCATGCAAGTACTTGTTTCCAGGGCTTTTATTTCCTGATCTGGTTTCTTCAGTTTTCAAAAGTTTGGTCATTTGCTTTTCATTTACTCCACTTAAATCAAAGGGAAATGTAGCCTTGGACTTCCATTTTCTGTCTCCTGCAAGCTATGCATATCTTAAGCCATCAGGATCTTTTGGTTATTTGTGGCCAATAACCCCATTCAAAATATATCTAGCTTTTCATAAGGCAGTATGAATAGTAGAAGTAATGTATTACACCTGAGTAATGGTAACTGATAATTACTAAAATTAAGCAAAACAGTCACATAAAAACTGAATTTAAACAATTACATACATTAAATATATTTTTTCAGTAAAGTAAGAAATTACTTTGTTGAAGACACACTTGTTTTCATTCATATTAACCACAACAGCAGCAGAATTAACTGTGAGGTCAGCATTGTATATGAAAATAGGTGTGGGGATTTAAGCAAGAAAAATATGAATGATTTTAGTACATACTCTTGATTTTTTTTGAAGCAGTTTTAGATGATCCTGTAATTGGGCATCCCATGGGGCATCCCGCTTAGACCCTGTGTATTTGTTTATCCTTTATTAAGACTAAAATGTAATTGATATTTGCATTTTGTTTTTTCTAGGAAGGATGAGAGATTGGCTCTGAAGATCATCAAAAATATAGAAAAGTACCGGGAAGCCGCCAAACTAGAAATAAATGTTTTAGAGAAAGTACGAGAGAAAGACCCACATGGCAAATAGTAAGTAGCTTATCATTTTTGTGTAAGCATAAACTGCATGCCATTTCCTTTCATACAGTATGCTTATATAAAGCATAAACTGCACACCGTTTCCTTACATACAGTACGCTTACATGAAGCATAAACTGCATACCGTTTCCTTAGCTACAGTAGGCTTACATGAAGCATAAACTGCATACCGTTTCCTTACATACAGTACGCTTACATGAAGCATAAACTGCATACCGTTTCCTTACATACAGTATGCTTACATGAAGCATAAACTGCATACCATTTCCTTAGATAGAGTACACTTACATGCCAACCATTATGCTTTTTCACCTAATTATGTGTTAAGCTTTCCCAAAGGAATTAAAAGATGTTTTTTATTTTTTATTATCATTTCTTTTAACCCACTCATAAATTTCAGAATATTTTTGAAAAGAAGACTGCTGCATAAGAAAAGAGCACACGTACATTTGTCCACCTAGACCTTCATATGCTCTCCTTATTTTCCGTTTATAACAGCTGTATGTGACACAGTTCCAGGGAAATAGACTGGGTTGTTTTTTTTTTTTCAGTTTGAAAATATGCCTCAGAAGGTCATTAAAGTAATAAAACATTTAGGTAGTGTACCAGTCAATATTTTTAAAGCAAATGGCATCAGATGTTAAGCGAAACAGGCTTTATCAGTGTGGCTTATGGATGTTATACGACTGAAGAATGTTGCAGCAGATCTTTTTAAACTTTAAAACATATTAGATCAGAAAAAGGACAAATCAGTAGCACTTTACAGATTGAAAGGAGGAATATGAGATTAATGTAGTACAACATTCATACTGTGCATATAGTCATGCTCATTGCAGAATTTGTGGTCTTGACTTAATTTAGTGAAAGTTAGACATATTGACTATTTAAAGCAAATGCTGTGTATGAATAATTTGCCATGATGTTTTGTGTTTGTATTATGGTGCGACATTGATATTGTTGCAATAAACATTTTAATATGTGCTCATGTGAAAAGTTAGCAAGAATGAAAATCTCATTAACCTGAAATGAACTGCACCATGGAATTTCTGTTCTGCCTCCTTCTGTCAAGTGTTCACTCCCTACTCCCAGCATTTATTATAAATCTTCCTTGCTGTAGACAAGCAGCAAACACTTTACATTGTAACTCAGTCAACCACAAATCTTGAATGTTTTAATTGCCAGATACATTGTTTTAAAATGGATATTCATTGCCATTTTGCAATTTTTATCACTAGCACCAATATAGATGTGGATGAACATCTACTAAAGAAAAGGTGTTTTAGTTTTCAAATCTTTTCTAATGAAAAAGTGCACGAAGAGGGTGTAAGGGTAAAAATATGGATCACAGGACACAAAATTATGGGAATCATGATGCAGCAGTGGTGTGAGCAGACATCCAAAGGGGCCACCATCTTCCAAATCCTGTTATTATTGTAAATGGAAAGGCATCTAGTCATCTAGGGGTTTTCACTAAGACATTTTGTGGTGACTAATTGGATCTAAATGAAAATGAGGCTAATTAGGTAATTAGGTAATTTGGGCAAATCTTAACACCACAATTCCTCGTGAATGGATGGTCATACCAAAAGTGATCTAATTATGCCTTTTTTATCTTAAATGGTGCCAGTCTTACAACCTTTGCAGTGACAGATATGAACATCTTGTTATTGTTTAAAAATATTAGATGGTTCAACACTCATCAGTCAAAATGAAGAAATGGTTTTATCATGAATAAACGGAAATTCATATAGGTCAGTAGAACATCAGTCCTGTTGAGGATTCTTGTTTCATCGAATCGAGCACAAAATTATGCCACAGTTGCCATTGTTAGTTTAGTTTTGTGTTACAATATGGATCTGACGTTATGTGATTTACATTCATCACATTTGTCTTTATGTGAAATCAAATGAAAATGTCTTGAATTGCGAGAACTCCAAATTGATTGTAGTGTGATTGTGTTTTCAAACGTGTCCTAGAGCAAAAATAATGTAGATTCTAAATGTAATGATCAATGTCAATTATTGATTATTGAAACTTGATAACTGAAAGAAGCCTACTTTTTCATTTTTTCTTTATAGCTGTATGGGAATAATTACACAGCTGATTTATGAATGAATAATCCTTGAAGGCATTTCACCTACAGATGAGAGCAAAACTAAAATCCAAGGGTCACACGCACAAACACGTTCGTCATGGTAAAGCAGGATTCATTTTGGGGGGTAGGGGTGGGGCTGTTATGGTTTGCAAACACCCTCCCACTAAAATCGCCCTCTCCCATTGATCATTCTTTTGCTTGGTATATTTGTGGCGAGGGGTAGGATCTGACAACCAATAATATAGCAAAATAAAGATGTATAAATATTTTACCCTCGCTAGCTCTCGCTTCTGTACCAGCTTCTCTCGGTCTACATGTTAGCCCTGCCATAACCCTTGGTTTTTGTTGATCTTGTGTTCACTGACTCAGTTATCTGGGGAGAAAATACGCTTGGTACTGCATTTGGCAGGAGTCGTCTGATGGTCTTAATACTAAGTGACTCTTTAATTTTATAGACGGTATAGAAATCGTCGTCTCTCAAATGGTCACTGCAGACTATCTCGCCTGTCACTGGTCTGATAACACACGGTACCATATACATATACTAAATGCAACTAACAACAAAAGTAGAAATGCTCAGTTCCCTACAGCATGTCACTTCCGCTTTGTCTTACGGAAATTGCCGAGTGTGAAATTGGCTAGGAGCGTTTTTCCTTGTGTGATAAAAAAAATCGATGTTTTGTGGTCATTATTTTCATTAATTAGGAGGTATTTGACATAATACCTTTAAAATCACATCCAGAAGATTATATTTATCATATAAATGAAAGTTGTGTGAGCAGACTAGTAGACCTTTAATTTCTTCATGATTGCATAGTACAGAACACTTTAAAGTTTCATTTGCAAACAAGCTTCACTATTTAGAGAACAAAATATGCTTTCAAATTCATCAACTGTATCACTGCCACTGTACAAAATAAGCTTTCAAATTCGTCATGTATCACTACCAATGTACAAAATATGCTTTCAAATTCATCAGCTTTATCACTACCACTGTACATGTCTATTCTTTTCTTTATCAGCCCATTTTAAACCGGACCTTTGATTATTTTAAATATTGTTTTGAAATTTAGATACACATGCTGAAAATATGTTCTTTAGTATTGTTTAATGAGACATAATTTCCATTAAGTTTTATCACCTGTTATAATATTTGTATGTGATGACTCAAAAGGAGAATTATTCTCCAATTCTTAATTTATTTCTCCTTTTTCCTCCTGAGTCTTATGTATAGAATATAACAGTAAGCAAAATGGCGGTTTGCCAAATGATCATGTACTGAGTAGATGTATCACCATGGTCAGTTAGATCAGTCTGTATCTCATTCAGCTGCCTGCCTCACTGGTGATGCTATGTATAAGGGAGTGGGCTTACTTGGCACTAGATAATAACAAAGAGATTCCTGCTTGAATTTGTGATCACATTTCCAGAATGTGCTCCTATCTATATGTAGCTCTATGATGAGATTTCAAGTGCCTTGTTCAACTTTACCATATGAAAGCATGCACAGATAATCATTGCCAAGAGAAAAACAGTCCTTACTCAAATATATTTTGTACCTCATGCCTCCATGTACAAAGAAAAATCGTTTTGTAAGACTTAAGATAAAATACCATTTATTCCTTTGACAGTGATAGGAAAATGGTATGGAGATGAGCAAATTAGTACTATGGTCTACTTTGGACATCAAAATTCTCACTATAAATATTTTAATGCATTGTGTGATCAACAACTGAGATTCTGACAGTAAATATTTGTATGGGTTTGTGTAACCAAAAACTAAAATTTCATTTAAATTCAATACGTTTGTATAGGACATGAAACATATAATTTGTGAAGTTGTACAAGGTGCTTGTTAGGAGCGTTACATGTTAATATAAGGTACATAATAATATAATAAATTATACATTATTCATTATCAATATTTTTCAGTAAGTGACTTAAGATGATATCTAGTTGTTCCTAAATGAAAAGGTTGCCAATTTAACATTATCTGGGTTCAAATTAACCTTTTTGCTACTTAAATTTTATCACTAGTGGAGAGAGAAAAAAAATCAAGTTGCAAAATCTCATTTCTGCTGGCTTCTTTTACACAAGTTAACTACCTGTACCATAATTCAAGAGTTTGGCATTAAGAAATAACTACAGTGCTTTTTCAATCAATTTTAGTTAGCAGTTTTATTATGATTTTAAGAAAAGGAAAACAAAAATACATGTCAAGCTTATTTCATTTTTAGCTTCTGGAAGTACAAGCTAAGCGAATAGTCACTTATATCCTTTTTATAAATGAATACAAGTGACCTATAAGTTAAATATAGGTTTTATTTAGTTCAGCTGGTCATAGACCAGAAGAGCTTATGGGATGGTTTGTTGTCAGTCCATCCATCCATTAGAACAAGTTTCTTATTGTTACTCCTAATAAACTACTTGGAGGATTGCCTTGAATCTTGACTAATTCATCCCATGGTCTACTTGGTCCTGTATAAAAATGGTGCTGTTAAGACAATCAGTATGGCCACTACAGTTGCCATTTTGAAAATTCTTGTTTTCATTACTTCTTCTGAATTTTATGGTCATATCAGCATAGGGTTTTCACCGAAAGACTTATTGTGATGTAGAGCTGGTCCTAAATGAAAATGGTGCTAGTCTGATGTTCACTATGGCAGCCACATCAGCTGTCTTGAAAATCTTTTCCTGAATGGATGGTCATAACAGTAGAGGATTTTCATTGATAGACCTCACATAATTTCTGCTTGATCTAAGTGAAAATGGTACCTACCTGATGGTCAGTATGGTCGACACAGCAGCCATCTGGCTACAGTGGCTGGCTTGAAACTCTCTTTGCTCAAAAATATCAGGCGTTTCAGTACTGCGGTTTATAAAACCAAATGGTCTTGAATTTTGGGGAATTTCTTTTTGCCACTAGAGAATTTGACCTTTTGAGGGTCTTTTTTGTTGTTCTTTATAATTGAAGATTGATTTTTACACCAGTATTTTTGTATTTCTGGACCATAAAGGGTCCTAGAACAATCGGCCTCACCAATCTTTAACATCATTGTATTAAGAATAACCAGTTAGTTTTTAGGGGATAGACAGTCTGATATGTGACAAATATCTGGCTGTTTTACATAAAAAATGCTAGTGGAAAATGTCATCAGAGGAGACATAGCAACAAGGTCCTTAGAGTCAAATAATAATTAAAAACAAAAGAAATAATCACTATGACTTACTGTGGCTTTGTAAATTTGTTGTTTTGTTGGTCCTAAATACAAATAGTGACAATTTGAACTTCTTTGTGATGGTCATGGTGTTCGTCTTTGAGAATCGTCTTATTGCTCCTTCTCAGTGGATGGACATAATTTTCACCAAAAGACTTTCCGTGATGTCCAGTTGATCCTAAATGATGATGCCTATATGACAGCAATATCATTCAACTTGAAAATCTTATTATTGCTATTTCTTCTGAATGGAAGGTCGTATTGTAATTGGATTTTCACCGAAAGAGTTCTTGCTGTGAAATAAAAGAGATCCTGATATGAAGACACAATATGGCCACTGTCGTGGCCACCTTAAAATCCATTTCTAAATTCATGATCATATTGACATGGTTTTCATTAGTAGACTTCTTATGATACTTGGTTGATCCTAAATTAGTCTGACATCCAGTATGGCCACATGGCAAAATAGAAAGTCAAATTGATATCAGGTTTTCACCAGAAGACTTCTGATGTCTAGATGATCCAACAGTGTAAAAGAAAATGATGCCAACCAAACGCGAAATATTAACACCATTGTGGTGGCCACCTTGAAAATCTTGTTACTCTTTATGAATGTGTGGTCATATCAACATGGGCTTTTACTACAAGACTTGTTATGATGTCTAGTTTCTTCTGAATGAAATTATTGTGCATCTTGTATTTTTGAGAATCTTGCTATGGCTACTTAGGAATTTGTTGTCTTGGCATGCCCTGCAGTGTAACATGCCAACCTTGATATGTAAGGGGCTAGAGATGAAATCTTAATGTCTGAATGATTGGCGCTGTGTAGCACTGTTCTTTCCCCAGTCAGAGGGGGGAAATGGAGACCAAAATCTCGAGAATATCTCACATAGTTAGGGGTCCATATTTACTCTCTTGCATAGCTTAAAGTCTAGTTGCTTGATCTGCATAAAATAAGTTCTCCTTGTACACACCAAAATAAGGTAGCTTTGATTGCTGTTTTTGTACTATTCTTACTCTAATGGCTTTATTAGAGTGATGTAAATCCAGACAGTAAAGTGTTTGTGTTTTTCAAACTCTGTTGATTGCCATTTCAGAAAGTTGTAGATTTCTGGTAACTGAGGGATGCTGAATCAAAAGGGGAAAAGGTACACTTTACCATCTTCTAGAAGAAAATATGTGTTTGCACTAAAACTGACATTTTTGACCACATATGACGAACAGAGCTTTTGTGTAGAGAGCTTGAACTTAAGAAAAAAGTGGGTTTTGCACAATAACTTTTTTTTAGAGTAAATTCCTTGACCAAGTTTTGGACGGCTTGTGGTCTAACGGTTAAAATATTGGTCTTGGCACAGCAAAGTTTAAAACTGCATACCTTGTCATTTTGGTCAGTAATCTTCTGATTCGACAATACCATACAAGGCTATTAAATGGAGCAGGCATATAATTTACCTTTCATATTGCTCTTGTCAACAGAAGTGATGGTCACTCCAGAAAGGTTTTGTTGTAGTGTACAAGCAGTCAATTTCATTGGGGTGTAGTATTTTGGGAGAGGTGTTAAGATGTTAAACTGGTCAAACTGTCAATTCCATTTTTTCTTCTTTTTTACAGTCTATGTGTTCAGATGTTAGATTGGTTCGACTATCATGGGCACATTTGTATCGCATTTGAAATGCTGGGACTGAGTGTTTTTGATTTTCTGGTAAGTAGAGGTATCAGCAGGATTTGAGGTATATAATGGAGTCCAACTGCAGACTGTACAGACCCAAATCTGCAATCACATGATCTGGGTCTATGCAGTTTGTTGGAAATGATCAAAAACAGACCATGATATGCTGGCACAAGATGCATTGACATATCAAGGTGTATGTTGTTTGGACTTTGATAATGTTTGGTCTTAATTTTGATTACCACAGAGCTTAGCAAGTGTATATAATGTTTGGTCTTGATTTTGTAATAAGCATAAATATCCTTATCTTGCTTCCAGTTTCAAATTATATAAAATACTACAGGTTGATTATTATATGTGATAAAAATAGCTCGGAATGAAATATTTTTGGATGAATTGTTGACTACAGAGGTGGTTTATGTTGTTATTATAGGACATTTTTTCAGTGTAATGATCAGATTTATAGAAGAGAAAGGTTTATATTGCAAAACTCTTAACTATATATTAAGTACCTTATATTTTTATTGTTATCTTTCATTGTGTATGCCTTTTAAAGAAATGTAACACTTTTATTTTCTTATAGGACTATTTGTTTGCATTTATTTGGAAGGGTTTATCTTCCTGTAGTTTGTTTTTGCCATTTTTTTGTTTTAACATTGTTATAACTTTATTTTTAATTGACACTACGTAGCCAATATTATTCTGATGTGCCATTAAAGCACATACATATATACATCCTGTCATAGATGATTGAAATTTATACTTATTTTACATGTATTGCAGAAAGAAAATAACTACCTTCCATACCCAATTGAACAAGTGCGGCACATTTCATACCAGCTCTGTTATGCTGTTAATTGTAAGTTTTGTTTTTTAAGTTGTTTTTATTTGATATAAGATCATGTATCGATTACATACATTTTGTCATTCCTTGGGGGAAGCTCAAGACAGCTTTCATTTTTGGCATCCATTTGTGTGTCCCTCCATATGATGTCTCTTCATCCACGCCTCGATTGTCCTTGACGATTTTTGTTTTCTGTTTATGTGTACAAAAAAAGGGGGGGGGTGGACATGGCATCCAGATCCTGACCAGCTTCTTCTTAAAAATTTAAAAGCAGTAGCGTATTTGATGTTACCCTTTTTCATCTCTCCAGTTTTTGGGGTTTTTTTTCTTTGCTCTGTTTTTTTATAAATCCCTTCTCCCCCCAATTTCTCTGCCTACCTACCACTATCATCTCCATCATGAAGCATCATCTATGTTCCTTGTGCACATTTCAAGTTCTCACTTTTCCTCATTGTCTGTTAATTCCAGTGTAATTAGAACAGAGTTACCAACCATTCCAAAATTGTGGAATTAAAATCACTTTAAGATATTTGAGGTTCAATTTTGAGGCCATAATACGACTCGCCCAATACAACTTGTTAGTTGGGGTCCATACCTGCTGACCCCATTATGTACCAAACAGCGTTATAGCGAAAATGATTTCGAAAATTATATGATGTACTTGTATTGTGGGGGCTAAACTGAATGCATAGTCCAGTGTATAGTAATACTGTTAGTTTATGTAAAATCTGTTTTCCTTCACTGTAGAATGACAAATAATCAAATAACAAACTTAAATTTACATGTACGGAATCCATTTAAAATCCAGTGGTATTCAAGACTTACAAATTTGTTCACAAAAAGTACTGATCTGAATAGAATATGCACCATTTACTCGCGTGCATTCCCTGCGTTAAATATTTTGTTATTTTATGTTGTTTGAGACCTGATCATTCTTTTCGTTGACAGTTATGGCTTAGAAGACATGGGTTTTTTTACTGTGAACTATAGCCGATTTGGAATACATTATCTCATGTTACCTGAATACAGTAGTACCGTATTTACTGCATGTTTTCAGACAGCAAAACATAATTACTTTTTTTGTTGTCCGAATACATAATAAATTCTTTAATTAGGTGTCTGAAAACAAAGAAAATTTGCCCCCCCCCCCAGTCCGTAACGAAGTTACCATTAGCTCACATGATGATGTGCTGCCATGAAGTAAAACAAGTATTTTGTCTAACACCACAGAAAGGATAATGAATGAAAAACAGGCATTACTTGCCTATTTTGTCTATTTGATACATGTCCATCCACTAGAAAACACAGCCATACATGTATCAGAGCCATGATTGTGTGCATATTTTCCAAAATAACCACCGTATTAGTAATCGTGCAGTCCAGTTTAACCCTTTACTAATCAGTGATCAATAAAATCTACCTTACAAACGCATGCAGGCTTTATGTCTGTGTAATTAAGATATTAATATAAACTAAATAAAAAAAATTTGGAATTACAATTCTGAAGATATTTGTGACAGAAACATTTTAGTATCGAGAGTAGAAATATGGGTACATGTATGAGGGCAAATCTTAGAGCACCAAGGATGAGAGGCTCCATATGGGATGAGTGTTGTACGCACGCCTAGGAAGGGTAAAAATAACAAGCAAGTTGCAATACACGAGTCGTTAATATGTTGGTGCTTTTTTAAAATAAAGGTGATCTATTTGTTGTGGTTCTCTCTTCTTTTTGTTTCCCACCTAGGCGAGGGTAGCTTCAAAATGAGTAGAGCCTGCCGACTCGAAACAGTCGACTGCTCAAAGATTGTTTTGATGCATGTTGGAGATTTCAGAGTGTCTAGGTGATAATTGTTCCTACTATAATTTGTGGGATTTCTTTGACAGGTGTGTTCGGAAATAAAGGGCAGCCATCTGGATTTCAATAAAAGAGCACACGATGTACCGAACATGTTGAACCCACAATCAATATTTATCGTCTACAAAGAGGTTTATTACCTGTAGAACAGTAACTACATTTAAACCCGTGGTACATAATGCCACGAGGATAAGGGGTTTGTTTTGTTGCACGATGCCAATGAATTTACTAATCCATACTGACTCTCTGATGTATTCTTTAATGATATAAAGCAGGGGTCATGGTTTCTAAACAAAGCCATAACTGTCACACCTGCGTGAAGTGGTTTCGTGTGTCACGATGTCTACACTGACAACCAATCCATGGAAGTTAGTTATCACATTAAATAATTGGCGACCAAATGAAGCGAACTTTGTATCAGTTAAATTAACGGCAAACACACTGTGAATTTTACTTTAAAACGAAGCAGCAGATCTTATTAGATTGTGTCCGAAAACATAAATTGGAGAAAAAATTATAGTGGAGCAACGTCCGAAAAATTACAAGGCATTTAAATATTATATTTGCCACACAAAAAAAACGGTGTCCGAAAACAAACAATGTCCGAAAACATGCAGTAAATACGGCAACTAATCACCTAAAATGTGACTGTAAAAACAAGTTCTGGTATTGTCCAAATTGAGTCCAGTACATTAGATGTTGAAAATTATTTTGTATGTTTTTTTGATGATAGGATCTATAGCATTACCCCCATTATATCCAGTTATAGTGAAGCACGTTATAATGAGGGTGGGGAAGAACTGTATAATGCTTTTCGGCAGAAAGCCGTTTGAACACTAGTATGTCTGGACCACAAAAATGTTGTGTTATTTTAATTCCTTCGTGAAAGTGTTACCTAAGCACAAAAGTAGTAGACTATTGGCCAGTCAGAAATCAAGTTATTCCCTGTTGAGCTGAAAG
The DNA here is from genome assembly GCA_016617855.1 of Megalonaias nervosa. Taxonomy (NCBI): domain Eukaryota; kingdom Metazoa; phylum Mollusca; class Bivalvia; order Unionida; family Unionidae; genus Megalonaias; species Megalonaias nervosa. The sequence continues at coordinate 279,373 of JAECUM010000439.1, read as the reverse complement.
TGGCAGATGAGGACTGTGCCATAATGGAAAAGCATGTACTACAGACATTGAAAATATGCCAATCATTAACATTGAATATATACTTAGTCTTTCATATTGTCTTTAATTTTGAAATGTAAATTGTAGGATACAGATTTGAAACATTCCTATTTTATGTTCGGATTTGGATTTTTTACAGTGGTTCTATTTCGCATTAGTAGGGGCTGGTGTTTAGAATAAGAACATAAATTTGAAGGCAATTTCAGTAGAAGGAGAGTTGGAAGGAGTCTTCGATACGAGCATGTCAGTTTCAGTCTTTTTATTGTGTTCTTTTTGAGTGATTTTCTAATCTTCTTATGCACAGTGTGGTCAGTTTTAAAATAAAGTACTGAACAAAAATGTTCTTTTGAAAAATGCTAGGTAGGTATGTTTTACGTTCTCTAGAACTAGTGGAAATAAATTTTTTTTTTTTTTTTTTTAAATTTTTTGGCAGGGTACCAATTTCATGGTTTGCATTGTTTATACTGACCATGAATTGAGGGACCCAATGAACAGTAATTTTTCAATGAAAACAATAGAACTAATATCTAGATCCATTAAATACTCTCAGGTATCATCTTTTTTGTTCAAAAGCACAAAAATAGATACCTTCAATAATAAATTCAGTTTTGCAAAAGCTAATGGGTATTTTTTTCTGCTCAATTTGTGGCATTTCAAAGCAGGCAAAGTTCTAGCTCTTTTTTGACTTTCTGATAATTTTGGGGCTTTTTACCAACATAAAGCTATTGATGTTGTCTTTTTACATAGAATCCAATATTTGATCACAAGAAAGTTTGTTTGGGATCAAAACAGTCGGGAATATACTTTTTAACCTGGCTTCTGTTTTCAGTTTTGATATTCATCTATGTCATAAATAATTTACATCACAACGTATTTGAAAAAAACGAAGAAAGTTTCACTTTTATTTCTTTACATGCTGTTTTTGTCTTAAAATTCTTATTATTTATTTTCAGTCCTCCATGAAAACCAGTTGACACACACAGACCTCAAGCCAGAAAACATTTTATTTGTCGATTCAGACTTTGAGATAACATACAATGCAAAGAAGGTGAGTCTTTATAAAGATTTGTTGTTGAAATTTGGAGAATTAAGTTACCATATAAGTGAAGTTTTCCATGTTGTTAAACTTCAAACCATCCAGTTTTGACAAATTTTGATTTTATTTTTCATTAAAAATCACTTTTGTTGTCTTGTTAAAAATGTTAGGTTTCTTTAATGAATTATATTTTAAATGTAACATTTTACATGGGGTTGAAAACATTCATTATTATTATTGCTGTGTATATAGATTCGTAATCTGCATTTTTATAAATTAAAAGAAAACTAGACCTTTAGAACAACACCAACCTAACCACCACCCATCTTCACATTTTGGAGTAATCTTATTATTTTTGTGTGTGTGTATGTGTATGTGATCACAAAATGAAATGAGAGAACCGTTTAATGAAGTCACCAAGATCAGTGAGATTTTATAAAGCAGAAATAATGTTGAAAAGATATGCAGTATTGCCATAATGAGCAATAATGATAGCAATGTTTATCATCATCAGGACATGAGAGTTATTTTACCTAGGAATATCACTAAGTTGTTACTGTCATTACATGCGTGTAAGCAGTTATAGCAGGTAAAGAAATTTGGTCAGTCAGATGGGATCTGCGTGAGATAATGACCTGAAATTTTTAATTCACTTTGATATTACCAGTGTAATGCAGTTTCCTTGTCATTGTAATTTTTTTTTTTTTTTACATTTTTGGGTCTGTTAGCTCTACTGGTCAAAGACCAGAAGAGCTCATGGGATGGTCTTTTGTCAGTCGTCAATCCATCCTTATAGACCAGAAGAGCTCATGGGATGGTCTTTTGTCAGTCGTCAATCCATCCTTATAGACTAGAAGAGCTCATGGGATAGTCTCTTGTCAGTCATCAGTCCATCCTTATAGACCAGAAGATCTCATGGGATGGTCTTTTGTCAGTCATCAATCCATCCTTTAGCACAAGTTTATTATCGCTACTCCTAATAAACTATCTGGAAGGTTTCCGTGAAACTTTATGCACACATTCATCACAGATGTTATAACTACTTCTCCTGAATGAATGGTCATATGATCATGGGGTTTTCACAAAAAAACTTAAGATAATGTTTTGCTGATCTTAATTTAAAATGATTCTGAGTTTACATCCAGGATGTAGCCATCAAGACAATCTTGTTTTAGCTACTCCTTTGAAAGGGACAGTCATTTTGGCTTGGGGTGGGTGGGGGACATCAGAAATGTTCTTGTAGTGTCTACTTGGTCCTAAATGAAAATGACAATATGACCACCATAGTGGCTGTCTTGAAAATAATGTTATCTCAGCTCCTAAGTGGATGGCTTTATCACCATGGTGTTTCCACCAAAAAACTTCATCTCGTACCTAGTTGGTTCTAAATAAACATGGTGCCAATTGTACAGCCAGTATAGCTGCCATGACAGCCTTCATGAAAATCTAGTTGTTGCCAGTCCCCCTGATTGAGTGATTGTTATGACATGGGATTTTGACCAAAATCTTCTTGTGTGTACTTTATCCTAAATGAGAATGGTGCCAATCTGACATCAGTATGTTCACCACAGCAGCTGATTTGAAAATCTTGTAATCAGCAGTTAAAAGGAAGAAATGGTCTGAACCAGAATACCTGGAAATTCTTTTCGCAGATTAGAAGTAGATGCCAACCTTTATGCTTGGATGATGCTCTTTTGTTACAAATTAAAAAAAGAATATTTAAAGTAATATAAACTTGTTACGTCATTTTTATTATCACCTGTTTAATTCCACTTGTATAAATTTGAGAAAATACTTTGAAAGATGACTGTTGCCTAAGAATAGTATGAGAGTACTTGTTTGCTATTTATAGCAACTCTATATAACCCATTTCCAAGAAAATGAATGGGCTTCTTCAAATACAAACTTTGCATAACAGATTCATTATATTGATTAGTTAGCTACTTAGTGGACCAGTCTGTACTTTTAAAGAAAATGGCACCACATCTTAAGAGAAATGATTTTGGTGCAAGTTGTGGATGTTATATAACGGCAAATGTTACAGCAGATGGATCTTTTTAAACTTCAAAACATGTCAGATCAGAAAAAAGGACAAATCAACACCACTTGACAAACTTCAAAACATGTCAGATCAGAAAAAAGGACAAATCAACACCACTTTACCAACTTTGAAAGAAGAATGTGGGAGTAATGTAATGCCGCATGCTGAGCACATGGTCACATTCATTGTGAAATTCTAGTTTGCACCTGTAGACTTAATAAAGTGATTGCTGAATATAAATAATTTTTCAGTATATTTTGTGTTTGTATTCTGCTTCTAATCCATATGGCTTTTGCCCATTTTGAAAAGAATTTTGACCAGCTGCAGATACAGGTTGGTAACAAAAATAAATGTATCTTTTTTTACAGATCTGTAATTCAGACATATATAGATTACACTCTTTACGCCCAGACTGTGCTTTTTGTGACTTATAAAAGCAATAATTAAACTTATGTGTGTGTGGGGTGGTGGCAAGTATGAGTAGAGCATCAGTCCCTTTAAAGGATTCTTGTTGACATTGATTTTCTGTTTCTTTAGAAGAGAGATGAGAGGAAAGTGAAAAAAACAGACATCCGGTTGATAGATTTTGGGTCAGCCACATTTGACCATGAGCACCACAGTACAATAGTCTCCACCAGGCATTACAGATCACCAGAGGTGATATTGGGTGAGTAACTGTGCTTTTAAAAGAACAATCCACGCCATCATAAACTTTTACATCTTGTGTAAGATTTCCAAGTCTGAATTAACATTGAATATTGCACAAGGATCCAAGTCCCGGTTTTACTTAAAATGTCTGAATTAACATTGAATATTGTATGAGAGTGCAAGCCCTGTTTTTACTTAAAATGTCTGAATTAACATTGAATAATGTATGAGAGCCCAAGCCCAGTTGTTACTAAAAAAATGTATAATTATCTTCAGATTGAGAATCTTTTAATATCAGAAATGAATTTTTGCCTTTCAAAGCCATAAGGTCTAATGAAATTTACCTTACAAGGCCATAAGGCCTAGTGAGCCTATGGTATGGTCCTGTAACTGTCATCAGTCCTCAGCGTTTGCTATTTTTTACTTCTTGAGAACCTTTGGACCTATTTCACCAATTTTAATGGAAGACGTTTTGGTGGAAAGATTTTCATGTTTGTACAAGCAAGTCTATCCACTTTCAGATATGGCTATCATTACAGAAAAAAATTTTAAATTGCTTCTCAAAAAATTATTAAACAGAATTGGACGAAACATTATAGAAAACATCTTAGCATGACTGCATGTAAATTGATCTCAAATTATACTTTACACACACTTTTAGATATGGTTGCTGAGACTTTTCCCCAAAACAGCTTAAGAGAATTCTCTAAATTTGACAGAAATGTTTTGTCATAAAGGCCTTTCAGTTTTGTGCAAATGCCTGCCATGTTGGTGGGAAGGAAGAACTAGTTACATTTATGATGGCTGTTGAGCATTGTTGTAAACAATTTGTTTTGGTTAATGTTTTTATTTGCATTTAGTTGCAAATGTGACAAGTCTTGTCATACTTGGTACAAGTTAACATTAAGACCATTAATTATGTTTCCTTCTTCCTCACTTGTATGACCTGTAGGTCAAAGCTAGTCTGAAAAGTTTTGTTCAGAGGCTTTGGTTTGATTTTTTTCTTCACTTATATTTCCCAATTCCCTCGATTTTTGGTTTGTTATATGCCTGGAATGAATCGTGAAGCTAAGACATTTAATTCCTCAACACATTTCTCCCTTTTTGGTCGTGGATTGAGATCACAAGTCACAGAAAATGTATGTCTATCTGTTAGGGTTTTTTTTTTCACACAACAACTAGAGTTATCCAGCATTTACTAAACTTTGTGGTTGGCTTGCACTTGGGATAAGCAAGAACCCTAAATTTTGGGGTCAGACAATTAAATGTACAGATTAAATACCATAGCCTGATGTGGATTAACTATAATGTTGCCTAAACAGTTTGAAATGACCTGCTTCATGCTGTATGCATCCAATAATAGGATAACAGCTTTCTGCAACTATACTAAACTATGTATGAAAAAGACCATAATTTTTTCTGAATTTACATGACGATTTCCGATGTCCAATATCATTAGACATTTACACGATTCAAATTTCACTTACAGAATTGGGATGGTCACAGCCTTGTGATGTCTGGAGTATTGGATGCATCATGTTTGAACTTTACACAGGCTTCACATTATTTCAGGTAAGTAGTGTTAATCTTGTTGACATTCGTCTTTACTATCAAGAATGGTGAGACAGAGTTGCATATTTTCCCATGATGATAGTATAAGCATTGACGAAAGTGTAAAGGTGCCAAGTTTTTTAAAGTCACATTTTACATCACTTGCTGTACTTAACTGACACTTTGGTAAAGTAGTACTATCTATCTATAGATATATATAGATATATATATATATATATCCTGAGATTACCCAGTAGTTCCTGTCTCACCTGTGCATCAGAATTGTTTGCCACAGGATGCAAATTCCCCCCAAATTGACTGAATCCTCTTTTAAAAGCATACTTGTCATGCACTACTTCCACTGATTATTCATTTATTGTAAGCATTTTTCCAGTACTTGCTGCAGTTGAACAAAGGTGGACATGCAGTTTTGGGTGTTACATTCAGTATACAACATAGTCATTGTCATAAGACTGTCACTGTGACAATAATGAATATAAACATCTGAAAGTTTTATCTTTATTAATTAATATTTATTTATCACATTTATTCAATGGCTATATCTGCAATATTACGATACCTAGTTGGTTCTAATTGAAAATGCTACCAGGCATACATCCAGTATGGCTGCAATGATGGCTTTTGTAAAAATCTTGTTGTGACTGCTTCTTTGAATGGATAATCAGTATGACATAGGGTTTGACCAAAAAACTTCTAATGATGTCTACTTTGTCCTAAATGAAGATGGTGCCAATCTCACATCCAGTATGTCCACCACAGGAACTAACTTAAAAATCTTAAACAAACTTAAATTTTCTGATATTAAATTTGTCAGCTGTTTTTTGTATTTTTTATTGTAGACACATGACAACAAGGAACACTTGGCAATGATGGAGAGGATTCTTGGTACTATTCCATACAGAATGGCCAAGAAGACCAAGTAAGTTTCTAATTGGAATGTCTGACTTGGAAGATAAAGTAGGATTGATTTCAAGATGATGGCTTCACATTATTTAAAATTCTGGGAGTCGCTGAAATTTGTTCATTAAAACGGTAGGGTATATGTTAGGGGGTACATAATTTAATATTTGCTTTACTAAACTCACTTTTTGCCATATTACAAAAATTCAGAACATGATGCTCAAATTTCATTGATTGCAATTTAAATGATTGTTGCTGCAATATAAGGTATATACACGTACCTTTTATCTCTATAGTATTTTTAAAGTTAAAAGAAAAAAACAAAGATCAGCCGATTTTATTTTGTTGCTTTGTTACTTTAAGCTGATCAGATTGACCATTGATTTTTTTCTTAAAATATTTGGAAGATCAAACAGAAGGTTAAAATTGTGCATTTAGTATACTTTTTTTAGTTGCTCAAGAATTTCAGAAGAAATTTGTTATCAAGAACTATTGTGTGACCATATTTTTTAAATAACAGTTCCCTTGAAAATTTTAAAATAAATTCTGGATGAATTGTTGTTTCACTGAAATGCACTTTAAATATTTTTTCTTAATTTTGTCTTGATAAAATATTTTATTACAGTGCAGATTTTGTAGCTCTTTGCTTCATTTTATGGTTCCTTTAAAATATGTTTAATTTTAAATATAGATTTAATTGATAACTATACAGTAGAAATAATGAGTACTGCTTTAGATTAGAGGTATGCATTAATGATATATTTTTGTATCTAGAATGAATTTAATGTATACAATAATCTGTTTGAATGAACAGTATTTTTTGTGTGTGCATATATCGCTTTGAAATCATCATTACGTTGCTGGTTAAAATCAGTACAAAGTTATATCAGATTTGGAATTTTAACAAAGTAGACTGTTATGTCAAGAGAAACTAATATTTCATTCATAATTTCATTGCGGCAGGTACAGAGGTCAATCCCTTTATTATGAATATCTTTTTATTGCATGAAGTTTTCCCCGTCATCATCATCATGTAACATAATTAAAATCTTGTGTTGTACTACCTCTTAACTCTTAAGGATGGGAACATTTATATTTTGGCAGATTTGAAATGTAATGAATTCTGTTTTGGTGGTCTAAGTGGTTAGAGTGTACGCCACAAATATGGGAGGTGGTTGGTTCGAGCCCAATCTGAATCATACCAAATGGTACTAGCAGCTGCCTTGCTTGGCGCTCAACATTACAAGTTAGTATTAGGATTGGTTGGCCTAGCGTCAGGGTAATGTCACTGAGTGGGACATCATCGTGTATATATCTGTGGCATGATGCCCTAGTGATAGGCATCACTGTAAGGTGCCACACTGTAGACATAATCGAGGTATGACTGAAATTGTTGAAGCCATGTACAAAATCCCAAACAGGCACATGCTGAATTCTATTTATAACGAAGTCAGACGTAACAAATTATCAGATGTTAAGAACATCCCTTTCTATGTTTGATGTATTTCCTCGTTTATAAAGAAATTCAGATATGGCTGACTTTTTGGGTCCCTTGAGCTTTGTTTTATTCGTTGTGTACTGTATTCAGATGACATCTCAGTTTCAGAACTTAGAAATGGCCATACAAAAGTAATGGAAACTTCTAGGTTTTGTCTGATTTGATCAATTAATTAAAGATCCTTTTGTAAGTCATCCTTATTTTGCACTTAGAAATGGCCATACAAAAGTAATGGAAACTTCTAGATTTTGTCTGATTTGATCAATTAATTAAAGATCCTTTTGTAAGTCATCCTTATTTTGCATTTAGAAAAGGCCATGCAAAAGTAATGGAAACTTCTTAGCATTTTGTAATAAATAGAAATTCAATGTCTTTGTTAATTTGACATGAAATTTCTGAAATTTGTTTAGTAATACAAAATGCTACTAATTGCAAAGAATTCATGGCAGACATAAATTTCATGTTAGATGAACACTTGGAATTCATGTTGTAACAGATGCCTTCTTTTTCCAGGTTACAAAAGATATGATTATTCCTTATAATATTACATGGAGGGACAACTGTGTGAAACACTTGGCACTAATAATGTTTGGCCAGATTTAAGGCAGATCTCGCTTTTAGATGTCTCTGCCTGGATTCAAGACTTAGGTTTAGACCATTTACCTTAAAATCGCACAAGTTGGTGTTTATCTGAGCAGTTAATTCAACAACTTTCATTTTAAAATTGGTCCCTGTGACTAATATTTTACAGTTTAGTGATTTTGGTTGATGTCTACATCTAGGCTATTGTGTCTTGCACTATTTTCTATGGAGTCAAAAGGTGACTGACCTGTGTTTTTTGGTTGTCAGTAATTTTTACCTTTTGCCTCTTTGCATTGAGTACAGTTCTCTTGGTCAGTGCAGATCTTTAGGTAAAAGTTTAATTGGGTATTTTACTTCCTGGTTTTAGAACAACTTTGAACAAAATGCTTTAGATCAAGGTCTTTGTGTAAGTTTGGTCGCATGGATTGGGTTTTCATATGTCTAGTCAATTTATTTGCATAAAATTTGTAAATGTGCTTTTCTCTGTAGTATCTGGGGTTTGTGTTTGGTCGTTTTGTCAAACACTTTTAGAGTTGCATAAATTGATATTTATATCTGTCATTGTAGTAAAACTTAGCTTAACAATATGGTCGCTATAATCTATATTTCAGATTTCAGTATAATTGGTTAAACTTTACATTGATTTTGTTTTCTCCTACAAAATCATTCATTTGGAATTACATAACTTGGTATGTACCATGTTTCATTATGTATAACATATACTAATGTATAACTTTGCACCCCGATTTTCAGTATAGAATTTGGTGAAAAACAATTCTACTGAATGTGATGTTCTTCATTTCAAAATTTCCGTGATGTTACATTCTTTCTGTCCTGAAACCACTATTTTGGATAATGCATTGATATTTAATACAAGATGTTGACAAGTTTACAAAAAATAGTGCTTCTCTGTGCCTTTATGTCCATAATTATTGGCACCTCATAAATATAAACATTGGCATTTTCGTGATTGATCCATATTTTTTAAGATGCCTTTAACCATTAAAAAAGGATTAAATGTCCTTTTTAAACAAGCTTTGATATACTGCTTGATACATCCTGAATAAATGGACTAAATGTCCTTTTTAAAGGAACTTTGATTTACTGTTTGATTATATATACACAACAAATACTTTGATTAAATATCCTTTTTTAAAGAAACTTGGATATACATCTTCATAAATACTGAAGAAAAAGACTAAATGCCAATTTTAAAGGAACTTAGATATATTGATTGATGCATACTGAATAAATTGCATTTACTTGTGCAGATTGACTACTAAGAAATGTTAATCTGATGATCATGTGGAATCCCGTTAATTAGAAATAAGTATATGTTAAAAAAATTTTAGTTTCTCAGATTCAGAAGCACACTTGAAAGCTAGCAGCAGACTTGAAACATTATGTTTAGCTCTGTCATCTATTTTTGGTTGAACAGTACAAAAGTATATCTAAAGAAATGTATGAAAATAAAAAATAGTTTAACATCTATCAAATCATCCTCATTCTCTCGACCTTGAAGAACCAGTTTCTTCTGGCATGGACGCCTGGACTGGGATCCAACATCGTCAGCAGGGCGCTATGTTCGCGAGAACTGTCGGCCCCTCTACGTAAGTAATGCATCCCATGCCAGTGGCCATTTGTCCATGTCATTGATTAGTCTTGGCTAAATTACACTGTCTGCTGTTTTATGCATTACCTGCATAAACACTGTAATCTCATTTTAAGTTTTTTGTGTAATGGTGGCATGGTGTCTTGTTATGCTTAGTTTGATGTCTGTTCATAATTTTGGTGTATTATTTCATCTTTTTTTGAGGACTGCAGTAAAGAAAGATTTGTAGTGATTATTAAAAATTTAAAAGCCGTTAACATTGGGTTTTGTATATTTTGATTTTTTTATTTATTTTTACGATTTGTTTTTAAGATGGACCCCAAAATTCGTTTTTCTCTTGCAGTTTCCCAAAAACTTTGGGCATCATTAAAGTTATAGGGAAAGCAACACCAGTTTCTTTAGTATTAAAAGAATTGCCTTTTTCTAGGTGATATTATTCTGCATTATTTTATAAATACCAGCTTTCAGATGAATTGAAAAAAATGGTGTATTAGTATGACTCAGAATGGACAAGGTTTCAGGATCTTGTTCATGTGGTCACTGTTGTATATCTTACATCTGGAGATTTCTAAGCCTTTGAAAGTTTTGTTGAGCAGACATCAACATTATAGCATGTATTACTAACAATCTGGTGTTGTTAAATGTACAGTCATTGCATGGCTTAAAAACTGCATGGATGTCTCATTTTGGTTTGTATCTTTTTTTGTGAAGAAAAACCAAGTATTTCTACCATGGTCGCCTTGACTGGGATGAGAAGAATTCAGCAGGCCGATATGTGAGGGAAAATTGTAAACCTTTGAAGGTAGGATGCTCACCTTGGTCTAGTTACTGAGCCATTAACATTCGTGGAGTCTAACTTATACAAAGGGGACCTAGTTTTGTATTATGATGTTGTCCTTGGATAAACACTTCTGGGAAATTCCATATATTTTTTGCCAATATTGGTCCACAGTGCGGCCCCTTTATTGCAGCAGCCAGCTTATTCAGTGCAAAGTACAAGACTGATTCAGCGTGCAAAGTACAAGGCTGATTCAGTGCAGCAATTTAAGAAAATATGTTAGTGTTGTAAAAGTAGATAGCTAGAATAGTAGACTGTAATTTAGATGGTCGGTGATGTATATTGAGAAAGCCGACTTTGAATTAGAATAGCAGACTGCAATTTAGCTGGCGGCTTGTGTATACTGAAAAAGCAGAGTAAATTAGGAGAATAGTGACTAATTTGGTGGCAACTGATTTATATTGAAAAAGCTGAGTGTATTAGTAGAATAGCAGATGGTAATTTGCTGGCGGGGATTGCAAAAGCTGACTGAACTAGGAGACAAGTCTTGTATTTGATGATTTGGTGATGTTAATGGTACTGTTACTGTCACAAATAGTCAAGAGTCTGTAAAAAAAAAAAGATACGTGGGACAGTCAAATCTCAAATTGTAAAATACAAGACTGTCATCCCAATTCTAATGTACTATTTTTTAAAAAAATAAAAAATAGCAGAAGCTGAGATACTTTGAGGCACTGATCACAGGAATAGTCCTGACATCACCACATTGTAACAATTTCCCCAAATATATCCAATTTACATTTGCAAATTTTGAAAAATAATCCATCTTTGTAAACCATGTGATCCCAATTCACCTTCATGAATAGAACTGACAAAAATATAATTTTGTGAAACCACAAATATTAAACCCTTGAAAATAAAGTTTTTCACAGTCAGGTGGTTTGAACATGCATGATAAAATCCATATTTTGGTTTATTTTGACTTGAAAAATGCTTGCATATTTACATAAGTATTTCAGTTTATAAATTTGAAAAGAAGAGGAATTTTGCACAATATAATATGTACATATTTGGGCTTTTATTTAATGTTAAACAGCAAAAATAACATTGCATGAGAAAATTTTACCAAAGTTGTGTTTATGCCTTCCCAGTAAGTTAGACTCTGTTTCATTTGTAGTTCAGATTCTTTATTTTGTGATTAATCATTAGCACAAAACTGAACACAGCATCTAAGGTAGGTACTTAACTTATTGTGAATTCTTTTATTTTAATGAATTTTGGCAGTACTCAAAATCGTTCTTGAAATTCTCTAGGTGGGCAGACCAGCTGCTTTATTGAGTTCATGGTCCAGCTTAAAATTCACTATTCCATCCATCAGAATTGTAGATGTACCGAAATATGCCCCAATGAATGATGTTTATTAAAGAAAGTATTTATTGTGATGTTTGTAATTTATTGCGTTTTAGTATATCATACATGGCAGAACATATAAGACTGAGAATTTTGATCAAAACTTTATTTAATATCAGATAAATTGTTGTTTTGAATTGAACTTAGAAAATACAAAAAAAACTGTGATCCATATTAAGCACATTCATTTCCATTGTTGCTTACAATGCTGTTTCAGAAATATCCCAAGATTTACCCACATCACAAATAAGCGCAACAATTGCACATGTACACAACGGAAAGAAGGTGTGTTAAAACTGTCGTCAGATTTTTGCTTAAAAATTGCAAATAAAAGAAGGAGAAAAGATTCTTACTATGAAAACCTAATGGGCCAGACGGAATAAGAACCAGAAAAGTAGCCAGCCTGGCAGAAAAGTCAATAATCTATGGACACCGTGCAGATCGTTATTTTGAATGTTAGCTTTTGGTGATGATTAAAGTTTTAGAGGGGGATGGGTTATATTTTATTCAAAGAAGGGTAATTGTGTCTTGGGTCTTTATATTCATGGTTTGTAGCAACATTCTGGCACCAAAAAAAAAAATGTGTCCACTTAACCTGCATGTTAAATAGTGCACAGTAGTGTACATGGAACAAATTACTTTCAGACCTGTTTTCATGGAGTACCTCATTCATTACAGTGGTTTGAGGCAATCAGTCTTTTTTCATGGAGTACCTCATTCATTACAGTGGTTTGAGGCAATCAGTCTATTTTCATGGAGTACCTCATTTATTACAGCTGTTCAGGGCAGTCAGTCTAACCCAGGGGTGAGCAAAATAAGCCTGTGGGTCAGATTTGGACAGTTACCTGATTTAATCTGTTAATTTATGTCATGGGGTGTGGCTTGAAAAATCGTTTATCCAGCCCACAGTTTGGAGGAAGTTTTCCATTTCTGGTCTAACTGCTAAAAGCTCCATGGCCAATTCCATGTCAGTAGTTGAGGATATATTGCAGACTTTTTTTTTTAAATGTTAGCTGTGAACTTTTACTACTCAAATCAAACATTAGAAATGTTTCTTTATCTTTGGTTATTAGGGAAGTTCATTCTTCAGCAATTATTTTCATAATTTTAATTCCAGTTTTAACAAAATTATTTTGATATTTTTCTTTAAATTACACAATTATTATCACATCTGTCACATTCAGATGGAGCAAACCAAAACTTGAACATTGGTTTTCAGTTTATGGAAACCCTTAATGTAGGATTATAATTCTTACGTAGAAATCTAAACACATGTATCACAAAAGCAATTAACTTGAAGCAATCTCTGCCTTTCTGTCAGTGATGCTTCAGTTGAAAAGCACTGACCAGTTGGAAATCATGTCAGGTTACCTAACTGATTGAGATGAGAAGATTGAAGAAAGATGTTGAAATGAATGGCCAGTGAGGAGTACATCTCTGCCCCAAAAAAACGTATATACTATAGATTATTCAGCTGAAGCAATCCAATTATTGTTAGATTCTGATTTATTTATTTTTTTGGTCTTTTTTTTCTTGACATATCAGTAGTAGTCTGCATGTTGACTATATAGTTTACCAGAAACAAGCGAACTATGGAAATTTATGTTGCATATTTTGCTCCTGTTCAACCACGTGCCCATTATTAACTTCCTTTCTTTTGTTTTCTTCAAACTATCGAAAGAATTTTTGTGCATTATTGAGCATGATGTTCAGTGATAAGACCAGTGTTTAAGGGAATTTAAAAAGGTTTGTTGAACCGATACATTTGAGATTGCTTATCAGTTATTGGTGTGTAATATCGATTTTTACCAGCTTATCTCAATCCTGATAAATATGCTGTCTTGTCCAAGTCCTAAAGCTGCAAGATAATCACAGAACTGAATCGGGCCCAGAGTGGCAGAGTGGTCTAAAGCGCTCACCTTTCCGGAGCACTGCCATCTCACCTCTGTCTGCATGCATTCGAGTCTCAGGCTAGGCTAACGTGGGTATGTGAGAAAGCTTGCCAGTAGCTTCTCGAGGGTCGGTGGTTCTTCCCAGGGTTTTCCAGGGTTCTTTCTCCACCATTTATACTGACCACCATGTATAGCCTATCTTGTGCTGAAAAATGGCGTTAAACCCTACAACAACAATAACATAACTGAATCAGAAATTGATCACTTGGTTCTTGTACTCAAAATGACCAAAGCTGAACGAAATCCATTCATTGGTACTGTGCTATTGCAGTTCATAGAATGATGTATCGCAATGCCATTCAACAGTGTGATATGTTTATAGATTGTTAGAATAGTTTTTCATTGTAATGAGAAATTGGTTGTTTTGTCTCATTTTGGCATGGTCTCTGCTTGTTTTATAAATATGTGAAAACTAAAGTACATGTTCAAGTGTTTAATGTCAGTTGTAGGTTTGTTTATTAGGAACTTACTTGATGTTCTTGTTACTGTTTTCTTTGGCTTGATATTTGTGCCTTTTTTGAGATTATTTTTACACTTGACTTAAAAATAAACATCTTGAGAGAAAGAATATTGAAAGTTGTTTCTAATTACATAAAACTTTATGATAGAAACATTTTGTGTGACTGTCACTCTTGATAATATTTGTTTTTTAGTGGAGTTGTGGTCACTTAGTTGGTGGAGCGTTGGTCTTGTAATTCAAGTTCAGCTACTTTGATTTGTCGATGGGAGTATCGAATAACTTAGAAAATATTACTTGGGAATTAAATCTGGTTTATAAGAAAAGGCAACTATAAAATCATCAAAACTTTCATTGCATTAAACACAGTTTTTATACAGCAAAATAAAAATTGAAATGCAAATTCAGGTTGTTCGAACTTGAATGAAAATGGTAGCAACATGCATACTAGTAAATACCCAAGGGTAAACAGTAATTAACTTAATAAACTAAAGTAGGTCTATCTTCATTGTTACAATGCAATGAACACTTCCCCAGGTTGTCGATCAAACACAGGTGACACTTAGGTTAAATTTTACTTACAGGTATTGATTTGACAGTTGAATAAATGAGAACATACCACAATTATATTGATTACATTAAAACGGATGTAAAAGAATAAAATATGAATTTTAAATGGCAGAACATCCTGAATTGGTGTTTATTTCTTAGTGTTAACATTGATCACGATTTTGCCATATATTGTCATATGCATTATATTGAGAAAATATTTTCACACAAAAAGCTAACCATGTGAAATTTCTTATTAAACTTGCAAATTTCATGATATTGATTTAAAAATTTTGGGCACTAACCATAATTTTGGATTATAAAATGAGCAATATATCAAGGATTCATTTCACTTTTCTTGTTGTGATTTTCTTGACATTCAACAAATAGGGTCCAATTTGTGATTTCTAAAGAGGAAAAAAAAAGTGATCCATGCATTGTAAGCGAGTTTGAGAGTTGACCATGCTCAGGTTACTGAGGGAGAGGTGTATTTGTTGGAAAACACTAAACATCTTGAATATGCATAAAACTCTGTGCTCAGTTCTGTCAGGTTTTCTCAAACTGCTTTACAGGCATGGGGCGTGTAGTAAATAAAAGATTGATCTAAATCCTCTGTAAAAAAAATTGATTAACTTTGTCAGTTTACATTGCTATTACATCATGAACGCTGTTCAGGTCTGGAGTAGAAAAAGGAGGATTACATCAGCAATATTAGTAATGTTCAAGTCTGTCTTGAGGGAAGCTAGACATGACAATCACTTTGGCTTCCATCTGCATGTACAAATCCATGGCCTAGGTTAACGTCAGTCTCAGTGTTACAGTAATAGTTAATTTCTGTCTGCTGAGAATGATTTTTATATTTATATCTTCCTTATAAATGCACCTGTCCTTACATCTGGCAAAACTGCTTGAATCAATCTGCTTTGTTTTCTTTAATTTTAGATGCAAAAGAAAAAGAAATATAAAATAAAATCATGTTATGTGTTTGCTCTTTGCATGAAAATCTAGCTGCATTCCTGTGATTTGTTCTTAATTGTCTGGCACCAAGTCCGGTATGGAGAATACTGAGTTTCATGTAATAATTTTGTAATGTATGCTTCTGTTACCAAGTATTGTATATGCACCAGAGCCAGTTATAATATATCCCCATTCAACCTGTTTACTTGCTAGCAGAACAGAGGGAAGACATAGGTATGATTTTGCAACAGCTTTGTTGGCACACATATCCACATCAAGTTTCTGCTTTCACCTCAGTTTGTTCTGACACTGACCAGTCATAAAATGTGATGGATGGAATCACCAGGAAGGTTACTACTGTTCATCACAAGCAAAAGGTGTTTACAGCAACCTACTCCCTTGTCTTTACGATATTGGGTGTCAGACCTACCGACCCTCCCGTTTTTTTGTGGGAGACTCACAAAATCTGAACATTCCTCCCATACACCCACATTTTACAAACATTTCTTCTCATCCCCCCCCACAAAAAAAAACTGGACAGAAATTTGTTTCAGTTAAAGAAAAAACACTATTCGAAACTTTCCAGAGAGTAAGACCTGAAAGTGTGCAGAAGTTCTTTAAAAGCATGTTAAAGTTGTTGCAAAGTTGAATCTTATATTCGGTGACCTATTCTACAGTGTCTAGAAAAAGGGATATTAGGACGATCTTTCCAAGCTACTTATAGCCTGGAGTTTCCTTGTGCAATTAAAATTTCAGTGTTGCCAGTCCTCCATGAAATAAATGAAATCTCTCTCCAAAATTGTCAAAATCTTCCTCAGTGAGTATTGTTGGGGTTGGCAGGTCCTATGTGTTCTTTTGTCGTTGAGATGGAACAGTAATTTCCTGTATATTATTTACTGTTGAAAAGCTCACACACAGCTACAGGTAGACACCTGTCTGTCATTGTATATTGGTGTTTTCCCAAGACAACTGGTCAGGGCAGTGTGCTGGTTGGCTTTCAGAACATGTAAGTGTCGTAATATCCCTTATTTACCTGTGTAGAGAACACAAGCATCTACAAGAAGCATACACATGTATCTGTCCTTGGACTACTGGTCAGGGCAGGGTGCTGGTTGCCTTTCAGAAAAATGTAAATGGTAATGTTTCTTGTTTACCTGTGTTAAGCTCATACACAGCTAGAAACAGCATAGACATGTGTCTGTCCTCGGACTACTGGTCAGGGCAAGGTGCTTGTTGCCTCAGGGCATTGTAAATATGGGTCAATTCACTTGTTTGTTGTTTGTACTAAATGTAATCAACTTAAGTAAGTTTAAGTCTGGGAGCACAAAGAGAGGACAGTGTACTATCTAGGTGAGAAAGGGTTTAGTGCCCTTCTGAAATGGGTTAAGGTCAAAACTGCCTACAGGCTGATCTTTCAATTCTGTTTAAAAACCATTGGCAGTGGGCACATTATATGACAATGTGCTGTTGCATAAATACAGTACATCACATCAGGAGATGCATCAGAATAAGGCAAGTGTCATTATTTTATACTGGTATTATGTGCATTATTATATATCATGTATCAAATATCTCAGTATAATTCAATGTCACATTTATGTCAGACATGGACACCATCATAGCAAGGGAGTACTTGTACAGTGTACAGCATGTTGCTCTGTCATTGAGATAAACACATTGAACAGCTTTCAGAATGATAATTTGAAAAAAGGTCTTATTTGAACAATTGAACTAGTACAGTGGCTTATTTTTAATCAACTCCTTTCTATGATAATTTGGAAAAGCTGTTATTTGAAAAATTGATCTTGGGTACAGTGGCTCGTTTTTAGTCAACTCCTTTCTATGGGAAATCTTGTTTTTATGCAGTTCAGTTCAAATATTGTTTAATTTCCTTTACCACTAATTGTCTTTTCTGTCAGTACTTTCCTGTATACTGTATTCCCATACATTATGCTTTTGCCGTAATCATTGTGCTTTTTTTAACCAAATTACGTATTGCATTCACTTGTATATTTATTATACTTTTTAAAAGTACATAAAAAAGAAAAATACAGAAATAGTTTTTGTTTTTTTTTTCTTCATTTATATTATCATCTCTTTAATACCACTCATAAAAATTTGAGAATATTCAAAAAAAACACTATCTTGTAAAAATAGCACAAGAGCTAATGTGTCAAAGATCGAAATGTACATTCCTCATTTTCTGTTGTATATGACCCGTTTCCAAGAAAATACTTGGTCTCACTGATTCATTATATTAGTAATCAAGTTAGTTGGCAGACCACTTTGTAAAGAAAATGGTGCTAGATATGAAGTAAAAGAAGCTTTTGTCTTGTGGACAAAATTTTTTAGAGCAGATGGGTCATTTTAAAGTTCAAAACGCGTCCAGTCAGATAAAGGACAAATCAGCACCACTTTACAAGTTTGTACAGAAGAACACGTGTATGAGAATAATGTAATAGATAATATGTGGACTTAACTATCATTTGGCAAAAGTTAGACATGTAGACTAGTTAAAGTGAATATTGAATATAAATAATTTTACAGTATGTTTTGTGAATGTATTCTGGTTCTAATCCACATGGATTTTGTTGCCAAGTATTTTGACATGCAGATTCTGGTTAGTAATAAAAATAAAAGTACATAATTCATACAGCGTATGTTAACTGTGGCATGTAATACATTGGCTATGATGCTGTAGCCTCTACGAAGTATGGGTACTAATATTAGTACTAGTAAAATATAGAGAGAGAGAGAGGGAGGTTACACTTTTCATGCTCTTTTGCCACTTACATTAGCAATACTTATGCTTATACCTCTTGTATTCCTGTAACAATATTTGTAATATTTGGTTTCTTTGTATCAAATTGAGATATCTTTGTTTAAAATTATTCTTCTGCTTGAGTTTATGGCTTATGCAGGAATGTCATCCTGCACATCCCCAGCTTTGCACTGCTTTCATTCCACACCAAAACGCAGGAGTGCCAATAATACGTTGTGGTCATCAATTCATTAGACAAGTATTCTTGTACAAGAATAGATTGAGTTCAGAAATTATAGTTTGATAAGATATAAAATTTTGTTCCTTTAAAAAAAGTACATTTTGACAGCGACTTTATTAAAGGTATGTGTATTTGAAGGTCAGTATAAAAATTGATGGATCTTGCTGTCAATGTACCTAATAAGCGACACTTAAATCAGTATGGATAAGCAAAATCAACTGTACCAAGACAGTTTTTCTGTAATTATATCCAGTCAAACCTACTTTCCAAACTGAATATCAAGACCACCTACAAGTAAAGACCACATTCAGATGGTCCGATTTATGCATAAATGCTTTAAACCTGAATATAAAGACCACCTGCTAAAATAACCACATTCAGATTTCAGATGGTTACCCAAGTGGTCTTCAGAGGCCATTGTGGAGCTGAACATTTTGGGGGATACTCCCATCTTCATTTGAAAAAAAAATGAATTGGGCTGATTTTGTAAATAAATGAGGCATTGAAGAGAAATGATGGAAGTGCTTGTGAATATGATGCATGATGTTCATGCATGATGGGGTTTTTTGGCATCATTGTTAAAAAATTAGCATGAATTTCACAAATGCAAAATTGACTCTATATAACATGAAATGGAGCCTTAATATTTATCCTGGAATGAAAGAAGTATGTTACTGAAATAGAAAATTACATTAAGGAGATCTCGGCAGTTTGGTTCTGTTTATAACAATTTATGATGCAGAATATCATTATTACACATTTAGTGATAGCCATTTCTTTAGGTATTGTACATTCCCAGTTTTTTGCATGTGATTGGCTTTTAAAATTGATGCATCCTTATTTGTTTTTACCTTCTTTCAAGTTTTGGGCGTGCTGAAACCTGATCCGTATATTTTGCTACACTTTCAGCACTATCTAAGGGATAAGGGCACGGACCACCTGCAACTTTTTGACTTGATTGAAAAAATGTTGGAATTTCTCCCTTCGGAACGAATCACACTTAAAGAGGCTTTGCAACACTCATTCTTCATGCCTAACTGTACAGAAGAGAAGTTGGATTCAATCCCTGATTCCAAACCAACCTCTAGCAGTCACTACTCTAACCCCACGCCAAATGGAACCACCCCTGAATGTTTCCACGAAGCTTCCAAAGCTAACATTGTTCGCGAACCCCTAGTCAGCGAGGCAAGCTCATGTGGTTCCGATGTTAGGCAAATTAATGATACCACAAGTTCTGATAACGAACGAGCCTTTGCTGAAGAAGGTCAAACCGATGCCGATACTATTACCAGGTGATTTGCCTTCTATCACCTTGTTCAGAAAGAACTCTTTTAACACTTTCCTTAGAGTTTGGTGTTTTAGTTAGCATTTAATTTCAGTTTGTCCAAGGCTATATCCACAGTTGCTTTGCTTTTCATGCTTTTTGTTAACTTCTCCACTGCGCACGATGTTTCGTTCCTAACTGTTCTTTTTTTGCTCCCATTGCATTCACCGAATTCTTTGTTTAGCTATTTTTACATCAAGTCTGTGCTGCCTTCTAATTATAACTTCTTGTGCCGTACAGTGTATATGGAAGTGGCATATTTTGGGGTCCATCTGTCTGCTCATCCTTCGGTCAAACCTTGGATAAGTGTTCTGTGTTTATATCAGTTTCTTAATCATTGCATGTCCCAGATCCACACTAGTTTGTAGATGTGTTTTGGTGAGTACCACATGTATCAACCAAGAATGGGTCACTGGCTTTTTATACCCCATCCAGTGTCTTTTGCCAAATTTTGCATGTTGTTCATTTTGGTGAGTATTTCACTCTACCAAAATTCAATACAGTAACCTGTATTTTATGCTTTAGTGACTTAGTCAAGTTTTGTGTTTAGGTCAGGTTCTTGAGCATAATTGGTCACAGCATCATGGAACTTTGTAGATGCATACTGTTTGGTACAAGATAGTACCAGATGTAGGTCACTGTTGCATGCATCAAGTTCTACATTTAGATCAGTATCATTGGCCACATAGGCATCTTGATGAGAACAATAACACCGGCCAAAATTTGGTCATTTGAGCTTCAGTAACCAAGATTACGTTTGCAATTGTCAGTTCCTTGGGCATTATTTGTTAGGGCGTGCATCTTGGCATGTAGATTTTGTTGAATGCAACACTGTCTGATAAAAGTAGGTTATCTGGGTGACTTGCATTTAACATTCCAGTGTTTTTAGGCACATTTTGCATTTAAGCCAATTTCTCTGACATACCTTTAAATGGCAGTTGTTCACTTGATTTAGATCCTCATACATCCAGATTCCTTTTGGAAGGTCATTTTTTATAAACACTGAGAAATACATTTTGCAAAAATCAATGTTATTGTACAAGGAGTTTTTGCATGAGGTAAACCTAAAGGTGTGATCCAATACAAACTGGATTAAAAGTCACATGCTTTGATGCCACTGTGAAAGATGTGTTTGTTGAAACAAATTGTACAACCCTTAGACACAGGTGTTCCAAATTACCAGTCAGTTCATAGGTTTCACTATTGATGACCTGGTAGGCCATTATCAGTAAGTTCACATCCCTGGCACCATCAGCCTAAATAAAAACATGTACAGGAAATAAGCAGGTTGGTTAAGAGGAAATAGCATTAATATTAAGGGGCTGTTGATTTCATTTATAACATCAAACCCCACCCCACCCCACCCCCAAAAAACTGAACACCTTTGTTCCTAACATTGTAATGAACATTGTTGTAATAAAAGAGCAGATGATACATAAAAACCGCATTTACCACAATTATGTTTATCTTAATTTCTTTCATTCTAGATGGTAGTTATAGGATATAAATTTCCTCCCAAATTTTTAACGTATTTGTTTCTTGGTCTGATTCTTTTTAACCTGAATAAAAGTTCATATTAGTGGAAATTCACTGTTATTAGACGTCATTATTTCCTTGATGCATGTGGAATTCCAGAATCAGAGGGTCTGGTTCTTGCATTAAAGTAACTGAAGAAATACTGTAAGAGTTTCTCGTAGGTCGGTGGTTCTTTCCGGGGTTACCTGGGTTCTTCCTCCACCATTAATACTGGCCGCCATGTATAGCCTATCGTGAGCTGAAAAATGGCGTTAAACCCTACAACAACAACAACAACAACAACTGTAAGAGTTACTTCCCTTTCCATCAACTATTTATATAATGCTAGATGTACATAAAAGTATAACCAAAACCATGGTTTTATAGCACAAATAATGTGAAAATCAATGGTAGGATTTTTTCAGCTTTGAAATTACACATTAAGTATGTGAAAAGGTTCTGCGTTAGGTGTTCTGGAATGTTCTCCCAGTAATATTTTCTAACTAAATTTACTTTTGTCAAGGATATTTATTTGTTGAAATTGCACTAGTAAATACTTGCGAAGATGAATACTTGTCTTACATTTGCTTCCACTTAGACTCGGATTTAAGCAGCAACCCATTAACAGAAGAGATTGGTCTTTTCTTGCATGAAATTGAGACCTATAGCTATGCATGTACAAAATGGATATAAATCATAGCAATGGATGTACAAAATGGATATAAATTGTAGCAGTGGATATACAAAATGGATACAAATTGCAGCAATGGATGTACAAAATGGATATTAATCGTAGCTATGTATGCACAAAATAGTGACATTATTTTGCATTAGGATTTCTTGAAAGTTAATAGTGGCTTTCTGTCTCTCGTTCTCTCTTTCTCTCTCTCTCTCTCTGGCTAGTTGGTCAGTGCTTGGTAAAATTTAACTGTTTTACTTAAAATTGTGCAGTGTCACTTTCTAAAATTTAAATGATGGAAAGGATGCAGCTGAAGTTTGTGCCATCCATTTTAATAAAACATTAAGCATGGTATATGTCAATGGTTGACAGGTTTACCTCATTCATATACTTAAAACAGCAATTATGTATTGGGTTTAGCTCTTTCATGCCAGTGGTTTACAGGTGTACCTCATTCATGCCAATGGTTTACAGGTTTACCTTATTCATGCCAGTGGTTTACAGGTTTACCTCATTCATGCCAATGGTTTACAGGTTTGCCTCGTTCATATACTTAAAACAGCAACATGCATTTCTTAGCAATATATTTAATCAGTTGGATAGTTTTATGCTGACATAAAGTACTTGAATCATTAATAGTTCTTGGCTATATTTTCTTGTGCTTCTGCTAAAAAAATACATATTGATGGGTATTTTATGAATTTGTCATTTATAGAAGACATAAAAATATATTGAGCCAGGAGGTATATTTTTTGATGAAAGATGTCAACATTTGCTTCCATCCATTTTTGACAAAACCCTCCTAGATTCTACTGCGGTAATTAAGTTGAATAGGCAAGCTATTCATTCTAGTGCTTATCCTAATTCCCTTATATATATAAAAGAGCCGTAATTAGGATTGCAGTTAGATTTATTGGTGGTTATAAAGACAACTGTAGAAAATTTTGACAAATTTGATATGGGTGTTAATACAGTTGAGACACCAAACAACGCTTTTAGATTGGATCTTTTCCATAACAGTGTCATTGTCACAGTGGTCTAGGAATGGGAAACTTAAGTAAAATCTACCATTGGTGCATGACCTGCATGATTTTGCAATGTCCTCTGTTGTCCAGATTCTGGTACCATGTGAACTCTGTACATGACTTTAAGTGCCTTAATCATTGTGATCAAAAGGAGGCAGCCCCATGATTTTATAAAAGCACATACTGGGAGAGGCTAAAGTGTCATTTAAAGGAAAGTTACATCATGCAACTTTTTGTGCCAGCTGCATACATGAAGAAGTTGTAACCTATGGATTGATCCGTCTTGGTCTGATCTAATGCTCATTTGAAACACTGGAGGACAAAAGATATGTACTCTTAAAAGGTGTCAATCAACCTGAGCACATCTACTCAGAACACATTTAACCTGAATACATCTACCCAGAACATGTTGAACCTGAACACATCTACCCTGAACTCATCTACCCAAAACACATGTAACCTGAACTCTTCTATCCAAACATGTTTAACCTGAACATGTCTACCCAGAACACATTTAACCTGAACACATTTACTCAAAACATGTTTAACCTGAACTCATCTACCCAGAACACATTTAACCTGAACTCATCTACCCAGAACATGTTTAACCTGAACTCGTCTACCCAGAACATGTTTAACCGGAACTCGTCTACCCAGAACATGTTTAACTGAACACATCTAACCCTGAACATGTCTACCCAGAACATGTTTAACCTGAGCACATCTACCCAGAACATGTTTAACTTGAACTCGTCTACTCAGAACATGTTTAACCTGAACACATTTAACCCTGAACAAATCTACCAAGAATATAACATGAACGCATCTATCCAGAACATGTTTAACTGGAACATACTAACCCAGAACACGTGTACCCTTTAGCCCACTCGCATGAAATGGGTTTATCTTAAGACATGACAGTGTCAATTTGGACTGACATGATTGATATGGGGGACTGATCTGCTGATTGTTTATTCTACAGTTATATGTATGCAATGTATTTAATATATAGTTGTGTGTATGCAATGTATTGAGTACATAGTTGTATGTATGCAGTGTATTTAGTACATAGTTGTGTTATGCAATGTATTTAGTACATAGTTTTATGCGTACATAGTTTTATGCATGCAATATATTGAGTACATAGTGGTATGTATGTAATGTAATGAGTACATAGTTCTATGTATGCAATGTATTTAGTACATAGTTTTATGCATCATGCAATGTATTGAGTACATAGTGGTATGTATGCAATGTATTGAGTACATAGTGGTATGTATGCAATGTGTTGACTACATAGTTCTATGTATGCAATGTATTTAATATATAGTTGTGTGTATGCAATGTATTGAGTACATTGTTGTGTGTATGCAATATATTGAGTACATAGTTTTATGCATGCAATTTATTGAGTACATAGTTCTATGTATGCAATGTATTTAGTACATAGTTTCATGTACACAATGTATTGAGTACATAATTGTATGTATGCAATGTATTGAGTGCATAGTTGTATGTATGCAAGGTATTGAGTAAAAGTAGTGGTATGCATGCAATGTATCGAGTACATAGTTGTATGTACGCAATATATTTAGTACAGTTTTTTGTATGCAATGTATTTAATAATAATACTATGCTCATGTTTAGTTTACTCAGTGGAATAGGGAAAAGCAAAGATGAGTAACAGCAAAAACATGCATTAAATTAGTGTCACATTGATAATGCAGTGTGGAACAGGGTCTAACAAAACAATGATCCATATATTGATTTTTCATGACTAAATAGTGATTGACATTTAATGTCCTAAAATTTTAATGCTGTTACTTTTTTTAGATGTTCCCAGATTTTATTGGATTGCATCTAGTTTTAATGAGTATGCATTATTATACATGGATAAAATATTCCTTGGCAGGTAGAACACAACACTAAGTAATTTTGTTATTGTAGTATCTTTGCATAAGAGCAGAGCTTTAAGGTTGATGAGATTTTGTGTGTAAATTGTATTTAGTACATTTCCATTGTTTCTCATCTTAAAAAAAGATGTCATGATATATGTATCAGCATTATAAATAACATTGGTATTAAAAGGTGATGTATATGTATCAACACTATAAATACCATTGGTATTAAAACATCTGTGTGTGTGTGTGTGTGTGTGTGTGTGTGTGTGCACGTTTGTTAAAGGCGCGAAATGGGGACATGTGTATACACACTAACAGACCGGGGGCACACCTCGAAACAGGGACATCCCTGTTTTGTAATGTCAACTTAAATGGAATGCCAATGTTTTATTTAAAGATACAAAACCTTAAAATAAGCGTATCTGAGCATGTTCCCATTTTGTTGGTATTTTTTCCACATCATGCTATACACAACAATATACATGTCCCACTCAACTCGAAACCATGTGTGTATCAGTCGGAAAACTGTCCCCGTTTACGTGATAAAAATTCACTGTTTTGCTGTCGGTTTGCGCACTTTGTTTCCGAATTACTCACCGAAGATGGCATCAAGAAGAGCTAACAGGATTTAAATCATTTATGTAAACATAGACAAATATTTTCTATTTTAACACAGAGCAGTATCAATATACATGTTTATTAATGGGTAGGCCAACGTTCATAACACATTTTGCCAAATTAGATTGGGAACTCAAGAAAACTGAATAAAAGGTTTAATGCAGATATTATGCATGGTTTTTACGATGGGCAAGAGATTCTAAAAATTCATCTGTGCTTGTTTATGTTATCTCCTGTTTATCTCGGAACCATGCACATTTGGATAAGAAATACAATGGAAATTATCAACATAGATTTTAGTTCATTCAGATGTGGTTAGAAGCATAATAATGAACAGTCTACACGATAACCAAAACATAATACCATTTCTTTCCTCCAATTAACCGGAATAGAGTTAAATCCGACAAGTTAAGCTTGAACCAGTAGGAAATAAAAAGAACTTTTGTAAGTACTTGTACATGGTACCAGTCACAACGCTGAAAATAAAAGTTTTCACACTCATATTTAGTGTTTCTTGATGTATCATAAATGTGCATGCTGACTGAACATTAATAATGTTACATGCAAGAGGTCTCTTTAGTGAACGAATGAAACAAACTATAATAATTTTCCTTTTATTAATGCATGACGACCAATATCACGACTACATATTTGCATCACAACTTCATAATTGCCTGCCTACATCACAACTGCATTGTTTCTGTAACGTAGTGCCGGTACTTAACAACCATAAAATACAGATCACAACTCAAACACCAAATACTGGGAACTTTTTTTCCTTAAGTCAGTCAAATCATGATTTTAAGCCTCATTTCTCCTGTAACTCTACACCATATTTACCATCATAGTAAGAATAAAAGGCATCTCCAGATAACTGGTCAGTCCCTTCTCAATCATTCCATTGTACGATTTACAAGTCTCTATCATGAATACTGGACATACTGCACACAATCAATCCACACAATTAGATTTTAATAGGGACTATTTTGCTTCAGGGACACTTCTGCGGCTCTGACCTGAGCTCACTAAAACTAAACCATGCCATCATACAAAATAAATTTTTGGTGTGTTTCATATCGAAGAGATTTTGTCATGCATTGGCTTATTAATGAAGTGGATTGCACTAAAGTGGCAAATTTTTGTATACCAAAGTTAAAAATGTGTTATTTTGTGGGACATTTTAAATTCTGAACTGTAGTCTTACCAATAAAATTATTTTAGCCGAAGATTGGCATGCAGATCTTTGATTATTTCAGTTTAGAAAAAGGAACACATTCTCTGTATTTTCACACAACTCTGACAATTTAACTTCTTCAAACTCCTGGACATCATTTTTATTGATATATACAACAAACATTCTATAAAAATTCAATATGCTAATTTTAATTTAGTTTGTTAATATGGATGGGAACTGTGTGCATGAGGTGAGATTACTGCAGTATTTAGATTGAATTGATTTCTATTTAGAATCAAAATACATACTTATTGAATGTCCCCAATTTGATTGTATAATTTCTATCGCTGTGTATATGTGTGTGTCCCCGTTCTGATGGTAAAGATTCTCATACAGTGTTTCTTGGAAATCAACCATAAATCAGTTGGAAATGACATGTATATATCAAATGCATTGTAAAATAGATCTTTATCACTCATAATTTGTTAAAATAAAAATGTCCCCGTTTTGATGGTAAAAGTCATATGTGCCCATTTTGTAGGTTTTACAAGAAAGTGTGTGTGTGTGCACTATAACTACCATTTGTATTAAAATAATTGATATTGGTATTAAATAAAATAATTGAGCAATGCTTTATCATTGCAT
Source organism: Megalonaias nervosa (assembly GCA_016617855.1). NCBI lineage: Eukaryota > Metazoa > Mollusca > Bivalvia > Unionida > Unionidae > Megalonaias > Megalonaias nervosa. The sequence goes on along the minus strand of JAECUM010000439.1, from coordinate 251,459 downwards.
ATGGGTGAGTGGGGTGCTTTGAATGTCATCTTTTTTCTTATTTTGTTCATGGCTGAAAGACCATGGAAATAGGGTACAACATATGTGAATACAATGATTGAAGTGGCAGAAGCTACAAAGAACTTGTAGGCGTGTGGAATATCAGGTGACCACTTAAAAAGCTAAATCTTATGTTTTTATCGTAAATCTGTGTTTTAGCTCTTCAGTTTACAGGGATTTTTATCCATTGATGGATCTCTTTAAAGTAGCAAACTATTCCTATTACAGCAATTTGCCTTTTTTAAAAGCATCCAAAGCATTTGATATGGCTGTTCCTATTATCAGAAGAGTACAAACCTAGAGGTTGCATAGCTCAAAAAAACTGTATAACCTTAGCAACTTAAAAATTAATGTTTTCTTGTTTCTTTGGCAGCGTTACCTAAAAGTTCCTGAAAGTGAATCCCACCGTGACCTGTTTGATCTAATCAGCAAAATGCTTGAGTATGACCCCAAAGAACGCATCAATCTCCAGGAAGCTCTTCGACACCCCTTCATTAGTCAGTTTTCGCGGCGACAAGAAAAACAGGATGCAGACAAAAAGGACAGCGATAGAGAACGCTCTCACAGTCTCAGCAGATGACTACAGCAGCAGTAAATTTCAGCTTGACTTCGAATTTTAATTATCCAGTTTTATCTTTTTCAAGACTTGCTTGTAGACTGGAAAGAAAAGTGTGGCTTTTTGGAATAGATTACTGCCTTGCAAGAAAGCTAGTTTATTGCTCGGATTTTTTCACATTCAGCCTGGTGAGGAGAATCGAGTATTAGGCAGTTTGTAATATACAATTGTGTAAAAGTTAATCTTCTGCATGATTATTTAAAAACAATTTAAGGGTGTCAATTTTTATCTTGGTGAATGAACAGGAGGGAGGGGGGGATTCTGTTATATGGTACTGCCTTTTATGTTTTATTTGTCATTCATTGTTTGTATTGCATTGTATCATTTGACATTGATGGGATTATACATTAATGATCCATTAATATATTTAGTGTAATTTTACCATTAGATGTCAGTTGCAAAACATGTGACATTATGTGAGGTTCAGAAAGTGAAAAGAAAAGAATAGAAAATGTATTCAGGTTGCCCTATCTGATTTAGGTAATTGGGTACTGTAAAAGTACACGTTTACACACACACATACACACATGCTCACACAAAAATGATCTTTGCTTTTGAAAACAACTGCAGTAAAAATGTCTTGAAGCCACAAGTTTCCTAGTAAGTAACATGGGCAAGGAAGATTTAGTTCTCCTCTTGGTCTCCTTTGGAAATCAGGATCTGGTACCTGGGCATTTGTGTCAAGCCTGCTAGAAATCTATTGTCCAAAACTACTGTATGTTTGTTTGGGTCTTCATATATCATACTGAACTACATCTAAAGTTGATTTTTCTATCTGTGGGATTGTTTAAACAAGTCACTTATTAATTTTGTAGTCTTCATTAGAGACTCGTTTGTTTGAATTATTGCTGAGTTGTGAAGTTTCATTTGCAATGCAAATTTAGTTTCAAGATTTTATATCCAGATCTGCTTTTTAGGACATTGCTGAATGAATTGATTCCATCTTAAACAGTTGTAGGTAAACTCTCAGGGGTATATATTAACAGCAGGATCTTTGAAAGTGGTAAGCTAAATTGTACAAGTTTCTTAGCTTGGTCAAGCTTACAATAAAACAGCAATAGATTTTTATATTTTTAAAAAAAGGATTAAAGGGAAGAAGTCTTTTTTTAGCCTTCTGCTGGATTAGAGTGAGCCTATTCTCTGAAATCAAAAAAGCCAGTATCATCTGCATCTTTTCTTATCAAAGTCACACTTTGCATGCAGCTTGTTACTGAGTAGTTTGGCTACTTTTATGATAAGTACTGTCTGCTGTTCTTTCTTGACACGTTATTTGACACTTGGCTACATCAATGTATTCATTTTCATCATTATCGTACCGTCCAACTTCTCATGAGAACTCGAAATCAACAATATGAAACTGCCTGGTATTTGATTGAGTGATAGATCTAATTATTGACTTGTATGCCTGTATGCAGATGTCTGAATAATAGTGTTCATCAAAAATAAGTTCATTTTCTTCTGTGTTAGGTTTTATAGTATTGACATGAATATTTATTCTAATAATCAAAAAAATATTTTCACCAGTATCACAGATTTTGTGTATGATATTTATTTTTGAAAGACTTGTAAACGATTACTTTGTATGAAACAAGTTATCATACCAAATGTTCATGCTGAAATAATGACTTGTAAAGAAAATATAGATGGATTTAAACTTAAATTTTGGGTATAGCTTGGGGCCTTCTGTTTCATTTTGAAAAATAAAAAGAAGTCATAGTCATAGATCTGTTCCATGTTGTCATGAAATAAGAATCAAAGCATGGAACTATTTGTCAGTAGTATATGTGATTATATTGTATTAAAATCATTACAGTTTATTGTTGGTATATGAAAATGAAAATCGAAGTGTGAAACTATATTAAATAGTACTTGTGATTATATTATATTACAATCAGTACTTTAATGTTGGTATATGAAAATGAAAGGAATAATGTTACTTTTGTTGGCAGTGAAGATATGATTGTGTAAACTTGATGTACACTGTACATTCTGAAAACCAGGGTCTATTCTAAAACTAAACATTTTGGAGGGAATTCCACCCTCCATTTGAGGATCAGGACAGAACATTTTAGAATATAGGGGGATTTAAGGAAGAAATAGTAGCCAGGCTTGAATATGTAAAGTGCAGTTTCTTGCAATTGGTTGATTTTTCAGTGTGATTATTACAAAAATAGAAACAAGCATGAATTTGCAATTTTGCATCCAAGATTAGACCCTGGAGTATTAAAAAATATGCGGTGTTACTGTAAGCAGTATTTTTTATCAGTTACATGGCTTTGCTCAGGATATCTTCTTTGAGGTTTGCATAAGGAAGATATTTTATATAGATCATAATAATACATGGTTTATTATTTACTGATATTTCTGCAGAATGCTGTAAATGAAATGATGACAAGAACTCAGTGAGAGACTGATTTTGTGAAGATAATTATGGATACCTGATAATTGAATAAATCATTTCAGCAGATAATTATCATTACTGTGACATGGCATTTCTTGAGAGTTTCTTAGCTTCTGGTAAAGAGCTGAGATTATATTTAGCCATGCAATTTTTTCTTTTTAAATTCTCTTTTTGGCTACAAATGTAGCTTGCAGTACTCGGTTGGTTTGGCTTGGTCAGAAGTGTGTTGGCGAGTTCCAGGGTAATTCGAGTAAAGTATGTTGCCTAAGGACACGCAACTGTAGCCGAATCGGGCTGATCTATGTTAGGATTCAAATGTAAAATCTTTCGATCACCAGTCTGGTTTGTTTCCTCCAAGTCACCATGGCCATTGGAATTATTCTAGTCCTTTAAATGTAAACACCAACAAGCAAGTTGTGATGGCCCATCATTAGGTTTACATGTATCTGATGCAATTTATCATGTAACGCAATGTTTTCATGACACTGAAGTCAAAGAAGATATGGATTGTACCACAACCCAAGTTCAGTTTATTTTCTGTTCATGTGTATGCATGTGATTTTGAGAGAATGTTACTTTTTCAGGTACTGTTGGCACTCTATGTAAAAATTGTGTGCAAAACAATAAAAAAATCTGCCTACATTGAGTATTTTCTTAATTATTTTAGAAAATTCATACTTCGCAAATGCATCATGTTTTGTCATTGTCACTTTCAGCTCCTGAGTGATCTTTAGACATCTATTTATAAACATGTTTATCTTCTAATCTTAGTCATTTTCAGACAAAAAGGATGGCAGGTTTATTGTGTAAATCAGATTGACCAAAGTTTGACTTTTTATTGTGGTCATTTTTTTTCTAACCTCTTGCTACTACAACTACAAATAAAAGATATGGGTGTTAAATGTAATGGACATGGGTATTTGTTGCACAAGATTTTTGCAAACAAATTTTAGGTCATAAATGCCTTGATTGTTTTGTTACAAGTGGAGCAGTACTATAGGATTGTTTTGTTACAAGTGGAGCAGTACTATAGGATTGTCTGTAGACCATTGGAGAATATATATAATATTTGTGGAAATCGAGGATTTTACAAAGTAATGGGGGTTCTCACACTATCAGGAACGGGGGGGGGATAAATACACCACTCTGCTGATAAGTCGCGCTCTGATAAATCACGAACCTGCTTATAATGGGGCAGTCGGTTGTGGATCCCATTTCTTTTACCAAAAACTCACCCCCGTTTGTTGAAAATGATGAAAATTACGATAAATATTGGCAACTAAAACCTTGATATATTGCTCATTTGTATCGTAGAAAACGGTTTACGTGAACTGGAAATATGAATGAACATTATAAAATTATCAACGTTTAATAAGTCATGTATTTTGTTAAACATTTCTGTCCAAACAACATTCTTGGTACATTGTAAATAACAGTATGCAGCAAAATTTCGATCAATAACAATGTCACTAACATCTACTTGTGGAAGTAATTTTATAAATACCTGATTTGTGGAAGTTATTTTATAGATACCTGATTTGGGCAAAGTATTTGCTGTAATGTTACAATGAATTTAAAAAAAAACTGACCTACTTGTATTAGCATGTTAAATTTTTTTTGTATCAAATAAAGGGAGTGGACCAAATGAAAAGTTAAAAGGCGTGCAAATCCAACCTGCATAAGGGCTAGCAGTCCCAGTCGAGTGTCAAGTCTACTAATTTCAAAGTGCTCAATCGAACACCGTTACAACATTGTTGGTGAACATAATATAATTAAGCTACTTTAAATTAGAAATGTGACCAAAGACTGCAAGACAACCAGTCGAAAAGAATAAAAATTCTGGTTCACAGATAGATTTTATTAATGAGAAGCTTTCTTCAGAGTTTGTAGTTAACAAACTTACAATTTCTGAATTGGCGCTAGTTGAGAAGAAGTTTCACTATTACTTGCAATGAAATCATGGCATCAATATTTTACTAATAGAAACAGTTTTAAGAAAACATTGACTTTTGACATTGACAGCTATTTTGAGAGGTAAATATTGTTTTTTATATTAAGAAAAGGTATCTTGTTTGAGTGTGAATTTGAATCAGTAACTAGTCTGGTTCCCTGATTTTTGTACACCTTTCGCTGTATTCCACTATAGTAGAGAGTAATGCAAGAAACGTACAGTTCAGGGAACCAGACTACTCGACAACATAAAGCAGTGATGTAACACAATGTTTTCACATACACATGAAGGTTTGTTGAAACCAGCTGGAATAATGTTACAGCAGTTGGACAACTTTAAAATAAATGTAATTTTTGCATAAACATGAATAACTTTGTTAGAAAAAGTGCTTTATTGACAAGTATTCCCAACATGATTTTAAAACTAGTATTCAGTCATTAAAAAGACCAGTTTGCTACACCACCACCCCAACCCCAACCCCCTGGCAGTTTTCTCTATGTCCAGTGAGGATCTTGAGGGAGAGGTATAATAGGCTTGTTCCTGACTGGGAAAAGCCCTATATTTCACAAGTTGTGATCAGTTAATTAAAGAAAAAAAACCCCTGAAATTGTCAGCATCTATTGAGTAAAAATACGCACAGTTGATGCTTGATTGAACTCGCTGCAAGTAAAATTTATAAAGTTCTTGGCTGCAATTTTTGGATTTTGCAAATCTTTCTCGAGATATAAGTGATTTAATGAGCATTTGGGTGCTTACCCTAGATGTTGTATTGTCTTTCCAAGCACTTGGGTGTTTGGATTTGTCAGGTGGATTGTGCATTTCTGATATTATCTTTTCTTGTGTTGAAGAAAAGAAAACCAGTTTAACATCATATTATGCCATTGCATCTTGCGTTCTCAAAATTCTAGAAGTTAGCCTTTTGATCTGCATGTCCTGAAATTTTATTATGATATATCTTTATCATTTGCTTAGGGAACATGGTGTTAAATATGTAGAAATTTACCACCTGTTGGATCAATTTACAATTCATTGTTGGAGTACATAGAAATAAAGGTTAGGCACCAACATTACACATGCAGAGTTTTGGACACAATCTTGACCTCTTCTGACAGTATAAAAGTTGTGCAGAGGAAACTTGACTACTTACACATCCATGGTCCAAGTGCAGCAGGTCATCACCTTGAAAATATGTGTGCATTTTTTACTGATAACAATCTCTGTGCCTAATCATTGTTTACATATAGCTTTTGCCGAGTTTGTCCACTTTTGAGGCCCGACCATGTCCCAATGGGAGCTGACATTTTGCTATTTACATAGGTTCACAATGCAAACATACTTAAATAGGCTTACCCAGACTTTGTACTAAAATGGATTAAAAAGCATGGAAATAATATGTTCCGAGTGAAGACAGCTGGTTTAAAATCCATCAGACATTAAACCTGCATCGGGATGCCAGTGCATATGTAGTAAGAGCACACGTTGTGTAGAAATACATGTTACAAGAGGAGTAAAGTGATGACTTGTACAAGTATCTGCTGCCGAAGCTTGCTCCATGGATGACTGTGACCTGTACAGGTGGATTGAAATAAAAGCGAGAAACATCAGCCCTTTTATGCAAAGTATATAATATTTAAAGGTTTCGTGTCAGAACTTAAAATGACCCTTTTCTAAAATTAGTTTTCATACTAATGTGTAGTTTGGCGTAATAAATTCAGCATTTTTGTTCCCACACATTACAAATTTATATGAATTTCAGTAGTACAGTTTATTGTTTCTATTTATACACTCTGCAGTTTATTTCTTTGTCATAATGTCTGATTTAGATGAAACTGGTTATTACACTTTGAATATGTTGTATAGTAGAATTTTACTTGTCCAGACTTGTCAGGGAACTGAAGAGAGTTAAATAGGAATTGGATGAATGTATTTTGGTTCAGCTGAATCTGCAGACAGCAATCCACAAATATACAGGTATGCTAATAATTTAAATAGTTTAAGGAGGTGGATGTTACAAGGATTTTACTGTAAGTCAACTGTACAGTGTATTGCATCTTGTTGCAGATTTCCTGCAAAATATTGGCTTGTGTCTGCCTGTTGCAGATTTTCCTGCCTGTGTTAAGTCTTGACTGCTTTGTGTCCGATGGGTGGCCTTTTTATCACCATGTGTGAATGTACTTTAGGATCAATGTAGGCATGATAAAAATCAAAATGACAAAAGGTAACGAAAATGTTAAAATTACAAATCATTTCAATCCAAAGAGCACAAAGTATTTTTCAAACGTAATAGCACCAGTATTAGGAATTGGTGTTGCAGCTATAACCAGTGTTGCTTGTATTAATATCATTGCAAACAAGATATCCACATGTGCGGTTGATAAATTATATGAGTATACAATGTTGCTATCAGCGGCAACACACACACAAGCCAAATTATCATCACTGATATCATCGGGGCTGAACGATGGAATAATATCAGATCAGGGATTCACAGAAATGATTATGGTTTATTATGAAGCAACTGGAAACCAAACCCCCTTGACAGAATCAAGGAAGAAAGATCCCTAATTTAAAGTAGGAAGTAAATGATAATGTCACATGAATTGCTAGAACAAATTGTCGCTAATACAACACCACCAATAACCACAATGATATCAGCGAGCTCAACCAATCATGAGTTCAACGTTAGCTTCCTAATGGCAATTCCAGCCAAAGAAATAGCGTTAGCACAATTGCGAATGTGTTACAGCTGGTCAAATATTAGATCAAAGTCATTCGGTGGGTTGCAAGCAAGTAACTCTAATTAGTGTTTTCTTATAAAAATAAATCTGATGCAACCCCTGATTGGCAAGTTGTTGGTATTCCTATTGGCAGTTATCAAATAGAACAGATTAATAGTGAACTCCAATGCAGGATTAAATCTATTACAGGAAAAGAATCCAAAATCGCTATCACGGTTCATAAGCCAACATTATCTGCCACGATAGAAATATCAACACCAAACTACGCATAGATATATCTCGGTCGTTGATCCAAACTGTGTTAGGATGGCCAGAGATAGCACCTGTTCATCAAGGACCACCAGAACCTCAACGTGGTGATTTTATTACAAACGAATATTTTATAACGAAACACTCCCCAATTATCAAAAAATTGACCTGTGGAGATGGATGCATGAAAACAGGATTTAAAAGTCATATTTATATTGATTTTGATGGTAAAATTATTCCTAGACTATCAAGAGTAGTATTTGATACTGATCACAAAACCCTTAATGCATTTATCAATGAAAAGTTGATTAATTCATTCATGGATGTAATTAAAAAATGAGCATCAAACTGCGTCAACAACACTACGACATTTCAAAATTACGTGCACGTGATCGCCACAAAATTCATTTATACAAGCCCGATTACAAGGAATTGCAGAACCAATCATCAACCACTTACAATTATTATTTGCTTCAGTCATTATATATATAAATGAAACTTTAATTTAAATATACATTTGCCTTAATTATAACAATGGAGAAATTCACGAGATTATCTGCGATTAAGACCTCCAAAGCCAGATTCGATCTTGACAGAATAACCCTGAATTGTCGAGGCGAGCTCTGGTTGATGTTGATTTGACGAATAAAAGTTTAATCAATCGTATCCATGAAGCCAAGAGAGAATTTCGCAACGATGGTGCGGCTCGTGTGTGGTCAACATTCAGAATCGTGGCAGACGTCAATACTACAATGAATGACAAGAGAGCAAGGACAATTATTAATTATCTCGACGAATAAAAATATATTTTAGAATAAAATTTATCGTAGCGGTAGATGACATCTGGATTATCCGTGACAAACGTGACTAAGCCTCATAATTTTTAACGATGTGATGCTTCACAATTTCATTCTGTTACATTTATATAGTAATATTATTTGTCTAAATTATTATTAAGTTTCATTTATATATAATGAATATTATATTACCACCGCATTCTACGCACAACTGCGTTTTACCTCTGACTCCGATTACATCACGCTGGTAATATTGTCACGTTAAATAAAATTTCCAAACCAGGAATACTACTGGTATCGACAGAACTTATTATGAACTAGCATATCCTGTGACGGCAGTTGTTTATGCGATATATCCGCTGAATGATAATCCTAGTGTTATGGACCTCCTGCCGATGAAATGTCTCACTTGAATTGTGTAGTTGAGCGAGTTACAGAACACTTTACAAACGCGAAACGAGGAAACGGTTTAACCGATCTAAGACGTAAAAAAAAAAAAAATGAGTGGGTAGAAACAGTTAAAAATACCGAAGCGTCTATCAAAGACGTTGCTGAACTGATAAAAAAAAATTAAGATTTCCAATAAGGATGAAGACACTAACCGGAGAGATTTTGTACGAATCGAAATATAAAAATGTCGAGCTTCGATAGAGATTATTGATCATAACGCACACGCGTAGACTTCGGACGTAACAATATTTCCACGAAATCGAATTGTTAAATTTTATAACGGTGATATGTTTGATTTTATCAGAAAAATCAGTAAGAGTGACCCTGTATCCGTGTGGTTGTTTCAAAGTTCAGAATCTGAGAACTATGATCAGTTTGTACGGCGTAATGGAGATATTTATCGCACAGATTTTCTCCACGACGGAATGAAAAATCTTGCGTTGAAATACACGAATGATACTGCTGTTATCGAACGATTACTCAGTAATTGCTTCACCGTTCAGTCAGTTGCTGCCTATGCTGCTCAGAAGGAAAATTCATGGAGGCCAACACGGTTGGAATTTCTTGAAGATGTCCAACTCAGTTGTGTCGAATACGGACACGGCGGATTATGGAATATGAAATACGATTATAAGGATGTTATCTCGATTGATATGGTGGCATGTTATCCTGGACGTTTTCTTTGAGTGGGAGAATGTTCTGAGTATTTCAAGCGATTTGGACACCCAACACACAAGATGACCAGAGTTGCGATAAATGGACCCTTACCAGATTTTGACTTACCTGGATTTGCATGTATTGAGTCATTCGAGTTTGCATCGAAAAACCTTCATCCGGTTGTCGCTGTTTGGTTTAGAAAACATTTTAGCGAGCGCGGTTGGGCTTCAATAGTTTTATTACGATATATGCTTAATGTAAAAATATTGATATCGTTGGTTAAGTGAAGCAATTATATCATATCGTCCGAAGAAACAAGTTTGGTTACCAGAACAGAAGAAATATTCCCCTGATAAGAATCCGGACGATACCGATCTCGAAAATAAGCTTGCAAAAGATCTTGGCAGAAAAATAATTTTTAAATTTACGCAAGGAGGATCATATGATCATGAACGACATTGTACAAGATTAATTATCGACGATGCTGAACTTGATTTAATAATTGCTGATACAACAGAGAAAAAATTTGTAAGTCGAAATAATACTTACTTATCGGACGGAACTAAATTAGGTACAGTTGTGAGCCACACTGATGGTGACTCACCACAGTTTACTCATTTAAGATCTTCGAAGCTCGCGTACGTTTCTATGAATTTATTATCGATGATAAATAGATTTCCTCAAACCGCGGTTTGAGTCGCCACGATTTCATTTTATGTCAATAAAATATACAGGATTGCTAAAACAATTACACATCAGCGCTGATGCGTCGTAGGGCGAACGGAGAATAAAGCGAGAAGATTTTCTTAGTTATTCTGAATCCACCGATAGTGAACATATATCAGAATATATAAACTTATAAACATATGTCAGAACTTCATCGGCTCCATCGGTATATGATTCTGTGGCCAGACATAAAAGTTATCTCAATGGACCCGGAGGTTCTGATAAAACAACACATGCGATTGAATTATTTCGGAATTTTGATATGGCTGTACTAACTCCGATTCACCGGCTTGCCAGAGAAATGAGCAACCGAGGAGTTAAATCTCATACTTATCACAGCTTCTTTAGATGGAAAGGAGATACATGGACTCCTGAGCTAATGGGTGAGAAATATATTCCTAAAATCATTATCTTTGATGAGATATGTACAGTGTCTTTAGATGTATTAAAAATATTTCTTGATTGGTTGTTGACGAAAAAAACTGCTGTTATCTTGTGTGGCGATCATGGTCAACCACCACCCTTTGTTGGATCATCTCCGCATGAATGGCTGAAAAAGTTCGTAGAATAGTATGAGGAAATAATTGAAGATCATAGAGCTATTGATGAACCGCTGAAAGAGTTTAAAAAGTTAATCAGACTACAACCAGATAAGATTCAATGTGAGATAACGCGTGAAGTAATTCCAGAGACTGTGGTGAGTGATTTTTAGAATTTGTTGAGGCCTGCTGATTTGATAGTTGCAAGTCGGAAGATAGTTCGTGATACACTTCGACAGCAATTATTTCTGTTACATAAGGAAAAGTTTTCAGATTTACCTGTGCCATTGTGTTGTCGACCAGCAGATACACGCAAACAAAATACTGAAGTTGAGATTCCAGGGCCCTTGACAGAGTCAAGGAGGAAACAAAACTCGTTCTTAATGATATTGTTGTTCTTCCTGTGAGTGCTGTTAAGAGCGCGATAACGATGGATAAATCTCCGTGGACTCTACGATATGCTATAACGATTCATTCGTCACAAGGATTAACTATTTCTGATACAAATATCTGGATTGACGATGATCGGAGGGAATGGTCAAATTTACTTGATCTAGCAGTGTAAAGAGTCAAAAGAATGTCTCAGCTACGGGGGGTGATCATAGACTGGGCAATGAGTCAGGAAACAACTGCTAGCAATTGCGTTGATATAGGAAGGAAAAATTTAGCTGATTATCAGCGATCTGACAAAAAATGTAAACGTGACTTTGACTTCGATGTTAAGTTTATCATGACGCTGAAACAACAACAAAATAATCACTGTGCTTGGTGCAACAGAGTAATCGTGTGACAGTATTCTTCAAATGATCCACGACAATTTACCGTGGATAGAATTAATAGTAGTCTCGGACATATGCGCGAAAATGTGATGTTGACCTGTCTTGAGTGTAATCGATGTAGGGGCGCTGGAATCCTGCTTTCACAGAAGTGAAGGCGATGGTAATTGTGAATTTTCAGGAATTACTTGTAACTGTTCGCGTACAAATCCACGTTGAGGATGTCACAGAATAAGGCAAGAAATAACATGGTTTCACCTTAGAACGATTTGATCATTTTCATCGTACATGCATACAACGTTACCTAGGGTGGAAAATTATTTTTTTTAGTTAACGACTGAACTAGCATGTACCTCGTCGTAGATCGCTTGCGGTGCTAAAATCACGGCATGCACGGGTATTTTGCCCTTACTAATACTTATTCCCTTAGGGAGATTTAAGACAAAGTTCTTATCTAATTGATACATTACTCTTTTCGATCTTGTCAAGGAGTGCGACCGCTCCGGTGGCCTAGTGATTAGAGCGTCCGCCTCGGATGCGGGAGGTCGTGGGTTCGATCTCCGGCCGAGTCATACCAAAGACTTCCAAAAATGGTACTAACAGCTGCCTCGCTTGGCGCTCTGCATTAAGAGGTTAGTGTTAGGACTGGTCGGCCTGGTGTCAGGATAATGTGACTGGGTGGAACATTATGATACATGTCTGCGACATGATGCCCCAGTGCTGGACATCACTATAAACTGCCACACTGCAGACATCGTATCGATATGACTGAAAAATTATAAAAGCTACGTTAAAAATCCAAATCACACACACACGCACACACACACACACACATTGTCAAGGAGTTTACGTTCTCCATTTCTGTTCTACAGCCATTGGGGTAAGTGTTACATTTTTATTTTATTTGATATGTGAAGCATATTCAGTTTTAATGTCGTAGCGTGAAATGTTGCCTTTACCACTACGCGGATTTGAAACGTTGTAAACCTTTGAAATGTTACAAGTTGCTAATAAGAGCTTAATTTAGTAGCATGTATCTTCAGATTTTAATTCCGTGCAAGCAGCAGAGAGGGTGGACCCTACAACTTTTTCCGAGGGTCCGTTAGCAAAAATAAAGGTTCCTACGAAGGGCTAAAAAATAAGGTTAATAACGCTAAACAGAATCCACTAACCGAACATATTTCGTTGTTGCGGTAAACAGGCCACAATAACAAAATCGACGGGGTTAGTTCGTTTTTGTTACTTGTTCGTTGAGCAGCAGGAAGGGTGAACCCTACAACTTTTTGCCTGAACCGTTAAGTAAAAATAAAATAACAAAAATAAGGTCAATAACGATAAACCGAGCCTTCTAACTATATTATTACCGTACGGTTTAAAAAACGAATAATAAATCGTTTGAGTTAGCTCACCTTTGTTATTTTATTTTTTACTTTTGTTATAGTGCGTTTAGTTTACTTACCGGGTTACTCAATTTTTGTCATTCACCCTTCCTGCTGCTATGAATTTATCCAGATCAACTATTGCATGTATATACATGAAGTGAGTCATACATACATGTACTGAGATAGGTATGCGTGCCGATTTTTCAAGGACATGTGTGGTAGTTCAAACAATAGCTGTGTTTATCGCCGCGGATATCTCCGCGGAGATAGGTATTTGTGTGCATTTTATTTCCGTGCTTTAATTTTAAATATAATACATTTTAATCGGTTCATATATATAATGGCAAAATATCTTAATAAAATTATAAATATTTATTTATTTGTAAAATCAGACATCAAATGCTATTGCACAATAATCACATATAATAATTTCTAAAACGTATATTCGTAGTCGAGTTCGTTAGCTCAATGTTAAAGTTGCTGGAAACTTTAATACTGATGTTTGCGGTTCGACCCCAGATCTCGCCGAGATGGGTTCGGGTCCCCGGGTCGCCCACGTCTTTTTAATAAGTGGGGGGGGGGGAGGCATCCCCTGAGATTTCGATAAACCACCACGTATCTCGTGGTCGGATTCCATTTTGGAATTCTACCCCGGGGTTTCGTGGGGGTTTTATCGAAATCGCAATGCCTAGACAGCCTTCTGAATTGCTAATATTTCGCTTTCGTCGATTAGAAATTCGCCGGGAGGTGTGTCTATGCAATACCCCCCTAAAATAATCAGTAGCATGCCTTGAGCTCTCTGCCCCATGGAAGAACCCCCAAATAAACATCCAGAAAGGGTGTTAGCCAAAAGAAACAGAACATGGGCGTGCCGCATAATACGTCATAAGAGAGAACGACAATGTAAGGACCCCATGAAAGTCACACAGGCTATCGAGGGGTTCCATTGAAGGGTAACCGCTAGGATCTACTGATTATTTTTGATAAATTAAAATACAGACAAACATGCATACATACAGACATACATAGAAAAGGGAAATAATTCTCTAGCAGAGGAGGAGCAGAGTTAATCACAGATTAACCAAAGATTTTATCCAGACCTATACGATATCTGGATCTTGGGTCATGAAGATTTATTGTTATAAATCCGAACGGAGCAGATTGTGCTTTTGAAAAGAAGCTTTTAAACTTAATCATGTCCATGTCCCCTGAACACCAAGTATAATAAATATTCTGTAGAGTATAATTATCTACTCCATTAAACACAACCAAAATATTGCAGTTATCTCTGATCACTTTAGGTATCTGTGTATATCGTTGTGTAACATAAATCACGTCAGTATTTTTGTGACGACCTCGAGAAAATATTCTAGCTGGATTTGTTTGTCTGTCCAACATAACGTCATCGTACACCACTAAATTATTAATAAATCCATCTAGGTCATCTACAGATGGAGCCTCATCAATATCGGTAATAAAGTCAACAACATCGTTTCCGTCTTCATTCAGCAATTTTGCATTTTCATTAAAATCTTTAAGTACTTTGTAACAGTGTTGATCATCTACGGATGGTGCTACTAAATACAATTTACTCCATTTTAACCATCGCATTATTAAATTTAATAATAGTTGTGTTTTACCCGATCCAGATGGACCTATTATAATCATTCTTATCGAATTTGGTAATGCTGGATGATGCTTCACTGGCTCCTGTTTTCGTGTCGCCGAAAAGTCAATTATATCCATATTATTAATAATATGAGTCTATATTGTGTTCGATGTAGATTATCTACACCCACTACTGGACTGACAACAATAATAACAAAAAATAAACGACGTGCATTAACAGGTAAATGTGTAAAATGCGGCACGAAAAAATATAAATTTATCTCCATGTCTGATTCCCTGACAAAGTCAGGTACAAAGACAGGTGGAGATATAGCCGCTTTATTAGGAAAATTACCAGGAACTCCGTGGGCTAAATATGCCGGTGAGAAACACTTACCAGGATATAATTATTGTGGTCCTGGAACCCGACTTGACATCCGACTTGATGATCAAGATCAACCAAGACCAGGAGAGTATCCAGTAAATAAGATTGATCAAGCGTGTCATGTTCATGATGTTGCGTATAAAAGTAAAGATTTACAACAAAGGCATCTCGCAGATGTAAAATTGATTCATGCATTAAATTCTATACCTAATAAATCTGTCAGAGATAAATTAGCTACTTTTCTAGTAAAATCTGCCATGAAAGGTAAAATAATGCTAGGGGCTGGTAATTAATTATATAAATATTATAATGGAATCCATTTATTATAGCCCAAGAGGATATTGGAGAGGTAAATCAGCTATTACTAAATTATCTGAAGCAGCAAAAGTTTCACGTTCTGTTGCTGCAGCGTGGTTAGCACGACAGGCAATATGGCAAATTTATCTACCACCACCTAAAAATATTCAATATGCACATTTTGATGTCAGCGTCCCTAATGAGGTTCATCAAGCAGATATTTTATTTTTACCACACGATACCATTAAAATTGGTAAACGTCAGTCACGCACATACAAATACGCATTAACTGTCGTTGACGTTGCAAGTAGATATAAAGAAGCTGAACCATTATCAACAAAGACAGCGTCTGAAGTTTCATCTGCGTTTGAACGAATTTATCAGCGAGGACCTTTGCGATGGCCACAGTTATTACAGGTTGATCCTGGCAAAGAATTTCTTGGAGTAGTATTATCGTTAATGAAGAAACATAACGTTAAAATTAGACGAGGACATACTGAAATTCATCGTGATCAGGCAATTGTTGAACGATTTAATCGAACACTTGCCGAGCGGTTATTTGGATACCAATATGCAAAAGAAATATCTACTAACTTTAAATCTGGTGAGCGATCTCGTGAATGGGTTGCAAGGTTACCAAGTGTGATAGCTGCATTAAATAATGAAATTACTCGTTCAACTTCCATGAAACCTTCTATTGCGATCACAAAAAAATATATACCCCGTAGTAATGACAGACAACAACCTCAACCAGTATTAGGTAATGCAACTGTAAGATATTTATACGAACCTGGTGAACTTGAAGGTGGTAAAAAAAGAACAACCGATCCTATCTGGAGCGTGACTACACATACAATTTCTAGTGTGGTTAGATCCACTGGTAGACCTCCAATTTACAGATTAGATTCTACCGCACCTCAACGTGGATTTGTACGTGAACAATTACAGGTAATCCCTGAAGACACACAATTACCACCACATACAATTACATAACCAGAACCAGGGCGTGCAGCGCCCCGACGTCGATTACACTCGAGACAGGTCAGCATCACATTATCACGTGTATGACCAAGATCACTATTAATTCTATCTACGGTAAATTGTCTTGGATTATTATTCGAATATTGCCACAACATATTACAGTTACAACTTGCACAATTATTATTCTGTTGTGCTTTTAGTTTTATAATAAATTCAACATCAATATCAAAATCACGTTTATTTTTTTTTATCACACTGCTTATAACCAGATAGTTTTTTTCTTATTACGTCATTATTAACAGTTCTGATCATTATTTTCTATAAAATTCATAATAACCCTATGTAGTTGAGATATTCTCCTGACTCTAGAAACTGCGAGATAGACTAAATTCGACCATTCAATCCGATCATCTATAATCCAGATATTTGTATCGGAAATAGTTAACCCCTGTGATGAGTGAATCGTTATAGCGTATCCTAACGTCCACGGTGATTTATTCATATTCAGCGCATTCTCAACGACATTAATATCGACTAAAATAATATCATTCAAGACAAGATTCTGTATTCCACCACCAGGAATTTCAACATCAATATTCTGTCGTCGAGTATCTGCTGGGCGATAACACAAAGGTACAGGTAGATCTGAAAACTTTTCTTTATGTAATATAAATAATTTATTTTGTAGTTCATCACGAACTATTTTTCTACTTGCAACTATTAAATCAGCGGGATTCCATAAATTTAGAAAATCATTCATAGAAGTCTCTGGAATTACTCCTCGCATTATTTCACATTGTACTCTGTCTGGTTGTAGTCTAATTAACCTTTTAAATTCCTTCAGCGGTTCATCAATAGCTCTATGGTCATCATTTATTTCTTGATAATAATCTACGTTATTCTTCAGCCATTCATGTGGAGACTGTCCAATAAAGGGTGGTGGTTGACCATGATCACCGCACATTATTATAGCAGTATTCTTCGTCAATAGCCATTCAAGAAATGTTTTTAATATTTCTAACGACACCGTGCATATCTCGTCCCATATAATATATTTAGGTATATATTTCTCACCCATTCGCTCAGGAGTCCATGTGTCTCCACACCATCTAAAGAAACTATGATAAGTACACGATTTTACTCCTCGTTCTTTTATTTCTCTGGCTAATTTATGTGTCGGTGTCAAAACAATTATATCCGAATTATTATTCATGAATAATTTAATCACACGAGTTGTTTTACCTGAACCACCGCATCCATTAAGATAAACAGTTTTATGTCTAGATATAGGATCATATACAGATGGTGCTGATGATTTTGATAGTTTATTATTTTTGTGATATATTTCCTTAATTTCAACGTCGGCAGATTCAGAATAACTAAGTATATTTTCTTGTTTTATTCTCCATGACCCCCATTCACCATTACCAAGTAGTGGTTTTAATAAATCCGTATATTTTTTATTTATATAAAACGAATCCGTTGCGACTCTGACAGCATCACGAGAAAATTTATTTATCATAGACAGTAGATTTATAGAAACATATGCCAACATAGAAGATCTTAAATGAGTAAATTGTGGTGAGTCACCATCAAGATAACTCACAATTGTACCTAGTTTGGTTCCGTCTGACAAATAAGCATTACTCCGATTTATAAATATGTTTTTTTCTGTTGTATCAGCAATTATAAAATCGAGTTCAGCATCGTCCATAATTAATCTTGTACAATGTCTTTTATGATCATAGGCTCCTCCTTGAGTAAATTTACCAATTATCTTTCTACCAAGATCTTTTGCAAATTTTTCATCATGCTCATCTCTGCATTTACGTATATTATTAGTAATTTTAATAATATCATCTTCATTAAGATCAGGAAATTCTTTCCTGGCATCATCAGTATTAAATCTATTTGGTTCTGGTAACCAAATTTGTTTCTGTGGACTATATGATATAATCGCCTCACTCACCTGTAAAGATATTAAAATTCCAACATCAAGCATATATCGCAATAGTACTATTGGAACCCAACATCGCTCTGAAAAATGTCTTCCAAACCAAATATAAGTAATCGGATGGAGATTTTCTGCAAATTCGAATGATTCTACATGAGCAAATCCGGTTAAATCAAAATCTGGTAAATGTCCGTTTATTGCAACCCTGGTCATCTCGTGTGATGGATGTCCGAATCTCTTAAAGTATTTAGAACATTCTCCGTATCCAAGAAAACTTCCAGGATAACATGCTACCATATCGACGGATATAACGTCACTATAGTTGTATTTAGTATTCCATAATCCTCCGTGTCCATATTCTACGCAGCTTTTATGAATATCCTCAAGAAATTCCGATCGTGTTGGTTTCCATAAATTTTTCTCCTGAGCAAAATGAGCGCTACGGATGGAACTGTAAAACAATTATTTAATAATTGTCTAACTTTGACATCGTCTGAAGTATATTTCAGCGCAAGATTTTCCATTTCTACATTAAGAGATTCTATACGGTAAATGTCACCATTAGGCCGTACAAACTGATCGTAATGATCATATTCCGAACTCTGAAATAACCAAACAGACACAGGATCACTTTTACTGATATTTTTGATAAAATCAAATATATGACCATCATAAAATTTAACTTTTCTATCTCGTGGAAATATTGTTACTGCTGAGGTCCATGCGTGCGAATTATGATCAATAATATCTATTGGAGCTCCATTTTTTGTGTATTTTGGTTTATATAAAATCTCTCCCGTCAGCGTTTTTACCGTTATTGGAAATCTTAATTTCTTTTCTAGTTCAGCGACATCTTTGATAGACGCTCCGGTATCTTTAACTGATTCTGCCCAAGTATTTATTTTTTTACGTCGTAAATCTGTTAAACCATTACCACGTATCGCGTTTGTAAAATGTTCTGTAACTCGTTCAGCTACACAGTTTATTCTTGACTCTGACAGTTTCATAGGCTTTAGATCCCCGACGTCAGGTTTATTATTCAGCGGATATATTGCATATACGACTGCAGTAACTGGGTAGCTCCGTTCATAATATACCTTATCAATACCAGTCAGTATTCCGGGCTTAGATTTATTATTTAAGAGAACAATATTATTTCCTGATTGTATGTGTACTGGATCGCGTTTGTCACGAATAATCCAAATATCTTCTTTTGTATTTACAATAAATTTTATTAAAATAAAATATTTTTGATCATCAAGGTAATTAATAATTATTTTTCCTCGTTTGTCATTCATCATATTAGTAACATTTCCGACTCTGAATGTTGACCATACATGAACTGCGCCATCGTCACGAAATTCATTTTTTGCTTCACGAATACGTTCGGTTATATCCTCATCTGTTAATGCCAGATCTTGCATCAAAGTACTAAATTTATATTCTGATAGTCTGTCAAGATCAAATCTGGATATATGAGGTTCAATTGCCGATAATTCCTCCATATAATTAAGACAAGTATTTAAATTAAAATTTTAGTATATATATAATGCTTGAAACAAAGAACAAATGTGCTTGGCTCAGAATTGGATATACTTCTCTTTGTAATAAACCGTGCGTGAATGAATACTGCGGAAATCATGCACAGAGTATCAAAAATGGAAGTACAGGACCAATACCGTGTATTCAATGTGGTGTTGGAGTCAGAGGAAAAACTCAATTGTGTCTAAAATGTGGCGGAAAAAAATACAGGGAATTAAAACGATATTATGACAAAAAAATAATACATCGCCAGGTAAATCTCCTATACAAACCGTAGAAGATTATCTGGTCAGATTTCAAAACAATGATTTAGACAAATAATATTATTATATAAAATGACTCAGACAAATCAGACTTATGATGAAATGATCGACAACGATATTATAAGAGAATTAAGAAAAAAAGCATTTCGTAATATACACGAATTTGTGAAACATCCAGTATATACAAATTATGAAGCGTCTCGAGATGGTGTGATCAGAAACTGTAGATTGAAAAAACCAGTCGGTAATCTTGATAAATTTGGTTATTTTGTATTTCGTGCTGGAAATAAAAATTATTTATCAAGTAGATTCGTATCTGAATGTTTTCATGGAGTAGTTGAAAATGGACTTGTAGTTGATCACATTGATGGAAATCCCAAAAATAATCGGTTATCTAACCTGCAAGCTATTACACCTAGTCAGAATGCTGCACGCGGAAATACTGGAAAATGTAAAAAGTTTGCAAGAAGATCTATTAAATCCATAAATGTAGAAACAGACCAAGAAATAACTTTTCCCTCAATTAATTCTGCTGCCAGATATTTTAGTATACATCCTGCTTCAGTAAAACGTGTTACAGATAATATTACTAGATCAGCATATTCAATAAAATACGATCAGCAGATAATATTTGAATATATCTAACTCTGTACTCTTAACAAATAAATTGTATATAGTTCGACTCTATATTTTACCTTCACCGTCGCTGCTCTCAGTGTCACTTTCACTTTTGACAGAATCAAATAACATAATTTTTCTTAATTGCATTATACGATTATCCACGATCTTCTTTTTCTCGTATTCACGAGACAGTTCGGATCTGACATTTTCGATCGAACGTGCAAGAGGCGCAAATAGCTTTACCTGTTTTCATTTACCATCGCCAAGGATTCTAACATAGACTGATAAATTGATTTTACAAATTTATAATTAGATGGTAATGTATATTTATTGTCAGTTTTTCTTTGTTTTAATATTTCATAATCGCATAATATTTTTTCAGGATCGAGATTATCAGATAGATTTATTCTGTTATGTTTTAATTTTTTAATAGCAGAAATAATATCATTTATATTTTCTTGGTTCATTATATAATAATTATTTATTTAAAATAAAAAATATCAGTCTCTGAATAATTATTTAAAAAAATGTAGTCCCATAAACCCATCAGATAAAGAAATCTGTAACTATTTCATGAATCAGATTATTTTTTCCCTTATTATATTAGGAAATATTTAATCAGACGTTCTAAGAGCGTATATACAAATTAATATTAAGAGATTCTTGTCTTAGATCCAAAATATTTCCTGCCTGGTCAGTGAGTTTGAAATTTATTCTTGTCAGAAATGGATTATGAACTCGCAGGTACACGGGGTTAATTGGTTCAGACACAATTAACCAACCGGGGGGGGGTCTTTAGGGCTAAATGAATATAGTATATACCCCTGTTCCGCAGTGCCACTGCGGTGATTAGATTTTGAAAGATCTACTTGATAACTGTCATCAATTACGTCACATACCAGATTGACTGCAATTGTTGTTGTTATATTAACAATACCAGGTGAGATATGGCGACCTCCACCATGTGGATCATTATTATATTTAAGAATAGTTGGTGTAGGTATTAATTTTTTCCATGAATCACATATTCTTTTAAATTGTTCATCAATAAGATCATTAACTGATTTCTTTAGCTCTTTAGAATTAAATCCAGGAATTATAAATGTTGATAGTTGTTCTCGCGTAATTCCGAAATGTTTTAGAAATATTATTGTGAACAGAAGATTTAGTCTAACACCTCGAGGTGGACCGTCTTCATCAACTATATATAACTCTTTATACCGTCTATCTGCTGTTATGTTCACTAATTTTTTTCTCTGTTAACAATAATATCATTCATGAAATCTAGGTCTGAAGCAACTTGATTCAAATGTTGTATTACTTCAATTATTTGATTTTTTAAGTCATCGTTGTAGGAAGTGCTAATGCTGGAAAATAAATTTCTTAGATAATTAAGTATACGTCCGTGTTCAGACTTAATTGTATTAGCATATGAATTTATTTCATCAACATCAAGTACTATTATTTTACCTTTTTTACCATCAACTATTTTTGTAAAATGGGTTTCTGTTTTATCTATATAATGTATAACTCCATCACCAAAATATCGTCGCCATGGGTAAGCATTTTTTTCTGTTCGATATTCTGGAGGTTTTATAAATTTTTTAACATCTACGACAAAATCAGATCTCTGTGGTTCTGGTGGTCTTTGATAAACCGGTGGATCTTCAGGCCAACCTAATACTGATCTAATCGAACTTTGATAAATATCTACGGAGTAATCAGGGGAATTTATTTCAATAACCGCAGATAGTGTTGGTTCGTAGACAGTAATTGCTATTTTTGATTCTTTTCCTGTAATAGATTTAATTCTGCGCTGAAACTCATCATTAATCTGTTCTATTTGATAACTGCCCATTGGAATAGAAACTATTTGCCAATCAGGAGTTCCATCAGTCTTATTCTTATTAGCGAATATTAATGAATTATTTGGCTGTAGTCCACCAAATGGTTTTGATCTAATATTGGGCCAGCTATAATAAACTCGCAATTGTGCTAATGCTATTTCTTTTGCAGGAATTGCGGTTGGAAAATTGACACTAAACTCAGGATTGGTCGAACTTAACGATATCATAGTAGTTTTTGACGGAGTTGTATTAGTAACGATCTGCTGAAGTAACTCCCTGTCTGTCATTATTATTATTGTTGTTATTTAATTCGTTAAAATCATTAGCGATCACCTTAAAAGCGTCATCATAAGTTTTCATCATCATCGCGAATTCAGTATCAGATATTTCACCATCACTAACACACGAAGAAATATACAAGGATAATTTAGAACATGCCTCTGCTACTGTATGTAATTTAATCATATAATCGTGCAATTTAGCATTTGTACAAGTATGTATCTTTTTGGTTATAATACCGAGAACTCCAGCAATAGTCGTTGACGCTGAAACAATAATGGTTATAATAGTAGGTGCTGTCATCGTCAATGTTGATAATAATAATCCTGTTCCAGTAATAACAGCAGAAACCGAGTAAACAACTACATCGATAACAACTATACGTCTTTTGTATTTTTTTATTTTCGTGTTATAATAGTCGATAAAATTATTTAGTTTAGTGAGACGCTCACATACTTGATTGCATCTGTAATGTTGAACGTCAATGCGAGACTGAGGTTGATCCATTATTATTATATTAAGTGATTAATTGCGGTGTTTCAGCCACAAATTCCATATGCCACCAATAAGGCTCTAAGGTTATTGTTTGATCATATATTCTCAGTATAAATGTTTCTTCAACATCTTTTCTTAACAATATAGATACAACTCCAGAGAGAGAATCAGTTGAATGACGCAATATATATCTGTTAATTATAGCAAATCTTTCATCACTAAATACGGACAGCCTGTAAATACCAGTAACTTCTGCGGTATATTTGATAGTATTATTTTGTGGTGTCCATGTTGATTGTCCTGATGCTACTGTGTATACGATATTTTTAATTTGTCCGTGTGGAATTTTAATCAGATTAGTTTTTTGAACAATATTAGGTATTCCACTGGCAATATCATTGAGTTTCGTGTTAATGTCG
Organism: Megalonaias nervosa; assembly: GCA_016617855.1. Lineage (NCBI taxonomy): Eukaryota > Metazoa > Mollusca > Bivalvia > Unionida > Unionidae > Megalonaias > Megalonaias nervosa. The sequence continues at coordinate 227,447 of JAECUM010000439.1, read as the reverse complement.
GCTAGTTTTATGTCAACGGTTGGTGAATCACCAAAAAAATCTTTAATGAGTTTGTTTATGTTTTTACGAAAATTTAAGAGCGTTTCTAAATTTTTATAAAAAGTAGCACTAAGTGTAGTCATTTCATCACCGATTGTTTTTAACGAAGTTGAAATAGGAATTTCCTTATCATCAACATACTTTTTCGTTGCAGCATCAAAATCATATTCCGGTGTTCTAAGATTATTAATGCCATTATTATTCATGTCGAGAAATGCACGCATTATACCGTGGTTGGTCAGTACATATTTAGATTCTTGATCGTCGACATATTTCTTTGTTGCGGCGTCTGCATCTGCGGTTGGATTTCCAATGTCGGTGATTTTATTCTGATTCATATTAATATCTCCTGTAAATACATCGCCGGATTTCTTAATATAATTACTGAGTGATGTACCAGAATCTTGTATTTTACCTTGATCGGCAAAAATAATTATATTATCAGTGACTGCAGTTGGAATTCTTATAAGAACATCTGATAGTTGTATATTACTCGTTTTTAATCGTCCTTGATTATCCTGAAAAACAACTACTTCATTTTGATCCACACTTGCGAGATTTAATAAATCATCAATTTCATTTCTGAGTTGATCAAGAGTTGCATACTTAGATAAATCAACTTGTTGATGACCTCTACGGGAAGATCTTCCATAAATATCCACCATTATATTTACTAATGTCTGTTTAAATATGACGTCGTAGTATATTCATGTACAACTTTGTGGGGGGTTTTGTTGATTTTGATATAGCATCAAGTACATTAAGTACTTCTCGACCACATATTGGTGGATCGGTTAATGTTTGTGTAGGTAATGTTGAATACCATATTGGAATACTTTGATAGCAACTAATATACTTTAAGAATTCTTTTGGTGGAGCTAGTCCATATGAATCAAAATAAATAATTCCACGTGGATCAATTGCATAAGCGACCCAATGCGTGCCTGGACCAGAATTTTCATCGAGATTAATAATACCTGTTTCAATGTTATTTGGTTGTTTCGGTAATTGATCGCGCATAAAAACTCCTCTAAAATTTTTTATTTTTAATTTTTTAGCAGCATCTAGTAAATCAAAATTGGACATAGGAGATATTAGTAAACTGTCCCTGGTAATCTTAGGCCTTTTCCGTACCAGTGTGGGGTCCCTGGTAATCTTAGACCCCTTCCCTTTTTTTTTGGTGTTCGTTTTATTCCCTGTCCGGTTGCTTTCTTTAATGCCATTCCAGCAGCAGTTCCAACAGCACCTAATGCAGCTGCTTTTGCAACAGCTGGAGCTGCAGCGGCTATTAATGCTGGTATAGCAGCAAGAAGTGGAAATATACCACCCGTCTTAATGACATCTTTAATGGCACCCGCAGAAAGATTAAGTTTTATACCTTTATTTGATTTTTTTGCTTCATTGAAATGCCCGAGCTGACGTTCTGTAAGAGATAATTTATTTGAGCCGCTCATCTGATCTTTCTTTAGCAATATTTTTAATCCACAATTATTTTTTGATGCTGATTGTATCTTTTTAATCTGACCAGGAGTCAGACTAACACTAACATTATTATACGACATTATAATATTTATAAATAATCTAATTACATGTTTTCTACTGGAGCATCAACGACTCTCATTCGTCCACCAGCACCTTCAAGTAACATCGATTTATCGCTGAGTATGACAGCAATTGCTCTGTAATTGGCAATAGCTCCAATATCTCTATTAACATGAGCTCGAAAATGTATATCGACTACAGATTGTCTGGTTAAATCTAAATGTTCGAGCGAAAAATAATAAATTGGGTATAATATTGTAAAATCCAATTGTGATATTTGTAAACCAGTATCAACATTTTGATCATGTCCCATGAACGTCATTAGACGGTGATATACACGTGCTACATGATTTTGATCGAAATTCAGTAATATATCTTCGGATGGTTCTTGATGTCCATTTATTCTTAAGGAAACTTCGGAAACACCAAGATTATCAAATATCATAATACTACGTGTTTGATCATCCACCCGTGCAGCATCTTGAAATGCAATAAATATATGTCGTGGTGCAGAAACACCTTGTTGTGATGCTATTTGCCGCGTAAATAAACCATTAATATTACTCTGGATAGCATCTGTGGTCATTGTTAACCACGATAATGCTGATTTACCACCTTGATTCATAAAAGAGAGTAGACGATCTTCTTCAGTTATTGATGGAGTCATCACCGGCATCCACAATGAAAGTTTTGTAAGAATTACTTTGCCAGGATCACCAGCGAGTCTCCATAATGCATCGTTGTCGGTTGCTTTTCGTACAAGTACAACTGTATGCTTAGATCCGAAAATGACTTTTCTGACATTTCTACAAAATCCAAATATATGTGATAGTGGAATCACACATGAAAATGCTCTTCTTCCACCACGCAACATTGCTCGACGTGATCTAAATCCTAAATTAAAATCTGGATCTACATTAATAATCATACTTTGTACATCCGCATCGGCGTTTCTAGCAAAATTTCTTGGTTGTCCTATTTCATATTGTCGATACTCTGGAGAATCAGTTGTATCCTTTGCAAACATCATTGATGGACCAGCTGATCTTGAATAATCATCACTATATCTTGCAAGACCAAGTATTGTTGTTGCAACATCAACATCTTTCTGAATAGATTCAAAATTTTTTCCGTCAATCATGTACGTTGCACTGTCAAATAATGCCATAATACCATTATTAACAAAACCGACATTAACATCGTCTCCATATGCTACTGGTGCTGCAGGATTAGCAATATTTAAAATTTCACCTTCGACTTCAATAAATGCTTCAGCGGGTAAGAAATATCTACTTGTATCCTGAACCTGTAGTTCGATTCGTCCACGCTGATCTGGAATTCGTGCGTCGTAAGAATAATACTGATAATCACGCACAGACTCATCTTTAAGTACTGGTGCGTCCATGTCAAATGCGGGATCAGATATACGTTTGAACATCTTTATTATATTTATTATCGTCTAAAACGAAGATTACTTCGGGAAGTGAGACCACTTCCTGCTATCAGACTAGCAGTTATATTTTTTTCTTTTTCTGATAAAGGCACATCAGCCAACTCTGCTAGTTTTTGATTAGCAACTTGATTTATTATTTTACTGACATTTGCAGGCATAACTTCTGTACTAGGTAATTTTACAGATTGAGGTCGGACCGCAGGTCTGCGTATTAATCGTGTTAATCTATCTTTGATCGCTGAAAATGCTTTACCAGCGAGATTACCCAACAGCACCAATACCTTTTTCACGAACAACATCAATAGCTTTCATTCCCAGTTGCTTTGCGATCGGTATTGCTTTTGGGGCTATCCTTCTAAATAGACCCTGAACAACATCACCTAGTCCATTTCCGTATGTCGTTTTATATACTGGTAATCGTGAATTTATTACCCTGACCATAGTTGGTCCACGTTGAGTACTATGTACTATCATTTTATTATAGTAATTGTATTTAATTACATACTCAGTCGCTGTAGTAGTCATCGGCAATTTCATTAATAAGAGACTGATAAACATCAACGTCCATGATACCGCCTGTAAATAATCATCTACAGATATCGGCCGCTTCATTAATTATTTCTAGGGAATTATTACCAGCTCGTTTTCCTCCAATGAGGATTTCTAATCGATCAACATCAGCAAGAACATTATTGGGACAAGTAATAAGACCACTTCCTAAACCACTTCCAATTACGTTGCCAGAAGAGGTGTCTGACGGCCAATATTCTTCTTCCTCCTCTTCCTTTTTGCTTGGTTTTTGTTGTTTTGGAGATTGTATTAATTGCTGTGATAGTGGTGGTAATATTTGTGGCAATTGTTGTTGGGGTGGTGGTGATACTTGTTGTGGTAGTGGTGGTAGCATTGGTGATCGTGGTAATTTAAATCGTGGTTGTTTTTGTGGTTTTGGAGATTGTGGCAATTGTTTAGATTTTTCTTTTATATAGTTATGTACAGCCTCATCAAATTCATTAAAATCTTTAATATCTTCATTAGATCTAATTTCTGGAATACCAGTATATATGCGATATACATCCTTAATCCAATTGGCAGAGTTCAGAGATTTAACATGTTCTGGTTTTACATATTTTTGTCTTTCATAATATCCAAATGCGGCAATATCAAGTAATTGGTCTTTGTCCTTGATAGCAGCAATACCTTCAGGTGTAAATTTATCTATTATCTTAATTCTGGTTTTTGGTTGTCGTGGTTGTGGTTGTGGTTGTGGTTGAGCCGCTTGAATACGACCAGCAATATCAGCAGGTAATGTTTCAAGAGCTCGTTGTGTTGCCTCAGTTGCTGTAACAATTTTCTTTGTTGGTTCGACAATCGGTTTAAATAATTGTTTTGTATCCTCTTCAAATTCGACTTGAGATTCTTGTCGTTCTTGTAATTGTTGCTTGAAAGCATCACGAACAGGTAAATATTTTTTAATTGCTTCTAGTCGCTCTCGTGTTAATCTAGCTGAATGAGGTTCTCCAATATTCATTATTAAATAATATTTATAATAGATATTTAATTGAATTTGAAATCACCAAAAATACTTAATAAAACGCGATAACTCTGCTCCTCCTCTGCTAGATAATTATTTCCTCTTTCTATGTATGTCTGTACGTATGCATGTTTGTCTGTATTTTAATTTATCAAAAATAATCAGTAGATCCTAGCGGTTACCCTTCAATGGGGCCCCTCGATAGCCTGTGTGACTTTCATGGGGTCCTTACATTGTCGTCTCTCTTATGACGTATTATGCGGCACGCCCATGTTCTGTTTCTTTTGGCTAACACCCTTTCTGGATGTTTATTTGGGGGTTCTTCCATGGGGCAGAGAGCTCAAGGCATGCTACTGATTATTTTAGGGGGGGCAAATTTGCATAGACACACCTCCCGGCGAATTTCTAATCGACGAAAGTGAAATATTAGCAATTCAGAAGGCTGTCTAGGCATTGCGATTTCGATAAAACCCCACGAAACCCCGGGGTAGAATTCCAAAATAGAATCCGACCACGAGATACGTGGTGGTTTATCGAAATCTAAGGGGATGCCTCCCCCCCCCACTCATTAAAAGATATGGGCGACCCGGGGACCCGAACCCATCTCGGCGAGATCTGGGGTCGAACCGCAAACATCAGTATTAAAGTTTCCAGCAACTTTAACATTGAGCTAACGAACTCGACTACGGATATACGTTTTAGAAATTATTATATGTGATTATTGTGCAATAGCATTTGATATCTGATTTTACAAATAAATAAATATTTATAATTTTATTAAGATATTTTGCCATTATATATATGAACCGATTAAAATGTATTATATTTAAAATTAAAACACGGAAATAAACTGCACACAAATACCTATCTCCGCGGAGATATCCGCGGCGATAAACACAGCTATTGTTTGAACTACCACACATGTCCTTGAAAAATCGGTACGCATACCTATCTCAGTACATGTATGTATGACTCACTTCATGTATATACATGCAATAGTTGATCTGGATAAATTCATAGCAGCAGGGAGGGTGAATGACAAAAATTGAGTAACCCGGTAAGTAAACTAAATGCACTATAACAAAAGTCAAAAATAAAATAACAAAGGTGAGCTAACCCAAACGATTTATTATTCGTTTTTTAAACCGTACGGTAATAATATAGTTAGAAGGCTCGGTTTATCGTTATTGACCTTATTTTTGTTATTTTATTTTTACTTAACGGTTCAGGCAAAAAGTTGTAGGGTTCACCCTGCCTGCTGCTCCTCATGGTAGCTATATCTGATAAAGATTGGCACCAACTGCATTTAGGATTAACTAGATCTGATAAGAAGTCTTTTGGGTAAAACCCAATTTTGATATGACCATGTTAATCAGGGTTCCTGCCACAAATTTAAAAAAGGTTCCAGACCCTTTCCATACTTTTTCCAGACCAAAAAAAATTATATTTCCAGACCTCCCTGAGAGCTCCAAATCCATGTACTAAAACTTCTCCCAAATGCAAAAGAGCAGCCCTTTTACCAGTTTCTGACTAAGATGGATGTAATAACGAAAATTTAAGACTTTTTCAAGACTTTTATGTCATTTTTCAATTTTTCCAGACATTTTCAAGACCTGTAAAAGCAATTTTCAAAATTCGAGACCTTTTCCAGAATTCCAGACCCATGCAGGCACCCTGATAATTTCTGGAGAAGCAGTTATAACAAGATTTTCAAGATGGCCAACATGGTGGCTATATTGGATGGTAGATGACATAATTTTCACTCAGGACCAACTAGATGCCATAAAATGTCTTCTGGTGAAAACCCCATGTTGATATGACTTTCCATTTAGGAATAGCTATAATAAGTGTTATGCATGTTTAATTTTGTAAACAATATAATACAATGCTAATATTTCTCCATGAATGTGGATTAAATATTCAGACCATTATTAATGTAAACATATTTACCTGAATTTGAGTTAAAAGATACAGTCTTGAATCTGATCTCAGAATCTTTTAGAATGGAAAACTCCATTAAGTAAAGAGTATTTTCAGAAAATGGTAACTGCGACCAAGGTCAAGTAGAGGTCTATATAATCTTGTTTATCTAAAAATTACTCATTCTTGCCTTAACATCTTGAAGCAGAATCACACTTATTGTAGAGTTTTTCATTTAGGTGGATTTATTTATTCAAATTATTATTCACTAGAAATACAAATTGCTCATCAATAATATTCTTGGACTGGAACATTAATTTGGAATTAAGTGAATTCAAATAAGGACATTTTTGGATTATATTATTCTGATATATGAAAATACTGTTAGTACATCATCACACTCCAGGCCATTGGCATGTAAGCACATTTTAGACAACAGGCACATTAATACATTCAATATTGGAACTTATTTGGAATATCAGTGGTATTCAGTTGGAGCTTTATACTCTGAACTTGTGATAGAACTTTTAACACTATTTGGAATTTAATTCATAATACTGCAATTTCTTTTAAATGTTTACTTTGTATTCTAGGGAAATAAATTATCTGTTGAATTTTAAAAAAATTGTTGGTTTTTGCTCTTTTCTGTTTCTTAGTTTTTGACCATAGAGTTTTTTAACAAAAGATTTTCAAGATACCTGCCATGGCAGCCATATCTGCAACCAGAGTGGTACCATTTCATTCATTACCAACTTGATAACATAATTAGTCCTTTGGAGAAAACCCAGAGTCAATATGACTTTTAATTTAGAAGGAGTGACAGCAAGATTTTTAAGTCGGCCATAGTGTTGCCCATATTCAATGCCAGATTGGCACTATTTTCATTTAGGACCAACAACTAGAAATTATAAGAAGTCTTCTAAGGAAAACCCTCATGATGGCTGCCACCAAAACAGATGTCAGATAAGCAGTTTTCATCTGGGACTAAAAAGACATCACAAGAAGTCTTTTAGTGAAATCCCAATGTTGATGTGACCATCTATTAAGGAGGAGTAATAATAACAAGATTTTCAAGATGACTACTGTGATGGTCACTGTGGATGTAAGAGTGGAACCATTTCATTTAGGACCAAGTAGATACTGGGATGAATGTGTGTGTAATGTTTCATCGCAAACCTTCAAGTTGTTTAAAATGAGTAAAGATAACTTGTGGTAACAGATGGATGACAGGCAATAGGCCATCTCATAAGCTCTTCTGGTCTATGACCAGTACATCTGAAGATTTTAAGTTCTGGGGCTTTTCTTGTGCCAATTGTTAAAATTCTTCATCAATAAACGCTTGAAGAATTTAAATAAAGGAATGCATAGGGAAGGGATTTAGGTAGAAGCAGCTGCTATGCCCCCTTCAGTACTAATTAGTTCTTCTGAAAGACATGTGGGAACCAATATACAGCAGTTGCCCCATTTACATACCCCTATTTTCTTCAGCAGTGCAATCCACAGCTGCAAATGATCTCTTGTCATCCAATAATTTATCTGCTGCAGACTGGTATTGTGGCTTGGCTTTCTTACAATGGCCACACCAAGAGGCATAGAACATGACCAATGATGCATCCTGAGTGGTTACAAAGGTGGTAAAATTCTTCCCATTTAAATGTTTAACATTGCTCTTTACTGTGCTCCAAGCAGGTTCTGGTGGTGGTGGTGGTGTTGGTGCTTTAGGACTATATTAGAAATAATAATAATAATAATAATAATAATAATAATAATTATAACATCATCATCATCATTTAATTTTATATACTGACTGTGATAATATAGTAAAACTTGACTTTAAAGACAACTCATATGGGAGACAATCTATCTTCCAAGACGGGCCTCTTAATGTATGGATTAATTTAATATACAGTTCACTTTTTTTAAATAGTATGGCAGCCTCATTTGAAACCACCTGTTTTGAGAGAACAGTTTCTTAATGTACACACTTCTTATACAGCATGATAAACTCTTTTGAGAGACCACCTGTACTGACAGACCAGATTCATCATATACAGATGGTATACACTTCTGAGAGACTATCAATCTTGAGGAACCATTTTATGTTGGCAGAAGGGGATGGTTGCTCAAGACAGGATTTACTGTATTAATAATTTCTTGAATGATCTAATGCAGAAAGCTTCGAATTCATGACTGTAGTACTTACTCCTTCATGAAAGCTAAAAAATCATTTGCCTCTCTTCCATTTTCATAATCAAAAGCAAATTCACCATTCCTGAAATGAAAAATTTAACGATATTTATAGTCCATTTGCTTCCCTGTCCATAAAACTAGAAACATGTGGAACGTATTGTACAAGTCTACACATTTTAAAGCTTATTTGAGTTTGAATTAAAGGAGTGAACTTGGGCATGTGCATTTTAGAATTTATAAACTTGGGCATTTTACAGTTTAAATTTTAAGTTTTACTATTTTTTCTTTGTCATCATCCTTTTTACATGCATTTAATACCACTGTTGGCTTTTCACATGATAGGAAAAGCTAGTAACTGTGATTACCCATTCTAAAAATCACACGAGTAAATTGGTGCAATGGTTAGAGCCAGCACTAAAATCCTAAGTACATTATGGCCATTTACATCTTGTCTTTCTATTATTAAATATACCAAGTAACACATGTGATAATTCTTCCACAGTGCTGGTTATTGTACAGTTTAAGTACTGGGCAAACATTCAGAAAACATTTTAAACAATTGGTTTGATTTGATTTTGTAGGGTATATTGCCAGTTTTCAGCACATGATAGACTATGCACGGCAGCCAGTATATTTAGTGGAGGAAAAAGATCGGAAGACCCCTGGAAGAACCACCGGCCCATGAGAAGCTACTATTAAGTTTAACATTCTCACATTTCCAAATAAACTTTGCCATCTTTCAAATCCAGCCATCCCAGAAAGAAAAAATTTGGCTTTCTCATACATGCAAAGGGAAGGAACTCTCACCAATTACCTCATCTTTCAACTGCTAGGTGGCTACCATTATACCAGATGTTTATCAGTTTAAACTTGAGCAAACAACATTAGGGATACTTGTTGGGGGGGGTGTGTGTGTGGTGCATGAGTTAATGTGATTGGGTAAGTATTTTCAAATAAATAAAATTTTCGAAAATAAAAGTTGCTTTCTCTATGAATTACATTCCCTAATCACATTAATGTTAAGATGATCAGTAATTGGGGGAGGAAATGCATCAGCATCAAACAACATTTTCTTAACCGCCAAAAATTCCAGGCATACACAACAAAAATACACCCAGGCCAGTGAGGAGGCTGTAATGATGTTAACTGGATGTTTGGTGGTCATCTAGGCTGTAGTCACTGAACTCGACAGAGTCAATTCTTGACTCTGATCCTGAAATTCAAGAAGGTTGACTGCTCACACCAGTTAATGGCTTGTGAGACCTGAGAGTGGGCCAAGCCCAGACATGAAGGCTTTATGAGTTACATTCTATTTTCTGGCCTTCATCAGAAGAAAAAGGCATTGTCATGTCTCACAACTTTTCTTCATGTGCTTAAGTTGACTTGCTCATGGAGTCGAGCAAAGTTGCATGTTGGCCCTGATCCATTTCAGTATGATGTTCTCTGCCATAATTACTGATGCCTTCCGTAACCATAATTGATATCATATACCAGACTGACAGCAAGTTCTTCAATCTGAGTGGATTACAGGCAAATACTAAGTTACATGAAGTGGGTGTTCATTATCTCTTTGCTGATAGTTGTTCACTGAATGCCAGATCTGAGTCAGACACGAACTCAGTATGGACCATTTCTCTTCAACTTCTGACAACTTTTGTTGCACACTCAGTATCAAGAAAACAGGAATGATGTACCAACCTGCAGCAGGAAAGTCTTGCATACAGCCTACCATCACATTAAATCACCAAACCCTGCTTGCAATGAACAAGCTTACCTATCTTGGCAGTACACTGTCCCATGCAGTAAACATTGAGGATGAAATAAATGCCAGAACTGATAAAGCAAGTGTGGCCTTTGATGGACTATGTGCAAATGTGACTGCAGAGGCATCAGTCTGGAACAAAACTGAAGATCTACAAAGCCATTTTGTTGCTGATCCTGTTCAGACACCATTTTCACATGGACTGCCTGATGAAACTGATGAGGATAAGATAAAACAGCAGGACAGGGTTGTAGATACTAAGGTTCTCACAAGGGCAGGACATGTCACCAGGACATCAAAAGAGTGACTGCAAAAGATCTATGGTGAGTTAAAGGGGGAAAAAGTGAACTCAGGATGGTCAGAAGAAATGCTTCTAAGATTCTCTCAAGCCATCCTTGAAGCTTTTCAAGACTTACCTGAGTCTTGGATAACCTTGCACAGAATTGCTCCACCTGATGCAGTCTCATCCATATTGGAGTTTCAGACTTTGACCTGAGAACTGCAGAGGCAATGCAGAAGTGTGAGCAGCATAAATCTCTGAGCTGCACTACTTCATCTGTTGATCAAGCAACCTGAAACAGCATCTACCATCCAGTGTACAACAGACAGTTCTGGGCACAAATTGGCCTATCAGCCACTCACATACTCACAGACACCAGATTTTGACTGAGATTCAGAGTTGATAGCCCTGTTATTTGGTAAAGGCAAATTTGTAGACTGTTTCATTATGGCAGTATAATCCATCATTATTTCACTTTCAAGTATATGGGAAATTAATTACCAGGTCTTATATTTTTGTTTCTGACACCAACTGGAGTTGAACACACGCTTCCCAGGCATTTTGCTCCAAGTGAAATGGGTAAGCTCTCTGAGAAAAATACCCAGATAAATCTTCCGTATTCTCAATGCCATGTACACAGGTTTATCCTTTGGTGGGTGTGAATGCATCCTCCCGAAGATTCGGTAGTGATCAAAGTTTATGAAGATTGCTGAAGCCCACCTTCTCTCTCCAACACTCTTCACGAAAACACATCGGCTGACCTCATATATAGCGATTTGCATAATTTATGTGTACCTGAAGTTGTCCGCAGTGGACAAAATCGATTTCTCGAATAATTTTGACAACATGATATGAGGCATCTTAAAATCATCTGCTGCGAAAGTATGCAGCATGTCACCAACTCTAACTTTTTATATCTGCTGTCGCATGATCGCTCATCAAAATTTTACAGGTACATTTACACAAAGATGTAAGTACATTGTGTAGAAAGCAGCCTTTCTGTTAACAGGCATATGGTCATAATTTACACCCAAAGTTTGGTTGTAATGCCCAAAGAGTGAATAATAGACTTCCAGAAGACTTAAGACTTTTTGATTGTATGCCAAAAATCAGAAGCTTGGATGTACAATAAGAACAAATTGTGACCATTTGTGTGTATATTTTTCATTCTCTTTTGTTTCTCGAGTTTAAACAGTTGATTTGCCTTGATTTAGAGTACAAAGATGTACCGCTGCCGCAAAATATAAATCGATAAAGAAGAAGGATCGTTGGAAAAGATTCAAGCACTTTTTAATGCTGTCTATAATCAGGTCCGCATGCAGTTATAAGTATCTGATTGGTCACGTGTTGGAAACCACCCAAAAGCAAACTGTTTTATTTCAATTACATGATGTAATGGTATGAAAAGAAACTTTTGTACATTCGTTTGTTGATTAATTTTATATTTTTCAAGGACCGAGACTTATTTTCAAGGACTTTTCAAGGTAAAAACGATTTTCAAGTACTTTTCCAGGATGTATCAAAATTCAAGTACTTTTCAAGGTAACAAGCGAACCCTGATGTTACTTTGCTTATCACTCCTTAAATGGGTACAAAAGTAGAAAGAAAAAAAAATAGAATACCATTACAGTAAAGGGGCACTACTCCATCTGGTAACTGCCCTGTTTTGTGTTGTTTGATCTACCCTATTTTATCAATTTAAAAGTGATGCTTTTTGTTTAGTTTTAATGTTTTGCATTTCCTCAGATAAATTCAAAGAGTTCGAGGTAAATTTCAAGGAGTATTTCTGCAAATGCATGGAGTTTTCAAAGATAAAACTAATTTTTTAAACAGCCAATGAATTTTCAAGACTGGTGATGAACTGCAACAACATGTGGAAAACCGTCAGTGAGTTCAGTACACCCAAGGCACTTGGACTCATAGACATTGCCCAAGGGGCTGCCAAAATTCTGGAGAAAAATTCCTGGTAATTCAAAGCTTGTTTTTGCAAGAAAGTTATGGACAGAGGGATAAACTCCCATGAAGCTAACAACTGCAAAATCATATCCAGAACAAGTCTCCACACCTGCATTTTGAACAATGCATGGAATAGGTGTAGCAACATGGCTCAAAGAAGTTTAGAAGGGGAAGGTATCATTGTAGCATCCCAACTACACAAGCCATAAATGATATTTTTGGATTCAGACTAAAGATGTCACTATCGAATGACTTGGACATCATTCATCTCTCTCTACCCTTTCAAACCTTTCCACAACATTGTGGACCACGTCCCCTCTGACCATAAACTGTAAACCCTGCAAAGTAATGCTGAGGAACATTCAAATATCAACAAAAAAAACCCCTCACAAATAAGGTTATGAAAACCTTACAGAATCTTAATTAACAATACACACAGTTCAAACAGGTCATGAAAAACTCTTGAATATAATGTCTTGTCTTGAACACCCTTGAAAATTAAATGTGGAAAAAACCCTTGAAAAGTTTTTTAAATTTGCTCTGACAGTCCCTATAAAACCCTTGAATTTCACTAACATTTGACATATTACAGTACTATTGTTTCATTCGTACCCATTTAATTATTTTGAACGAAAGCTTAGCATTAACAATGTTTCTAATCTTTCATTTCATCTAACCTTGCATTTATTTAGACATCTTCAACATTATCTTTTGGCCATGCTGTTCTACATTTTACTTGATCTTTGCCAAAGCATAGTCAGGTGTCACACTGGTAAACCTGTTAGTGCAAACAGCTGATGAAGCATGGTGAATGTTAAATTTATTTTGTAGTCTGTTTTATTGGGGAATTGCATGTTCAATCAAAATTGATACACAGATCCCAAATATGCATTGATTAAATAAAGTTCAGAGGGGATAATAACAATGTATGCTTTGTGCAGCATGTTAATAGATTTGAGGAAAATGGTGCATTATACCCTTTCCATGCATATAAGAAGTTAAAAACAAAAATCATTGGTGAGCATTTTGAAGCCCTCTGAACAGTCTTTATGACTTGTGTTTTGAAGATAGATTCTGACAAAAATGATACTGGTCAGCTACATATTCTTCCTCTCACTCCTGATGCAGCAGGTGGATGAAATTGGGCCAGATCTTCCTCACAGTTAAATGTCTCAAAGAGCGATACCGTGAATGCAGGAATGGACACTTCAGACAGAACTGACTCAGTTCATTCAAACTGAACAAATCAAACCAAAAAACTGTTTTCATCAATGTTTCATGACAATTCAATTGCATCAAAATTCATATGTGCATAGAGGAAAACTCCATCTCTGGTGACCATTGGTATAGTGCAAGATTTTAAGGAACTTTTAGGAAAAATAAATGTAAAGAAAATCGACTAATACTGTTTGATGAATTATTAAATAAGATGGCACAGCTTAGGCAGATGGATATTCATACTGGCAAGGTGACAAAGTCACAACAACGGAATTCTGGATCCCAGTTTCTTATGCTCTCCATCCCACTGCATGTCTGTTAACGAAGAGTTGTGCTCAAATATTATTTTCATGGTGACTGTCTTAACCTCATAAGTAGAAATATGCAATAACTTCATTTGACCCTGGGATCTCATCTTTATGCGGAGGGTATAACCACCGTATCCAGGATTATAAGTCTCAAAGATATAAATCTTTCCTTCTTGCATAGGTATAAATAAATGAGATCTTCCTCTTCACAGTGGTTCAGTTTGTTCCTGGTACCACTTCAAAGTCTTCGTTGGGTACTGTAGATCTCTGAGCTGAAGGGCCTAAAGATGAAGAGGTTTCACCACAAATGACTGATTGCCCATGAACAGAAGCCTGTTCTTAGCAATGAAAAAAACTGATCCATCAAGACAGTACTGTAGATAGTTTGGATCAACCGACAAGGCATGTAATTCACTGATTCTTCCAATTACAGCAAGCACAAATAGGATGCAGATTTTATAAGAGATATGAGCCAATGTTCAAACACAGCCTTATTCAACTACATCAGAATGAACTTCTACAGGAAAAAGTTAGCTATTTGGGATAATGATGCTTTAAACAGCATGATGCATTACTGCTCACAGCACTGACAAATTCTCTACCTACCCTCGTATGCTTTCATAGCGATGGCCTTCATGAAAATTCTGCCCACACTAGTTCTGAAATATTTGTCCCTGCAGGCTCATCTGATATGATCCTGATGTACATGTTCAACAGATCTGGACTCAAATAAAATGCCTGCCATTGGGGTTGTTTGAGCAGGTGAGGAAATATCCCAATTTTCCTGGGATTTCCACAAGTAGATTTAACAAGTTATTTATTGATGATTTCTACCACTAATGGGGAGCAATTAGGACATGGCAGCACTCCAAATCTAACAACAAAATGGTGGGCACGTATGAGCTGGGGATTATGTGTAATGTTTGCATGTGACGATGGCACAATCTACATCTATGAGAGAGTTATCTCAATAATAGCGATCTTTTTCACTTTTTTCCATCTTGCGTTATTTTGAATTCGTGTGAATTGAGATCATGTAAATCGTAACACTGTACTCTAAAAAATCTTTACAATATCGTATTCTAAATATTCTTTTCATTATTCTTCACAAAAGAATTGACATGATTTGAGAAATAACTGTCATTTTAAAACTATTTTCGACTATCATTTAATGATGGAATATCCAATGGAGATAACATAACAAATTCCAATCACCTACCACATCTAAGTTGCATCCCTTGACTTAAACTGACCTAAAACAGCTAGTGCATATGTAGTTCATTATCAATCTTAGTAACACCTTAGTCTGTTACTATTACTAGTAATTAAAACTATATTTGGTAAAAGAAAATGGATACTATGCTACAGACAATGAGGGACTGAAACTGAATCCAAGCCCAAAATCTTCACTCAAAATCTTTGATTACTATTAGTACCTGCCTTTGATATTAACAATGACAGTGAAGTTGCTGATGCAGAAGTAATATCATCATATTTGCTATTGAGAATGAGACAAAGATACACAGATAGAAAAAGACACAAAAATAGTCTCTCGAGTTTTAAAAATGTTACTGAAAAAACATTTGTGTAAAGAGAGAAATTATGTTGAGATAAGCATGTAGTCATTTAATTACAAAAAATATAGTTAATAAATTAAAATAAATGAAATTTCTTTCTTTAAAAATGGACTATAAACTTTAGGTCAATTGATCTGCTACACAAAAGGTATTTTAGTCCAAGAGATAATTCTCTATATGTAATTGCTCTCATACATAACAAAATTCATATGAAAGAAAGGCAAAATACTTACTTGAAATATTTTACTGAAATTTAAACAAGAATGAATAAATTAATATATGTACAATCTATATCAACAAATAATTTATTTTATGTTTAAGCTGTTGACTGTTCGAACAATTGGAATATACAATTCTGTTTGAAATTAACATATTTTTTTATAGACTTTTCTCTTCAGGTCAACTGCAAAACAGCAAGACAAGTTATATGCAATAAAATTCTAACTATGTAACATGAACTTTGTTGAAGATGCCCTTGATGCTCTATGTCAACATGTATTCTTATATATAGCACATCTAAATGTGACTGAAGCAAAAACTTCATAAATGTTCTTCTTTCTGAGCAGGTGTCCTTTGTATGAAGATGTCTGCAAAAATTATTTAATTGTAAAGCACTCCTCACTAAAAGGCACTTCAGTATGACATGGGTCCTATTTATATATGAATCACATTTTACTTGTAAAACTGTATGTATCATGTACTTCATTACAAGGTAATCTCATTTGTAAATTTTGCATCAAATTTAGGTAATTTCTGAAAAGCAGTTGGGATTTTGCTCTTCAAGTGGAGAACATATTGTCGATCTGTTATTCTGTCTTTTCTTCTATTAAACTAGCAGAATGATAAGCTAATGATGTATCAACATGCATATCTGATGATGATGACACAGTACATACTAAGTTTCACCATAATTCACTAACAACTGCTGAACTAGATGCACCAGCAAGATTGTCATACACTGCATTAAGTTGCAAAACAAAATTGGCAACAACAGGCAAAGTGATTTATCAGTATGTGCATCTGGATATGATGATCATAATATACCAGATCTCAACAGTCAATCAAAACCTGCTGGACAAGTTGTGCTAATAACACTGTGTCATAAACTGCATTAATCTATATGACAAAAAGGCTATAATTTATACAAAAATTACATCAGCAAAATGATCTGTTGAAAGGTGCATCTTTTCATCATGATCATAAACAACTGCATTTGTTAACATCCAGAGTTGTTGTTACTTTAAGATTGTCTCATAACATTTTAATTTGATATATGACCATGTACCAAAACACAGGATATATCACTAGAAACATGTATAACTACTAAAACATGTAATTCATTTTAATTTACAGAAAAAATATTAACTGCATATGTTGGTATGAAGAAACAAATTTTTTATAGTAAAATATGTTTGATCATGAATACTTACTCGGTCATAATTCCTTGCAAATCCAGCCCTCCCAGATAGAAGTTTTAGGTGGCAATCAGGTGGAGTGATCTCTCCTTGATACAGGGATAAGCGGCAGAGCCCATGAATATCTAAGTTACCGCTGTAGCATAAGGCATGCCCTCAATATGGATGTAACTGAAGGAAGGCTGGGAGAGTGTATATGTATTATGATTGGTAAGTATTCACGAAAAAAACATTTTACTAGAACAAATTAGCTTCTTCTTTAAATATGCTACCCAATCATAGTACCTTAGGAAAATAGGTAAGAGGTGGAGGGAGGTACTTGCCTTAATCTGGGGATGCCAGCTCCAGTCCCTTAAGGAATGTGAGATAGCTTCTAGGTAACCTGACTGGAGAAGGCTCCATCTGTTGGGAAGTGACTTTGAAAAGGGAAACTTGTACCAAGGATTATTACATTGTGTTCTAATATATAACTCACCTGATTTTTTGCAGGATGTTGTCCAGGTAACTTGATGTCACTGCCTTGAGATGGTGTAGACATGAGGCACAACACGATTCATCAGATTAGTGACAAACCAGACACAATGTCGAGTACAAATGAGAGCACTTGGAATTGATAAGCGATGTCATTGTAGGTGAATCAAGGGAACTTCCTGGAAGCTTTATGAATAGGGACATGAAGATATGCGCCTCTCAAGTTGACACTGATTGTGAAGTCTCCCTCTTGAGTGGCATTCAAAATGCACCATGGTGTTTCCATTGAAAACCAAGGAGCGTGAATGAAATGAAAACCAAGGAGCACAAATGAAATGATTGAGGGTGATTAAGTCAATCTCAAGGAATTTATTATTTCAAACAATTTCTACCACCCTTTTCTGAAGAAGGTTGCATATTTCTTAATGCAAGGTGGTGGCTTTGAATGGGTCTATTGGAATGCTTGTAGCTGATGGGACTCCGGACAGAGGTGTTTTCAAAGTTATGCAGAATCTGTCAGAAAACACTTGTCAGATCCAATGATCACTGTGGCAAATCTTGTCCCATTAGGCAGCAAAATGGTTAAGCCCTTCTCCTAAAGGGATCTGTGTTAAGGGCGGTGTGGAGACGATTTCATTTTTTGAGAGATGGAGGCAGTCACGTACAGAAACTCTGGCATAAGCGATCACTACTTCTCTGTCTTTTGTCCACTTTGGTTTGCGAGGACCATGGTTTTTTTATGTGAGCAACTACAATAGGACAACTGGTCAGAGGTTTCTGTTCAAGTCATGTCCCTTGATTCCTTTGTTGGTGCCCCAAAACACCCCTGTATTGGTGTTTTAGTCAAGGGGTGGGGAAAATTCATCTCCTTAGTGGCTTGTTTACATACTACAACAAAAATAAAAAGTAGATTAGAGGATAATGGCTGTGATTGTAACTTAGCCTTATGATGATCCTAAAGGAAGGTGGAGGTGGACAGCAATGCATTATCATTCCACCAAATGTAAATTTGCAGCTGCTGTGATGGCATTGCTTTAAGTATGTTGAGCAGCTCTGTTAAAGACCCCAGCCATTCTAGAAACCAACTCTCATGCATGCACAGTGGAATTTGGAGTAAGAGGTGATGAGCTTTGTTCCACCTGTTGGAAGATATCCATTGATACCCAGTCCAACGTAGAGCCCATGGATACTACATTGTGGACCAATTGGTGAGTGTCACTGAAAGATATGTGAGCCATATGGTTTTGTCATCCGCATATGTCCCGGACAATTGTTGGGGTTTCCAAATGTGATTCTGGTGTAAGGCAATAATAGCAGATCCACCAATGAAAACCTGATGGAAGGCGTTTTGTGAGCAAAAGAAATGGTTGATGCTGGGGTCTTGTAATTGATAATGTCAAACAGTTCAAAATGTCTGTGAATCTGCCAGACTGCAGATGTAATCTGAAGCTGGATTCTTGTGGAGTACCATGAAGTAGAAACTGTGATTTCTAATCAGTCACCAATTAAAGAGTCCTTTCTACAGCACCAAGGGTTGAGCTGTGGCAGGTACTAGGTTTGGCATCTTAAATGGAGAGCACAGTGAGGCCATATGTGTGTTAGACTGGTCTCCATAATTGCCTGTATACACCGGGTTTGACAGACTAAACAGCAGATTGATAATTTATTGTACCAAGGTCTTTGCCCTGAAAATCCCTTGTACTAGGCCTAAGTTGGTCGTAACAGAAATAGGCCATGTTAGTAGGCAGGATGTCGTCCGAGTCATAATATTGGGGTGGGTTACAGGATGTTTTATCCACGTGACCAGCCCATATATAGTGGAGCAAAAGGATACTTTGTTTTGTTTGTTCGCTTGGTGTTTATCGTCATGAGCTGTAGAGTGGAATCCTGAGGAGGCAAGGCCTAAAAGTATCACCATAATGAGGAGTCCTGTGGTGGTGAGACAGGTGCCGGGCTGTCTCTGATCATAGTACTTTGCCAATGGTCTAATCTTTAAGACAAATGGAGCAGAACATCTAAACCTGTTGTAGCTCTGCACCTGGCTCTTATTACTGAACACATAGTCAAAACAGAGCTATGCCTCATATGAACACAAAGTCAAAGCAGAGCTATGCCTCATAGCTGGGGTCTCAAACTCAAACCACCCTGAGGGCATTTTTGGTGGCCCAAAGGCAGCACCACCTTTGTTATCTCTCATGACACCTTGTGATGCCAATCACTTTTCAGGCCACAGGATATGGCTTGGCGGGCCATGTGTTTGAGACCACTGCCTTATAATATTGCCTGGAAAAGAGTAGATGAATTTAATAAAGTTATGAAGTGTCCAGGTAGAAACCAAAATAATTCACCATACTATCTGTGAAAGGTTCAAGAAAACCCATACAGGTAAATGCAATGAATCATGGCATCCAGACACTAGATGTATTAGCAGAGTAAAACTCACCTGTATGTTGCCAGTCATTGTGGAATTATACATATATTTGACTCAGTGACTTGCACATTAACGTAAATTAAAAGTACAGCCTCAACTTATCTTTGAAGTTGCATACGCTACTTATGCAAGTACTTAAGCGCAAAGGCAACAAAGTGTGGTAAAATTGTAAAGGAAGAACTTTGTCGACATAGAAGGAAGGAAAAGTTGGAAATACGGATTGAGTGTACATTCCTTCTGAAGTGAGAATTCCTCCAACTTGTACCAACATTGATTCTGTCTTTTATAAGGTCTCTCATGAGTGGAAGTAGTAAATGAGATTCATGGGTTTTGCCACCAATCCCAATATCAAGGGGAGATCACTCTGCCCAACCACCGCCTAGGTGGGCAGATAACTTAGCTAGCAATGTAGTAGTAATTCTCCTAAGGTATTATGATTGTGTAATGTATTTAAAGAAGGAAGTCTATTAGGTGGGGATTGTTTTAAATCTGGACCAAAAGTCCTTAAAAGTGACATACCATGATAGAGAAAAAAATGAATCTTTAAAAACTAAAAATCCATTTTTATGCCTAGTTGGTGCCAAACATTTACTGTCAATGTAATCTGACTATGGACAGTATATTCAGTGCAGTAAATGACACCCAGAGCATGGCATTCTGCAATGAAAATTGCCTTGGTTGTTTGTGGAAATTCTAACAATGGGGATGATTTTGCTATATTTATTTGAGCCATCAGGCAACCACAGAATTATTATTTTGAAATATTCCAATCAAATGTTATTAAATTTTTCCCTCAATCCATTCAGCTGGCATTGCTGTTAAGTGTCTTTAATCATCCTAAGTCAGGATCCAACAGTTGGCTCCAATATCTGGGTGAAATTAGCTCGCTGGTGAGAATAGTGAAATTGTCCAAGATATGGGGAAAGTAGACATATAAAGTTCAAAATTGTCACCTGAACCTACTGTTTTTGCATATTTTAATGTCAGATGATTAAAATGCTGATGAAGCACTATTAGAAGTTTTAAAAAATAGTAACACTTTGCTTCATTAAAGTTGTATAAATTAAAACAGAAACTTGAAAAATAATAGTAACAAATATTGGCAACCATTTCCATGCCAGATGACCTCTTTTCATACATCTAAAGGATGAAATATTGGATACAATAACTTTTTAATTAGTAATAGACTAGAGTATGTCTACCGTGTCAAAATTTGCTTGAAACAGCTACACAAAGGCAATTTTTCTAATTATCACCAAAATTGACCAGAGAACATAAACCTCATTTTCTATATTTTCCACCTTCCTCTTTGAAGGGACAATTACAAAAAGTCAATATTTTACTTTGATTATTATTACATTGTACTGAAACAAAAATGGGTAGGGATGTCAAGAGATCAATACAAAGTGAAGAGAACTTTGCTTCTGGGGCCTGTTTTGGTGAACTGACATTCTAAGACAATTACTTTGCTGAATCACCAAAGCATGGAATTTGTAAATATTCAGACTGCACAACATGTACACATTGATGAAAAGGTGGCAAGCAAGCAGACAGCTCCTCCAATTTCACAGTGATGGATATGCATTCCTTCCTTAATTGTTTTAACTAGCTGTTTTGAAAGTTGACAATACATATTAGTAATGACTGATACACAAGTTGTGTGCGTTTAAGTGAATATGTCACCTGAGATTGGGGCCCTGAGTGGCCGAGTGGTCTAAAGTGCTCACCATTCCAGATCATTGTCATCTCACCTCTGTCTGTGTGGGTTTGAGTCTCAGGCTCGGCTTACGTAGGTATGTGAGAAAGCCTGCCAGTAGCTTATCGTGGGTCGGTGTTTCCTCCCGAGGAATTCCAGGGTTCTTCCTCCACCAGCTATACTGGCCACCATGTATAGCCTATCTTGTGCTGAAAAATGGCGTTAAACCCTACAACAACAACAACAACAACAATCACCTAAGATTTGTTTGCTAAGATATGCTTGGAGTCATGTGGACTAGCATGAAATGCTAAATGACTATATCAACTACCTTTTACTTCTGTGAACCAAATCATGTTTTTAATACATTCCATTTCATACTTTTTTCATTGTAAAGGGAAAATAGTTTTTGATCATATACATTTTGCTAGTTCGTTGACTTGGCTATGCTTGGTAAATATGCTTCAAAGATTCCTATTTTTTAAACAGAACAAAAGTTTCATTTGATCTAAACTAACAGTAAGAAACAAACTTATTATAATGCATCCTAAATTTATATTATATTAAACGAATAAACAGATAATTTGTTTCATATTAATTATGTGCTTTGAAAAAGCTATTTTTATTCCAAGAACACAACTTCTACTACTGCTGCTATATATGAAGGCAACTTCTCTACAAAACTGTACATCACACCAAACCCTTATAACAGTAATATTTAATCAGCAATAAAGGGACATCCACTGAGTGATGAGAAACAGGAAATTATAAACCATATACTGCATTAAACATTCTCACAACTACTCATTTTGTGACAAAACCTATGAATTCCAAAGATGAGGGTCCAAACATTTTATTGTTCTATTCATTTCTTAAGTATTCAGGAAGGTTTGAGTGATATTCACCACAAAAGTGAGTTGGGGAAGCAAAGGCTACAACTGACAATAAAGCTTAACACAGTCTTTCCAGCATGACCTTACCAAGTAGTAAGATGTATCACAATACATTTTTGTAAACTTGACATATCAAATGGGATCTCAGAAAGAAGAGCTTCCTAATTTTTCTCTTACACAAAGCAAGACACATGCGACTTCTGGTTATGACCATTATATTTACAAAGTTTTGTGGAAATCCATCGCATGAGAATGTGTCATAAACTGCAACAAGACAAAAAGAGCAACAAATCCAATAGAATTACAGGAATAGCGATTTACCAGTATGTGCATCTTTTGGTGATTACAATAATATTAACAAAGTTCATGGCAAACCATCACA
Organism: Megalonaias nervosa; assembly: GCA_016617855.1. Taxonomy (NCBI): domain Eukaryota; kingdom Metazoa; phylum Mollusca; class Bivalvia; order Unionida; family Unionidae; genus Megalonaias; species Megalonaias nervosa. The sequence continues at coordinate 204,383 of JAECUM010000439.1, read as the reverse complement.
AACTGTGCAACTTATTGCACTAATGAGTGCCAGATAGAAGTACAGATGAACAGAAGACACAAGGATTTCTATATACCTCAACTTCTATAAAAGAACAAAACAGGAATGTGTTCACTGAACACAAATGTCCCATCACAATTCCATGAAAACTGGCCAACTTGTGCTGTCTTGTGAGTGCTTTCAGCATATTACTGGCAACATATTAAGTGTAGAAACAATTTTCAAAACATGAGAAGACAACTCTAAAAAGTACTAATCTGACAAAGCTGAATCTTGTATGGGATACAAACTCCTATCGAGACAAAATGCTTCATACCTACTTTAGATATCTCAAATGGTTCTGGGGATATTAACTGGACAAGAGTACAATGGATCGATAAACACAGTCTAAAACAAAATGGGGATAACTTATAATACTGATCAGACAGACTACATCTTTTTACAGGAGGCACTATCCAATCATTAGACAAAAACATACAAAGTTTCATTAAGATATCACAAAAAAGGTTAAGGATATTAGTAAACAAAAGTGTGTGATAGATTGATGGACCATCCAACTCCAGTATATTCCCCCAAATATGTTTGTGGCTGCCATTAAAAATATGGATGTATGAACAAACATGGATGACAGGGGCGATAAAAAAAATCTTGCCAATCAGAAGGCTTATTTTAGTGTGAGGAATGCTTTCTGAGTTGGCATATTTTCACATTTTTAGGTTTTTAAAGGAATCCCATACTTACATGTTGGGTAACCTCTGATATTATATTTACTACCCAAAGTCTGTTCTGCTGTGGCATCAACTGTAGCTAAAACACCATTAAACTGCAAGTAATGAAATAAGGATCTGTAATAAGAAACATATACACTGTAGTTTCAGTGACTTTCCGTTTAATATGCCATTAAGTGAAAGAATTTATCAAACCACATTTGATTGTTTTGTTTTTGTTTATGGTACAACAACAAAAAGTATGTTATTTAGTGCTGATGAAAATGGAGAAAAGTGCCTTGCGAAGGACATACCGTGGTAGCCAACTGAGGCTGATCTGGGTTTAAAGATTGAAAAGTTAAAATCTTTTGCTTTCAAAACATGTCATTCTGTCGAGAGATTGAAGCATGTAAATATTTTCCCCCATCCACCAATGCTAATAGGAAATTGTCATACAGAAAGAAATTCTGCAGCTGTGGCCATGAATTTAAATACTGGACTGTGAAAATTATATCAGTTATCTTTTTCAGCTTTTAGACATGCAATAAAGTTTGGATCATACTCACATCTGGTGCACAGTAAGAATTTCTAACTTGAAATCCATGAAAATTATAAGACTATTTTCTATAAAATATAGGATAAGTACAGGATACAAAATATCATCCATGAATAAGGTTACAGTGGATTAAACTTACACAACAGGTGTAGGTACTTTGTATTTTTTTTTAAAAAATGCAAAATTTTGCTATCAATTAGTGTTTCACTTGAATGTGGGCTCTACATTTTTAAGTTAATAACCCCATGCCTTCTCTCTTTCTCTCTCTCCCACACTTAAGTCACCAAGTTTATGCAGATATATGGGGTAAGTGTAACTCAACATTTTTATATGCTACATACATGTGGTACTGTGCTATCAACATTCATTACTGAAACAACTAAGCAGATGCTACATGTACATATGAAACAATTAACTCCTACACACTATGCCCACACAGGGCAAGAATTGGCATTTGCTCTGATGTTGCCATTGATTAATACATATGGCAATTCAGTGTTTATATATATATATATATATATATGTGTGTGTGTGTGTGTGTTTCCCTTTACTCTCATTTGTGCTTCAGAGACCCCCACAATTTTAATCTGACCCCCAGTTTTGATATATATAATGGGAGCCATATCAAGGTTTTCAAAGTGGAAACAAAGTGTTGAATTTGGGTTTGCCTTTCAGTGGGTCAAGTGTGACAATGATCATAATATTTTTTTTCTATTAAAATACTAGCTGGAAAATATTCTCTTTTGAATATTTGGTTATTGGCTTCTGCACTGTAACAAAGTAGGTTGGAATGTGTACTAATTCAAATATATATTAATAATGAAGTATATGGAACAATGAGTGGTTCCATGATACCTGCTCTATGTTTTCAATGATGCTGATTTTTTAATATTTGGTCATGAACAAATGTGTTCAAACTATTATGTTGACACTTACTCCCTCAGCTGCTAGTTTAACAGCGGCCTCTCCGTAGGCTGGTTTCATATGCTTACAATGACCACACCCTGAAATTGCAATAAAATAAATTACACAAGATCTGTAGTAAGTAACCATATCGTAAGTTCTTTTCTAAGTCAGTCAATGATACATGTCAAAATCATACTGTGCATGATTGTAACATTGCTTCATACTTAAGATTAATTCTGCACAGCACTCTATCAAACTTTAACTTTTATTTCTCCAGCTGCATGTGGCGGAGTTTTAAGTTTGCTAGCAATCAGAATATATATTCTACTTGTTAAATGAACATATCTATCAATGCCAGGGAAAGACAGTCATATTGTCACTGTAATTTAATGGTGCCCATATGTAAACTTTTAAAGAGAGGAGTTTTAATCATTAGGGGTTAAAGCAAGTTGTTTGATGGATGGTGGAAAAGAATTTTTGTTCTTGCAGCAGAAACAGGCATTGCCTTTTTTGCCAATATGGCAGTTATAATTCAATATCTTTATCTATCTGACTGCGAATTATGGACACCTCTGATAAAAGAAACAAAAGTTCATCTTTGTGGAAACACGAGTTGTATCCCTTTTCATTAGGTCAGGGGTCATTCAATATTTTCAAAACTTATCTGCAGAGACTGAGATTTGTAAGTTTTATAAAAGTCAGCTTGCCCAGGGCTCTCGGGAGATCTGAGCCTGCCAAAAACATAATATCCCAATGTGGATAAAAAATATAAGAGAGAACAAAATATGAAATATTTTAAGGAAATCATGTTATATTTATTTTTAACTTTTCTTTTATCTTTATTGGCATCTTAATGTAAATAATACATGTAGATGAGAATGGGTCAGAAAATGGATATAGTTAGAAAAGTATAAACAGACGTATATATAGAGACAGGTAAATGGATAGGTAGAAATGGTAGAAAAGGATTTGGGGAGAGAGATATGTTTAAGTAAAAGATCTTAAACTTTAACTTGAAATTAAACAAGCAATCATCATTTCATCATTTCTCCCATAACCTGGCTTGTTGTAGGGGTGCAACTGATGACTTTGTGACAATCTCTCTCCATTTTGCCCTGTTCTCCACTGTTCTTTGGAACAATGCGACAACCATGCCTGCCCACACTTTGATGTTATCTTCCCATCTCTTTTTCTGCTTCATTTTCTCTTTCCTCCCACCATGTACTGTAGGATTATCATTGACAGGCCAGATGAATGTGAGACCATACCATCTTAGTTTGCATTTCTTTATAGTGGTGTGCAGATCTTCATATGATCCAATGTGCACCTTCTCATTAGAAATGTGATGTTCATATGAGATGTTCAGGAGCCTTCAATAACATTTCATCTCTGAGGTACAGATTCTTCTCTCTAGTTCCACTGTCAGGGTCCGTGTGTCACTTGCATACATGAATATGGACATAATGAGGGAGTGCATAAGCTTGATCTTGGACCAAAGCATGATGTTTTTATCCTTCCAAATAGGCTTCAGCCTTGCCAGTGCAGCCATTGTCTGCGCAAAACTGGAAAGAACCTTAGGTTTTGGAACCTTCATCAGAAGCAATAGCTCCTAGGTACTTGAAGCTTGTCACTGTGCCTAACTTTTGCCCATTCATTCTTATTTCCTTCTGGATGCCACTCGGTTGTTTGGCTTAAGCTTGGTCAGCACTGATCTCCATCCCATACCTTTGTGATGCTCAGCTGACAGTTCACTAAATTTTCCAGTTCATCTCCTGATAAGCCATCTATATCATCAGCAAAGCACTGGTACAGCTTTGTCTCCAGAAGTCTCCATGTTGTAAAGCTCAAAACTGTATTTTGTCTATCTATTAAGAATATCTTGATCTTCTGTGAGACTCTTGCCAGCCTTGTCTAGAATCATGGTAGATTTCCCCTGTTTCTTTGTTGTCAGGTCTTTCACCACCTGGTATGCCTTTTTACTGTTATTCAGGTTCAGGCTTTTCACTAGTTACATACATTGGTTCTGTAACCAGCTTTTCTTCTCTCTCTCTGTATTTTTCTGCTCCTTCAAGGTCTCCCAACGTCCTCCTCAGTTTTCTCCATAAATCACAGCGGTCGAGGATATCTGCTGTGACCCAGGGCTTCTTTATTCTACTATGATTGCCTAGGATCTCGCTGGCTGTGCCCATTATTGCCATGTTGAAGGTGGTAATAAAAATGTCTAAGTTTATTTCTTCAGCACCCAGAATTGTGAGTTGTGCAAATTTGCTGCCTAGTGATGACTCAAATGCTTGTGTCATGCATGGATCTTTAACTTTTTCAAGTTCAAACCTGATCCTAACCTGTCTTGGCTTCTTGATTTTCCTCAGATGAAGTTTGATAGTCATCATTAGCAAGTCATGATCGCTTCCTATGTCAGCTCCTGGGAAGCAATGTGTTCTGGCAATGTTGATACTAGACTGGAAGTGCTTCCTCACCAAGATGTAGTCAATCTGGTTGTGGTATTTTCCATCTGGATGGTTTGTGGTGGCCAAAGTTGTTCACTAGCACTAGGTTATTGTAGGTGCCAAAGTCTAGGAGCTTCAGCCCTCTCTCCTTGGTCTGTTCATTACAGTATGGACCACAGACTTATTGCCAGTCGACCTGTGCATCTTCTACTTTGGCATTCCAGTCTACTTCAATAACCACAATATCCTCTTGGGGGTCTGGTCAATGAGCATTTGAAACTGGTCAAAAAAACGTCCACTTCTTTGTCATCATGATTAGATGTTGGGACACAATCCTCTATGATGGTGATGTTGAAAGGAGATACACTAAAGTGGATGGTAATCATCCTGTGAGACAATGGTTGACAACCCATGAATATACTCATGATGTCCTTATGTACCATAAATCCAACTACATGCTCATGCCTATCCTCATGTCCAGTGAAGAAAATTCTGTATCTTTCATCTGTTGAGCTCTCTCCACAGTTCTTCCAGTTCATCTCTCAGAGTCCAAGAAATGTGCCAGTGGTATCTTCCAATCTCATGGGTTAGCTCCTCAAGTTTCCCTGCTGGTCTTAATGTCCTGACATTCCACGTTACAATGGTAATGTTGTCTCTTGCCCATACTTTGATGGTGGTTGCATACTCATCACCTCTGTCCTGGTGTCCAGTGGATGGCATGGTCATTGGTAACCCGGGGTGTGACTAATCCGGTATAAAAAACTATCTACTGTCGTCTCTGGTGTATCATGGGCAGCTGCAACCTGGGCAGCCCATCCCTCTGCAAGCTGTAGACAACAGCCGATATCCATGTTACTGTACGATCGCCCTTGTCTCGAACATGTGGCCATTGAGTTCATCTTAGAACCCCTCTGCCCTGGTCACTGCCTTCAACTTGGAAGACTTCGACTCTGTGAAGTCATGTTACCACCACCCTTTTTCTCCCATGGGTAACAAGATTTGTGGAAGAGAGAATGTCTTAAATCTTCCCAACCAAGTTTTATCTTGTCCATTGCCTGTCCAATCCAAGCAAGTTCTTAATGCTGTGCATCAAGCAAGGTAGCTCTTGGTGACATTTCTTATTTATATATTACATCTTAAGATGGCTCAGGTGGATTCAAACCTATGACCTCTTGTATACAAGGCCAATGCTCTAACCACCAGACCACTGGGACAAGCAATAACATTATTATAACTTGGGATACTCATTAACCTAAGTTGACTGGAGCTTTCTTGCATGTTTTGTAGCATCATACCAGTTATTTATTTTAAAACACATGTTCATTTGAGCCAGAAACTTCATAAAGTTTCCTTTTTTGGCTAGATAAGAGAGAAGACTCATCTCATTAACAACAGCAACAATAAATAATAAATGCTAGACTGTTTGCAATTATTTATTTATGCTAATAATTAAGGATTTGTACTTATTTTATCCATTTACTTAAACATTATCACCTGGTTACCTTGAAAATTGTAACGTGCAAAACACTATTTGACAAGTCAGCATCTGAGAACACCTATTTTTGGTCCATCTAATTGTTTGCCCAGCATTAAGTATGTAATGGTCTCCTATAATTATTATGCAAACAACAGATCATAAACACGAACTGTGGGTGCCACATTTTCAGTAAATTTGATAATGCTTTTAATGAAATCTATCTGGTGGTTAATTGTTAGAGATTAGTGCATTTTATTTCCAAACCCACCTGTTACAGAAATCAGACAAGTTATATTAGTGTAAAAGTTAACACCTGCCCACCTTAAAATTTGGACAAATATAACAAAGCAATCCTTGACAAGCCAACTGTTTAGAATCTGCAAGCTCAAAAAACTCCCAAACATAACGCATGATGAATGGAACATGACCCTTTTGTCCCACACTCTGAAGTTTTGGACATAACCATGGGCATGTACTTTGGAAACTTGAGCTTGCCCATGCTGAATTTGAATTTGTCCCAGGAGTCGGGCTAGTGAATTTGTAAATCCCTGTGTAGAAGCAAGTAAAGTTTTGGTTCATATGTTACTAACAATAGCCAAATAAGACTTCTTTTCATTCCCTATTAATCACAGGCCTATCACATAAGCTGACTGTTTTTTTTTATCTTGGTGATTTGAGCAACTAGGTAATCCATACTGCCTGAAGGGTGAGCAGCTGTTTCTAAGCCTAATTATACATGTTGGCCAAATAGTGCATATAACCAACTCTACTAATAAAATAACAATAATAATAATGGTATTCAGTACATTTTACTGCTTAAAAAACAAGTCTGAAAACTACACCTGTCATCAGTGTACAACACCTGTCATCATTGTACAACAGACAATTTGGACTTTTTCAATGAGTGAGCCACTGTTGATAGGTTTGACTGTATTTGTAAACACAGTAAAACCATTATAGTAACTATTGGTAGTCAGGGTATTTACAATATCAAGAAGGGAATATTCATAATTCCATTGTGGTTCCTAGTGGAAAAAAAAATTAATTAGCTAAGTTAAAGCTAAATTAAAAGCGCAATGTCATTACAAAATCAAACATCTCAGCTGAACAAAAGCAAGTGAGCAAAGAAATTCCCTTTATTTGAATCATGAAATCTTTTGTTCCTAAAAACACTAAAATTGAATGCTGGGTGATAAATCCAATATTTTACATAGGGAAATTTCATGCACCTAAACAATTTGGCCAGTCATCAAATTAGGACTCCTCTTTAACAAGCAGACATCAAATAATCTGATTTTTCCTAAGCAAGAAATCTAACAAACTCAACTGCCTAGAAATATCAATTTACTTCTCATACAGTAAAATGAAAAAAATCTTATTAATAAATAACTACACTGAAACTTACATGACACACAGAACACAATTAAAACCAAGCTATGTTCCTTAATGAAGTCTTCAAAAATCAATATTTTAGCAAACAAATATATGTTTCAGATCCCCACATGAAAAAAGAAAATTTATTTTACGGTGTAACTGAAACTTACATGGAGCATAAAACATAACAAGAACTGAGTTATGTTCCTTGATAAAGGCATCAAAAGTGTCACTGGTTAGGTGATGAAGATTTTCTTGCCCTTTAATATCTGCCCATTGCTCCTGGGGGGAAGGGGATGCAGGTGTTGGAGTTGGCGTTGACACTGGATTTAAGGGGTCCTTCATAAAATTGACAAAATCCTGCTCCTGTGAAAAATGAAAATAAAAAAAAAAAAAAAAAAGAAAATTGCATCAAAACCAGAATTTATTCTCTTAAACAATTAATCAACCTGATAAAGTTAATGACAACAAATTGTGATCTTAGCAGTATAGAACTGACCTTAAGAAACTAAAGAAACTAATTCTATAGACATCTCAATGCTTTACTGTACAAAAAACTGGTCCAATTTTGTTTGAGAGTGTGAAAGTGAGGAAGAGACAGGACAGAAGACAGCAAGACATACATACAAAATGACTGCTGGCAGTCAGAGACAGAAGTACAGACACAAAAAAGAATGTCTAGAATAAAGAATAGCAAACAAAAAAGATAGAAAGGCAACATATACTTTAGTAAATTATATGTACCCAATCACATTAATATTAGGAATACAAGCTTCATTACCAACTGAACCCAGCAATTGTATAAAAACATTAAAAGAAATTATCTCTGATGTCTATATACCACATAGCCAATGGGAACAAACTTTAACCCAAAACATCCCTTCTATCCCCACTAGATAGCACTAGTTTAAGCTGAGTGATACATCAACAAGAATGCTTGCACTTGAGGAAAATGAGAAACAAATCCATGAGTATCCAACCTTTAGCATCAGCCTTCCTTAGAGGGAAGAATGTCTGCATTCCTGTAAGATGGATTAACTGTTCTAATATAACAGTAGCACAACTGATGGTCACATGACCTGTTACACTACATTCAGATAGTGATAAAGTGTGACTTTCCCTTAGGGAGTAAAACAAACATGGGTGAATTCAGCAAAAGCACTAAACCCATACCCATGAGGTGGATGTGTTGACTTCAAAAGGGTTTGGTGGCCAAATGTGCCACAATGATTGGACCCACAAGACTGTACTTGCATCCAAGGCTTGTTTTTTATGTTTGGGGGGGGGGGGCTATTTTTCTGACTTTTGGGGGGACCTGGATATTTTTCCTTTCTACTTAAGATTTTTTTTCACCTAATACAATGTATATAATAGGTTGTTTTTATTTCTATACATCAAAGCAAGAGTATTTTCTTCAAAGTATTTGACAGCAGATTTCTGGATGGCTTTTAATTGGTAAAGTGACAGTAATGACACTGATGAAATAATGATGGAATGAGAGGTGGGTGGTCAACACTGGAAGAAATACATTTGTAAAAATCAGTCTACTGCTTTATTTTTATTTTCCTTCTCTTCATTCTGGAGTCCCATATCATATAAAAGAAAAAACTGGTGCCTGTCCACTCATCGTCTTCACAATGAATACATCAAAATCAGAAACACAAGTGCATCACATGCCATATGCTTTACAGCTAATGTAATCTCTATCTCTTGCTCTCATAAAATCATAAAAAGTATCTAAATTTTGTGATCAATAATCGATATAAGGAGTGATTTTACTGAATTGGTTATAAAATTAACTGTAATGTATGATTTCCCCTGCTGTTACATACACAAAACAGCTTTGATCATTGACGTTCTGAACATAGCAACATATGGCTATTGCTACTGCACAAAAGATCTGTGTGGCTTTTGGGTGTTGATTTATGGTAAATAAATACCCACATTGTTATTCTGTGGCAATCAAGTCAATGTTTTCATATGCTTAGTCACTGTTAAACATAAACATCAGCATAACTTTTTCAATGAAAATGAAAACTAAAGTCAAGAGGTAATCAACCATACTTGATGTAAATATATACAACATTTAGACAATGTTTCAAAACAAAAATACATCTTTCTGCATACTATTATTGACTATTAGGCATACTGTGTGCAAATGGAGAATTTTTGGTGTATCTCTTTGGGCAGTCAGCTCTGAAGGGGCATGTTAAGAAATACTACCTAAAATCCATGAAAACAGAGAGAGGAGAAAACCATCAGCTTTTTAATAGTATAGTTTAAGAGTGATCCTGTATAAGAATTAAATATACACCTGCTGAATACTTTGCCAAAGCTCAGGGAGGTACCCAGAATGTGGTCTCAAGACACCATTAAGGCATGTGATCAGTTCAATGACCAGAAACCCAAAGAACTCAAGAAAACTGGTACTAATAAAGTTGAAAATTTTCAACCTGGTAAGAGTGCAATGTTACACATGGAAGGAGTGGAGTCACAAATTGTCCAGAATGGAGGGGTGTGTCCAAAGAGTTATGATTGCCACTGAAAAGAAGGTACAATTCGTAGCAGTGAGTAATATGAGCTATATTATCAAACATATTAATGTCCAATGGTTTTGGCAATACTAATTTGACCCAATGGTTTTTGCATTGTTCATCTGAACAAATGGTTTTTGCAATGTTAATGAAGTACTCTTTGAAAATTTCACAGGCTTTCATTGGGTCGGTAATCAGGGCATCTCCCTCCATCAAAATGATGTTACAATCTGAATATTTTAAATCTGGTTTATAAGACTGATTATATGGTAGGCCAAAAGTCCTTAGATTTTGGGCCGCTACTAAACCTGTCAAAGAAATGAAGTCTGATAGATTGTCTTCTGAGCTTCATGACAAAATTTGTTGTTTTTTTAAGTTTCCAATAATAATTTACTTTCATACTTTGAAAATTTTTTATGGGCCATATGCTTTTATATCTTGTCTTTCTAAGATCACTGTTTATGTGGGGGTGCGGGGGTTTTACTGAGAATATTTTTGCTTTTTTGGTTCATGATTATCAATGATCCCCAATAGTAGCTTTCCAACTGCCCAATATTTATTATCGTTATCATCAAAAGTGTCAATGACATAAGAAGGTATTTTATTAACATCAAGAAAATATTTTTCATCAAACTTTTTGCATCTTCTGAACTTGATTTTCTCACGTCTGTTTGAAGCATACTGTTGTGTTGTGGCTATTACATGATACCAGTCACTCAAACTTTTTGGTATGAGAGAGAGTAGAAAACGTAGAATACAGATAGATCTACACTTTCTTCACTGGAGCTTATTTTGAACACCACTGGAATTTAATTAAAGCTGGTGACAGAACATTTTGGACCATTTGGGATTTAATTTACAATAGTGGAAGTTCTTTTTAAATTTTCATTTTGTATTCTAGGGAAATAAATTATCTGTTGAATTTTACAAAACTTGTTGGTTTGTGCTCCTTCTATTACTCAGTTTAAGACCATAGAGACATAATAATAGTATTTAATTTGCTTTCTATCTATCAGCATCAAAGACAGCATTTGCTATGGGATCTGTAGGAACATTAAAAAAAAACACATTTACTGAGGTGGAATTCCATGAAGACTGATCCAGTCTTGTTACATTGTAAGTTTTCAATTCACCAAAAAATGGTAGGCCAAATGGAGAGTAAACAAGTATACCTTCACCATTACAATTTGTCTTTTCTTTCAAGATTTTAACCTTTGACATTAAATAAATCTGAACTAAATGAAGTGTCAATTTTAGTCGACTAGACTGTTCTGTAAGACTAAGACAATATCATTAAATTTATCTTATACTAATTATATTCTGATCATATATTATTGGTCATCTTGGGATGGACTTAAAAATGGGTCTAAATTTATGCGTAAGTTTATACTGTCATTTGTTTTCTCCTCCATGACAGGAAAATCTGAAGAGGGGGAATAACTGTTAGGATCATTAAATATGAATGTAGAGTGATGTCCACAAGTGATAAGCTTGGTAGTAATCTCAAGTCCTCCTCAGACACTTATCAATAAAAATGTCTGGACACATTCTGATCTCTGGAAATATATATTGGTTAGAAAAAAGAATCTGTGAAGTTTCACAAGGCACATTTTATGAATGTCCAGGGGTTGTTTTTCTGATTAAGCATTCACAAATGATGTTGGACACTTGTACATAAATTTGCTTGGTACCAATGTTCTATTGGTTACTTTGTACTAATTTACTGCAGGTGCCACAAGGATATTTCACTGCTCTGGGATTAGAGGAACACCCTCAGAGAGCAAACTATTAATGCAAAATCAAATTTGTTGATGTTGTTGGTTCAACACCAAACTAATTTACTTCAAGTACAACATGGATATTTGACTGGTCTGGAATTAGAGGAAACACCCTCAAAGAGCAAACTATTAATGCAAAAGTCAATTTTGTTGACATTGTTGTGGGTTCAATGCCATTTTTCAGCACAAGATAGGCTATACATGGCAACCACTATAACTGGTCGAGGAAGAAGCCAGGTAAACTCTGTTAAAAACCACTGACCCAAAGGAAGCTACTGGCAAGCTTTCTCACGTACCCACATTGGCCACGCCCAAGATTCAAACAGAGGCAAACAGATGCAATAGCAGTGATCAGTAAAGGCTTGTGCTTTAGACCACTCAGCACCCCACCCCACCCCCGGCCCGGGGCTCACTTTTTGGAACATAGCAGGAACAGAGCATTTCTTTGGCAATATCCGGAGAGTCAAAAAATCCAACTAAACTTGTACAGTGTGACCCCAATATAACACACTCCCCTTATAACATGAATTCGGAAAAAATGTGACTGTGGCATGGCACCCAAAATTTTATGTATTTTTCGTACACAAAAGATGTTTTCAAACAATGAGAAATAATGTGTGCCAAGTTTATTATCATTTTGGGGAAGAGATCATGTATAAATTCCAATATAACATTATTGTGGCGCAGCTCCTGAAAATTTGTATATTTGTTCATTCATGATTTTTTTTTTTAAGTATGAGTTTAAAAAGTTAATTATCATTCTGGGAAGAGATTGTGTATGAATTCAGATATGATACAATCACAGTATGGCTCACAAGATTTTACAATAATTTCACCAATTTCTTGAAGAAATGCAAAGTTTTGTACCAAAATAAGCTTAGCTTAGAAAGAAAGTCAGCAGATAAAAAACTGAATAGTTAACACTGAACTATGAACAATAATGCCAGCAAGTCTGCTCCGGTTATCTTCAATGCAGTCCTGCTGTGTACAATATGTGCTCAAATGAAAGAAAAGATTCTCATCCAAATTTATAAATCAAATAATTTCAATAACTGCTAATCATCAAAGTTAATCTCACTACTACAAGTTGTTCAAATTATGGGACAATGATTTATAAAAAAACCCAACCCAAACCCCTTGAAAAATATGAAAGCCGCCAACGCGTGCACTTGGCTTTGTGGTATAATCAAATGTCATACAGTCAGTTGACCAGTGAACACTATTCTGCATTTCCTATAAAAATGAACTCATTGTTCCTTAACAATTAATCTTGCTATTAGCTCGCTCAAACAGAGGTCAAAGTCTTAATTAAATGGTATTTATAACAGATATTGGGATACAGAATGTAAAGCTTTTACTTTTCAAATCTGAAGCCCCCAGGAAGGACTAAGTCTGGAGTTAAACAAATGCAAATAGCTTTGAGATTACTGTTCACAAGTCAAGCAAACAATGTGGTGGTCTAAAAAAGCTTCTTACCCAAATTTACGTCAATAAATTGTCAGCAGTTTTGGTCATTGTCACACACATATAACAGCCCTTCTTCTGAATGCTTTTTATTTTCTAATTTCAAATCATTCATATAAACAAGAAACTGCCCTACCGGTGTTAACATTGATTGGAACAAAACCATTTAAGTTTTAGGGGTGAAGGGATTGGCTAATATAATCAAACATTGTACTCCCAGCTTTCTGCTTATACAACATATTTTATTTTTTTTTTTCTTCCCTATTCTCTAAAGAAAGACTCCACATTTTTAATGAACTTGCTCTAAACACACAGTCAAATGGTTTACTCCCCATGATCAGGCAGTTTACATGTACAGTGCACAAACACCTGTTGAATTCTCATCACAAGAGCATTACAAGGTCAATGCCTTTGATCTTCCGTGTGAATTTTCAGCCAAGTATATGTGATTTTCAACCCTAAATACAGGTTTCATTTTAGAAACTCTCAATTCTGAATTATGCATTTTATTGTCGGCCAGACATCACACCCTTTGAACACGTCCCGTAAATATGAATGTTGCAGGAAAAAACCACCCATTTCATAAGTTTGTGTGAAAGTATTAGCAACAAATTAAAGGTCAGGATTCGAATGGACTGAGCAGATGGTTTTGTTTGGGTTTTTTTAACTACAGAAATGATGCTTCTTTATGCACATTTTGACGGAATTACTAATTGACTTCATTGGTTATAACATGGTTCAGTACACTGCATGTTCCCTGTTTTTAGATCCCAACAATCATGTTATACCAGGGTCACACTGTATATATATTTTCCCAGTTTCTACTTAAAGAGTGTTAGGAAACATTGGCAAGTTCTTCTAAAGGTATATAATATTGATGCTCATTTAAAAAATGTATGCCAATCAAAAAACACAAAAAAAAATGAAAAGGTCCCTAACATATACTGTTAGCATCACTTTAATAAATACCAATTAAATAAGTTTTGTCAAGTGAAATTTGCATTTTAGTTTCTGTTTAATCATCATAAATACAATGCCTTCTTGTACTAAAACATGCAAAATGTCAATCTACTATCACTTCTATGTCCGCAAGCATTTCTGTGAGAACTTAATTTATTGCCGACCATGTTCTGATCTTGAATTTGCGGAAGTATCTGTTGCATTGTGTTACATATATGTAATTAAACTGCTTGTGTTTTAGTTTTAAAATTCTTTTATTTTGTTTTTGTTTCATTACATTTTATTGTAATGATTATTTTCACGGGATTCGAAATTCTTTTTCAGTGATTCAAAATTCCTCCTGTAATGTTGTTAATCTAAGACGTAAAACGTGTTACATGAATAATATTTTTAGTTCACCTTGGTCCGCGGTAGTGTAAGCGCTAGGCAAAAACGATTGGCTATTGCCAAGATCATTTCATTTAGTCTGAATAAACAATGTTTTATTTTTAAATTTATTCAGAGTTAAAGTAGATAGGGGTTCTTCCTACATGACAAATTGCATTTTTGCTATTGCGTTGTTCGAGTGTTAAGAGACCACGTAATCTATCTCACGAGAACGGGATGATAATTTGTCGGATATAATAACCCTTTCTGAGCACTCGTCAGTCAGTTGTATTTCAGAAACCTTGAAGGCCAGATAGGTTTTTATTGTTGAAATCAGATTGTTTTTGAAGTTCATTTGTTTTTGGAATTTAATAATTTATTCTCTAGAAAACCAAACGAGTGTACTGTTTTATAAAATTCTGGGAGAAAGAAATTCAGTGGAAATTTATTCTGGAATTATTCGGAAACATAAACTGTGATTCAATTGAGGAATTGTTTCTATTTGTACAAGGATTACATCTGACGTTATCGTCTTCCTTATTGAAACGTCGTCGAGATTCGAACCTGGATTCTAATAGAACTATTTAGTGACAGGACTTGTATTTTCATTCTTAGGATTAAATTTTGGATTATATTCACAAACCGTAAGTCCTATTTTCCAATTTTTACATTGTTTTCTAGGGAAATAAATTATTTTGTTAAAATATACAAAGCTTGTTGACTTCACTCTTTTCTCTTGTTATTATTGTACGAGCCTACACGTAACAGATCTCAGTTTGCAGTTGGAATATCATTACAGGATTTATCCCACGGCAAGCAGGATTGGATGGTCAACGTGTTTGGAAAATAAACTATATGCAGATAAATAAGGAATCCAGGGCCTTGCAGAATGATACATAGACGTCCTCTCTGTTCCCACCCAATCCAAAATCCGCCTCTCTCGATTGAAAAGTCAAATAAGTCGAGTGCCTTTGATGTGAGTCTTATTTCGTTTCACATTGTACGCTTGCCAGTGATTCCTATCCAGTATGCATTATTATTGACAACAATAAAGACCTTTTGAACTATGGTCAGTTTCTTGTGGACCTATATAGAAAGAATTTAAATTTTAGATAAAATTGTGTTTCACTGATCATAGTCGAAAATCGAGAATGGTTTGAGCAGAAAATAAGCTAAGCGTCACGCCTAATACATTTCTATGTTAAGAATGATGGCTGTGCGAATTAAGAATACCTTGGACACACTCTATCACAAGTTCCAGAGCTACTTTGATAATAAAAGGGCAATCTGAGGGAAATGTACATATTGAGCAAGCATCTTTCTTGAAGATACTTCATGGAGGTACAGTGAATGCAGGATATAAACTCACCGGAAAAGTGATGTGAAAGGTCTGATGGATAAGTGGTTGAAAGTGACAATGTTTCCGTCTCTATCTTCATTGTGTACCTATCTTTAAGCCGATACATACATCTGTATCTGGTTGAAGGACTGCTGTACAGAATACAAGGGTCTTGAATAGATGAAGTCTCTAGGTATGCAACTCACTTATGATATTACATTCTTAAAAATATTTTTGATATTTGTCGGATGAAGCTCAATGTTTTTCCAAATGTAAATTCTTTAATAATTAACAAATCTATTTAACGCTTTTTAATGTGACCCAGATACTCATGTGCGGCTAGATGTGGGTTTTACTTTGATAATAGTTGCAATATTGTAGTGCAACCCCCCTCCCCTAATATCGAATACAGAAGACATTGTCGTGCAACTGCGAGTATTGAAACTATCGCTGTCCTTCTTTTCATAATATCTCTGAGGAGAAACTTTTTGATGCATTGTTTTTGATATCATACTTTTCATGACATAGTAATAGATATTTAAACAGACTAAGGAGTTCATGACAGAGTTATAGATATTTAAACAGACTAAGGAGTTCATGACAGAGTAATAGATATTTAAACAGACTAAGGAGTTCATGACAGAGTTATAGATATTTAAACTGACTAATGATTTCATGACAGAGTAATAGATATTTAAACTGACTAATGATTTCATTACAGAATAATAGATATTTAAACAGACTAATGATTTCATGACAGAGTAGTGGATATTTAAACAGACTAAAGATTTCATGACAGACTGATATAAGTTTGGACAGATTGATAGTTTTCATCACAGATTGATAGATATTTTGACATACTGGTATTTTTCATAGCATCTTGATAGCTGTTTCGATAGATTGATCAAGCTACGTTCATCAATTAAATTTTGCCAGATTGTGCATTTTCTATTTCAAGCCGTTTTTCCACGTCAGGGAGGTATTATGCAAGCCGGATTCTAATTTTTACAGAAACAGACTGTACATTTTAACGGACTGTACATTTTTACAGACTGAACATTTTTGTACAACGATAGTGTTCATATAAGCTTGGTAACATATTTAGGTTGTTTTATTTTGATTCTAAAGAAAATGCAGAAATTATACACTGATAAGTAAATTATAAAAGTTACACCTTCACTTTTTCTTTACATGTGTGAACAATTTAACGAGTAGATAAGGTTCATATCTTATTCTAATGTTATTATTATCCAGCATATTTTTATGTTGGATGCTAATATGTGGACACCTATTTGTACGGATTATTTAGTTCATGCAATAATTCAGATGTACTGTATTTCTTCCACAGGATAAGAAAGGATTTATCACGACGAAGTATAATAGAAAACGGACTCCATCGTCCTTTCTGATTGTCATCATGGGTTACGCAGTTCTCTGCAATATTTCTTTAATCCTAAGTTTGTATTTCACACATCTGCAGGGCTTTCGAGAGTTCTCATCAAAAAATGGCGAACTTTTTTCCATCGTCATGAACAAAGAACGATCAAACGTTTTTGTTGGAGGTCATAATATGCTGTATAACTTGACGCAGGATTTACAAGTCAGTCGCGAATACGATGCTTGTGAGCTGGTAAACTCTAGCCGAGACTTTTGCGATTCCGATGTCAAGATCGTCAAGGAAAACACTAAAAGTGATTACCTGATGGTATGTGGAACGGCAGCTTATGGTGCATGTGCGGCTCTATACAGAAACGGTACATATGCACCATTCATGAATAGCACCGTTAATCATTCTACAGCAAAATACGTTGGCAGCAAAACATCCATTATTGCGTTCTTTGGACATGACTATTTTGGAGACTCTCTATTGTATGTTGCCATGGGTTACGATGGAAGGCCTCTGGACTTGTATCCCTATGTTATATCGGAACGTAAGATAAAAAAGATCAATGGCACATTTCAGTTTCTTTATTATGATGCGAGAGAAAGTTATACTATGGAGCCTGACACACTGAACACTAATTACTTTGACTTTGTGTATGGTTTCGAGGACCAGAATCATTCATACTTTATTAGCAATCAAAACAATAGCCAAGAGAGCATCATCAGCCAGTCCTGCAAAGGAACCAGCGTCGGAAAGCAATATCTAGAAACAAAACTTACTTGCGCAGGGTCTTATTACATTACAGATGCCTTCTTTCTCGGATCAGACCGAAGCCCAAACTTAGGCACACTCTATGTAGTATTTTACGACCATGTTACTGACACATCCAAGCTATGCTCCTACGCTCAAGAGGACATTCATGAATACTTCAGACATGCAGTCTTGAACTGTCATCAGCATTTAAAGATTCCTTGGATGGCAGATTCCCATACAAGTTGCAATCAACAGGTAGGTACTTAATCAAGTAGCCTTTAATACCAACAGGGTACCAATCTAATAATATTCCTTAAAAGACATCCGTGCAAGTACAATCAAGATCAAAGGAAAATAATTGAACGGTATCATTATCTCTTACATGGCAGATTTGGCTATCAACACTAAAAAACTCTACAGTAATATCAGCTTTGGTCATTTCACAAAGCCTTTTATGGATCTCTGTGTCAAATGTACAAGAGATGGAAAGGTAAAGGTAATTATAAAGAGATGGAGGAATATAGGCAGTTTAGATTCGTGTATAATGCGTGGACCTTACTTTCTTAGTGGATAAGAGATAGCGATTGAGAATGACATGGAAATAATATGGACACCAATATTAAAGTCTCATTTTGTAGATGAAGACCACAATTTGTAACTAATTTATTTTGATTTACAGCGTCAAATTATTCTATTTGCATTGATTATGATATAAATGAATAGTCGGTCATGCGATGAATCGATTAAGTTACATTTAAGACAATTGAAGTATTAAATAGTTTATTCACTATGGGCATGACGTTTACATGTACAAGTGTGGTTTGCGCAACTGCTACACAGGAAGGTGGTATGAAATTCAGAAACAGCATGTACAGCTAGAATATTTGACAAGAAAATCTACAATGGACTATCTGAAAATCACTTGACTTAGAGATTAATAAAGGAATAAAAGTATGTTATTGTGTAAGAAAGCAGTTTCCCATTTGCAAAATGTGTTGTACTCGGCAATGTCACGAGAAACTCACACCTTGGAGGTCTAAAGGTTTCTGCTGGTAAAGAGAGAAATGGAGGAGAAATGTTGACCTAAATGAAACTAATACATTTTAAACACGATCATAAGAGCCATAACTAATGAAATTGTCAAATCACTTGTTGGAAACATACAATAATTTCTTTATTAATAAACCAAGGTTTTCTTAGAAGAAAATTCAATTTTTAAGTTTTCTTTTTGTTGGGGTGGGTGGGTAAAAGTCAGAGATGGGCTTGTAATCAGGCGATGACTTATCGATGTACAAATTCAAAATATGACATAAGTTTAAACACGTTGCATGGAACAATTCCCAGCCCACACAATTCGGACCACTAAAAGACACTATTGGGCAAGTTATATTTTATATAGGTAGGCCAAATCTGCACCGATAATTTACAATTTTAATTTTTTTTTTAAACCATGTTCCCTGCATCATTTCTGCCAAGCTAATAGGTCGAAATTGTGATTGTCGCTTCATGTGCTGTACTCCATGTGAACATCGAATGAGGAGAGCAGGATAGTACTAGATATGACAAACACGACACAACGACGATAGCGGAGAGCAGGATAGTACTCGATATGACAAACAAGACACAACGACGATAGCGGAGAGCAGGATAGTACTAGATATGACAAACACGACACAACGACGATAGCGGAGAGCAGGATAGTACTAGATATGACAAACAAGACACAACAACGATAGCGGAGAGCAGGATAGTACTAGATATGACAAACAAGACACAGCGACGATAGCGGAGAGCAGGATAGTACTAGATATGACAAACACGACACAACGACGATAGCGGAGAGCAGGATAGTACTCGATATGACAAACACGACACAACGACGATAGCGGAGAGCAGGATAGTACTAGATATGACAAACAAGACACAACGACGATAGCGGAGAGCAGGATAGTACTAGATATGACAAACAAGACACAGCGACGATAGCGGAGAGCAGGATAGTACTAGATATGACAAACACGACACAACGACGATAGCGGAGAGCAGGATAGTACTCGATATGACAAACACGACACAACGACGATAGCGGAGAGCAGGATAGTACTAGATATGACAAACAAGACACAACGACGATAGCGGAGAGCAGGATAGTACTAGATATGACAAACAAGACACAGCGACGATAGCGGAGAGCAGGATAGTACTAGATATGACAAACACGACACAACGACGATAGCGGAGAGCAGGATAGTACTCGATATGACAAACACGACACAACGACGATAGCGGAGAGCAGGATAGTACTCGATATGACAAACACGACACAACGACGATAGCGGAGAGCAGGATAGTACTAGATCTGACAAACACGACACAACGACGATAGCGGACAGCAGGATAGTACTAGATATGACAAACAAGACACAGCGACGATAGCGGAGAGCAGGATAGTACTAGATATGACAAACACGACACAACGACGATAGCGGAGAGCAGAATAGTACTCGATATGACAAACAAGACACAACGACGATAGCGGAGAGCAGGATAGTACTAGATATGACAAACACGACACAACGACGATAGCGGAGAGCAGGATAGTACTCGATATGACAAACACGACACAACGGCGATAGTGGAGTCCTTTTTATTCTAGCTATATGGATACTGTTGAAATAACAGCAGTCACATATGACTTTTATAAAACGCAAACTAAATTAATTTCAAAAGTTATAATGTATCTGAGTTTTTACACTCTTTCTCATAATCAAGGAGGTTTCTCTTGAAAATAGGCCATTTAAGGATTGATCTTTATATGGTACTTTAAGTAAGTCTTTTGATATAAAACATGTATTGCAAGATTTACATCAATGTGTACACACAAGCTGCAATTGTTAGTCCTTTAAGGATCATTATTCCAGCTTTATTCAAGTCAGTCGATGTCTGAGAAGACAAATGTGACGTAACTACCCATCGGTACCGGAAATGTACGCATACTGATGAAACAGACCAGATAGGACAGAGAGAAGAACGGCTTTAGTTCGCACAGAATGGGCGGATTCAACATCCAGATAACAGCCATGAACGACACTCACCAGCTGAGGAAGGACAACTTTCTTCTGGAGTGGACGAAGTAAAGAGCGACCTGAAGCTGATGTTGGGTTTGGGTTAGTTAGCAAGTTCATAAATCTCCGAAAAGGCGTGAATGACAGACAACTGCAAATGTTACTCCCGCTGTCTGGAATATGACATTCAACTCTCATCAGCGCTTATGCACCCACCATGATCAACCCAGATGAGATCGAGGACTTGGAGTCTCTTATCGCAGAGGTACTATAGGCAGACAAGCTTGTCCTCCTTAGTGACTCCAATGCTAATGTGTGTGTGTGTGTGTGTGTGTGTGTGTGTGTGTGTGTGATATTTGGATTTTTAACGAAGCTTTAAAACATTTTCAGTCATATCGCTACGAGGTCTGCAGTGTGGCAGTTTAAAGTTATGTCTAGCAGACTTGTAGCAAGATGTCCCACCCTGTCACATCATCCTGACACCAAACCGACGAGCCCTAACATTTAGCCTCTTAATGCTGAGCGTCTAGCGAGGCAGCTGTTAGTACCATTTTTATATGACTCAGCCGGAGTTCGAACCCATGACCTCCCGGATCCGAGGTGGACCTCTAACCACTAGGCCACCGGAACGTTAATCTAGAGTTGGCACAGAACGTCGGATATGGCCAGGTGTCATTGGCAACAATGGCTTTGGCAAATGCAACAATAACGGACTAATCCTACTGAGGAAATGCTCTGAACACGACCTCTTAATCATCAACACCGGCTTCTTCCTGTCCAAATGAAACAAGACTTCTTTGGACGCACCCACACGCCAAGCACTTGCTGATGATTGACCACATCATCTTCAGGAGAAGGTACAGACAGGATGTTCGAGTGACGAGGGTCATGAGATGTGTAGAATGCTGGACTGACTACGAGCTCATAATTTCCAAGTCCATTATCCAGATTCAGCCTAGCAGACGACTACAAGCCAAAATAGAGTGCAGAAAGCTGATAGGTTGCAAAATTGAAATAGGAGACGGTGAGACATGCATTTGTAGAAGAACTGTACGGAAAACTGGATACAATTGATATAACGCCGTGAATGTCTAGACAAAATGGGCATCATTTGGAGGCCCTCTGTACTTAGCCGATTCCAAAACCCTCGATTCCACCAAACGTAAACAGTAAGATTGATTGCATTAAAACAATACTGCTATACAGAGATTTCTGAATAAGAAACAGCTACATAAAGCCTGTTCAGAAGACAGCATTTCATCATCTAATAATGCAGCCTTGAACAACACTAAGAGAACTGTCCAATGCAAATTCAGAGAGTTGCAAGATTCATGGCTGAGCAATAAAGCAGAGGAGATTCAGTCCTACGCAGTCAGGAAAGATATGAAGAACTTCTAAGATGCTTTGAAGACAATCTATGGGTCACATTCATGTGGAACATAAATAATACTGAATACTGACAACGCCACGCGGCTCACTGAAAAGAAAAGATACTTCAAAGATGGACAGAACACTTCAACCATATCCTCAATCAACAGTCATCTACCAGCGAGGAGGCAATTGTTCGACTACCCCAAGTAGAAATCAACATATTACGTGCTGTGACTCCAACGTTGACTGAAACTGTGAAAGCAAATTGACCTGTTGTCAAATGGCAGGTCAACTGGAGCAGATGCTATTCCAGAAGATGTCTACAACGCCGGAGGCTCGTAATGACACATAAACTGAATGAACTCTTTCACCCATTGTGGATTCAGGAAACTTTATCCAAGGAGTACAAGGATGCATCCGTCGTCCAGTTGTACAAGCGGAGAGGCAACGTATAATAATGTGATAACCATCCAGGTATCTCCTTGCTGTCAATAGCCGACAAAACCTTGCAAAATTGTGTTGATTCGTCTTCTGCATCAGATCGATCAAGGGCTCCTGATAGATAGACAGGGTAGCTTTAGGAAAGAACAAGAGACCACAGACATGTTGTTTGCAACTCCAGGAGAAATGACCCGTCCTCGACAAATCCTTTGACACAGTATGCCTTGGAGGCCTTTGGAAGATCATGGCAAAATTTGGTTGCCCAGAAAAATTCATTGTGATATTTCGACAATTCTATGATCGTATGCTTGCTCTTGTCGTGGACAAAGGCAAGTCATCTGAACAATTCCCAGTCACCAATGGAGTGAAGCAAGTGTGTGTGTTGGCCGTGACCCTCTACAGCATGATGAGTTCTCTGCCATGATTACTGATGATTTCAGTGACTATGATACTGGGATCGACATCAGCTACCGGATTTACTACAAGCTCTTCTATACAAGGAGATTAAAGGCGAAAATGAAGTTACAAGAAGTGACCGTTCGTGATCTCCTTTTTACTGACGACTCTTCCCTGAATGCCAAATTTGTGTCTGACAGGCAACAGAGAATGGATCATTTCTCTTCAGACTGTGACAATTTATGTCTCACAATCAGTATCAAGAAGACAGAGGTGATAAACCAACCTGCACCATAAAATCCTTAAGTAAAGCCTATCATCACAGTAAATGGTCAAACCCTAGTGGCGGTGGACATGTTATCCTGTCTGAGCAGCACAATGTCACGTGCAATACACATCGACGATGATACAAACGCCAGAATTGCTAAAGAAAGTGTAACTTTTGGTAGACTACCTGCAAAGGTGTGGGAGAGCAGAGGAATCAGTCTACAAACAAACCTTAAGGTCTACAAAGCCTCTGTGTTTCCGATCCTGCTGTATTCTCATGAAACCTGGACTGCGCATACACGTCTTGCCAAGAAGATGAACAATTTTTGCACTGACTGAGGAAACTGTGGAGGATAAGATGGCGGGACAGGGTCCAAGATACTGAGGTTCTCACTGTAACAAGATAACCGGGTTGGATTTCGGATTTATAACATAACACTTTTGATGGTAATACAAATACAATGTTTATTGATGTATGACTTGAATGAGAAAAGAATATTGGTTAATACGTGCGTGTATAAGACCCAAATATTGGACAAATTAATATAATCCGCACGAACCTAATAATGCAACAAATATAAATACAAATAAATGACCTTACACAGTACAAGGACAAAGGTGAATGATTTACAGTAATTTCACAAGACGAAAAGAATGATGCGTTTTACTCAAAATAGTAAAAAATTATGTACTTTACTCATATAGTAAAATGTTCAAATTATCAAATTATATATACGCAATTCACCAAAGAGTACATGATACATTGTAATTTTTTCCAATGCAACCGCGCGTAAACGAACTTTTTTGTTGAAGTAAATTCCTATTTCAAATGTAAGCCGAAAAACTGTTTCTTACGTAGTGGAAGAGGAAAAGGTTATAATAGAATTGGTAAAATTGGTATTGGTCAACAAAATATCGTTTCCCAATTGTAGACTAAAATAAAGTATGCTAAGTGAGATCTCTAAAAGAAAAGAGAAAAACCTAAACAAGTAAAGAAAACAAAAGAAAAATAAAGATATAAAAGAAGATTGAAAACAAAACAAAATTGAATGTAGCATTATTTGTTGTTTCCTCTCTGTCTCGCTGGTCGCTCACTCTATAGTTGGTACTGCAAATGGGGTCATTCATCGTTATTCTGAATAAAAGAGAGACATAGAAATAAACTCCAGTGAATTAAATATAATTAGTGGTAGGAATTGGTCAGTATTGGCTAGTGCCCTTGTTAAGAAAGAGGAAGGATAAAATGTTGGTAACAACAAAGTAGCAACAAATTATAAGAGGCAATTGAAGAAGATTATGGACATTAGGTATGATTTTTATCATTATGGTAGTAACTGTACTAAGAAGTATGTCATAGTCATCAGTTTTATTTTTATCATCCAGGCTGATGGTAGTAATTGTACTAAGAAGTATGTCAGAGTCTAGTACTATGGAGTCAGTTTAGAAAATTACATATATGGTCCAAGTGGTATCATGAGTACCTGATCTCATTAACATTAATTTGTGATTAATGATGAACATGCTATCGTTTATTTCCATCAATTTTATAAATGGGAATACATAGAACAATACAAGTAGGAAATACGTGTGTATTTTCAAGCTGAATGACACGTGACTGGTGTCAAGTGGTATAAGGCCACCTAATAACTGTAGTAAACAAACTATAGTAAACATAAGAGTCAAATGGTACAAGACCGTCGTGAACTGTACTTAATAATCCGATTTAAACATGACTCAGTGGTAGAGGACCACTGTGATCAAACTTGATAATTGTAGTAAACGAATAAAATAGTAAAGCTATGAGTAATGTGGTTTCATGACCATTTTCCTAAATGTATTACTGGTATGTATAGGCTTACCAGTTACATGGCAGCAAGATAAAATGAAAAACAATGATGACTGGCGTTAATGTGCGAGACAAGAGGCATAAGACCAACTGCACGACTTTATCATACGATTTAATCAAATGGTACAGGATAACATTCCAAAACTAAAACAGAGTCAAATGTTACAAAAGCAACTTGACAGCCGTAGTAAATGGGTTGAGTCACCTAGTACAGGACCAACATAATAACTGTAAAAAGGATGAAGTCAGAACTAGCTTGATAACTGTAGAAACGGAGAGTCAAGTGGTCCAGAACCAACTTGATGTCAGTAGTAAGGGGTTGAGTCGTTGGGTACAAAATCAGCTTAATATCTGCAGTTAAGGTTTGAGTCAAGTGGTAGAGGGGCAAGATAATAATTGTGAAAAAGAACTGAGTCAAGTGGTAAACCGTTTTAATAAATATTGTACTGGTCTGAGTTGAGTCGTGCAAGACCATCCTTAGACTGTAATAAAAGACAAAAAATCAATTTTATAACTGTAGTAAAGGACTGAGTAAAGTTAGCCAAGTGGCAAGAAACCAACGTGCTAACTGCAACAAAAATGTATTCATAACAGATATTGAAGTAATTACCATTAAATTACTATGAATCTTTTTTATTTCCAAAAGAATTAATATGCTAGTTGATATGTTAAAGTCCATATGTAGAACCTACTGATGTGTTAAAGCCAACATGTAGGACCTATTGATATGTTAAAGCCCACATGTAGAACCTACTGATATGTTAAAGCCAACATGTAGGACCTTTGATATGTTACAGACCAATTATATGTGACCTACTGATATATTAAAAACAACGCGTAGGACCTACAGACATCTTAAAGCCTCTTTGAGGAACTACTGAAATGTTAAAACCCTCATGTAGAACCTACTGATATGTTAATATCCACACGTAAGACCAACTGATAAGTTAAAATCGCATGCATGACCTACTGATATGTTAATGTCCACACGTAAGACCAACTGATAAGTTAAAACTTGCATGCAAGACCTACTGATATGTTAAGGCCCACATGTGGGGCCTACTGATACGTTAAAATTCAGGGTTAAATTCAATCTGAAAAATAGTTGAATACATTTTTTTGTGTGTCATATAGTGTAATGATTTTAGCCTACGTTTTAAATATTTATAAGGTAATTCATTAGTTACCACAACTGAGATTCCAGCTCTAAAATGTGGATAAGTGTTGATTAAAAAAAGCGCTTACCTTTGAGAATGTGGGGTTCTGACCCAGATATGCATGTGTTGAAAGTGTGATATATGAAACAATACTTCACACGCACTAATGCAAGTATTGGACTCTCGAAGGACTCTATCATAAAAAGCACATGCAATATATATGCTGATTTATTTCCCAGTTAATACTTAATTTGTGATTGACTAGTTCAGGAAGTTGTAGCTTATGCCAAATTTAACAAGTCTTACAAGTTTTATTTGTATTCAATCATGTTCCTTGCAGCTTAGACTCTTTGAGAATAGATTCCCGCCGATAGGATGTTTTGACCTGAGGATCATCTCAAGTTTAGCACATTATCTTTGCGTATTAATACGCGAACACGTTGATGAATCCTATGTAAATCTATGTTCACGGCTTGAAGTCCTATTAAAATGACTTATAAACAAGCAAAATATGTAAGGCAGTCATATGCACTTCATTGCGATGTTAACAAGAAGTTTTGACTTTTTCCCCTTGCTGTCTTGTAACTTCTGTATAGACTTACATAGATTGGTTCTCGGTGTTAGTTTTATTTTAGTCAATAATCAGAGGCCGATGGTAGGATCCAGTCATACTAACGCATGGTGATGATGGGCTAAAGTTTAGACGACACAGGTCAATATAGCTTTATGGCCGCGATATATTCGGAAATTGTACGAGTTGTGAGGAGAGTGTCTAAATACCACTACCATCACAAGCTAGTTTCAGTCAATCTGTAGCAGAAACGCGTGACCCTGATTTTATATTGCCGCATCTACTTTTGTTCACATGACGATTGTAATGTGAAGGAGACTGGTTTGGGTGAGGACATTGTGGGCCTTATCTTTTGCATCATATGTGAAACGAATCATCCAAACTACCATATTTATATATATCCCTACAACTACATCCGAGGTTATATCTCGACTTGGCGTTCAGATTGCATATAAAACATGCAATTAGAACATATCCAGCTTTTCTATGTAATTTCACCCATGTCGGAAATATTTAGGGGGCGGGGGATACATCGTAAAAAGGAGGAATCGTCGAGAAATGGTGAACTCAGTCACACGCCTAAGTGCCCCAGCCAAAACAGATTCAAGTGTAAAAAACTGGGATGCCTTTATGCAGTCATTTGCACAAGTTAAGTACAAGGAATTCCTCAGCTGAATCCATGCTTGCAAAAAGAAACGTGAGAATGTTTTGATCAAGAATAAGCCATTTCATTCGAGTCGTCCTTATGGACGTTTCGATGGCGTGTGATTTGATAAACAAACTTCATTTATGTTCAATGGTGATACTATGGTAATATTTCCAAGGTGTTTCACTATCATTCGCAGAAAGGTCATGTTCTGAATGGTATCACAGACACAGTACTTCCACTGATAAATGCTAATGGTATCCCTGAGCAAACAATGAGAATTCGTTTCGGTCATTCGATGCCAAATGAATAAAGAATGCAAGTGATACTGTAATAAAACACTAAACAATATTGTTGTGTATAACTGCATATAAATCATAAATATTTTGGTGCTAAGCTGCACTGAAAGATAATAAACGTGCTTGCAGAAAACCATCATGATGTAATTGCAAATTAGCTGATCTTGAATATGCAGTCATCTCTCTGATATCATGGTTAGCATTGCTGCGTTTTGTTGAGATAAAGAAATGGTCTTTACTACTCAGGTGACAAAATATTAAGGCTGTTGGTTGGCTCTGTAGGGGCTGTACTGAAAATAGCTTATAGTACAGGTCTTTGAGATAAAGCGAATAAAGATACTCCACCCCAAAGAATAAATAATATTAAAATTTGCGTAAATAGTTATGTCGTAATATGTTCATTGACATTTTATTGTTGAAAATGCTTCAAAATTTATACAACTTGTCAATTTCGGTGTGAAGGGTTGAGATTATTTTTATGAAACAATTAGTCACTTTCTGTGAATTACTGCTGTAAACAATGTCCAGAAGAGTGTTCAGGTTGTGCTAGTCTAACACCAAACACATGACAAGGAAGATAGTGAAGAAAAGTTAGAGATAAAGGCCATTATCAACGTATTATGTTTACAGGGATCTCCAATGTTTTCTTTTGATGGTAATCTTCCAAAGTTGCAAGTTAACGATAAATAAGTGACCAGTCAAAATCAACTTTCCGGAACAATATGTTTGCTAAGTGCATAGCCATATTGCATGTAATATTAAAAGACACCAGACTTTATGTGTGAACTATCTCCACGTGACATGTTCTGTCACGTTACATTTGATTTGTCGAGCTTGTTTTCCTTAAAGGAGAAAAGGGCAAGTCACACAGATTACGTTTATTCCGCATTAGTAGGAATTCTTGAGTAAACATAACAGTGGTTTATAAAAGAATAGCATCATCATTTATTCATGTTAATGGAATCCAGATAAATATAACCATACAATTCTTAGCGTTTGTCTGAGCGCAGTCATGTCGTATTGCAAGAAGCAAAGTTAACTACCAGAGGCGTTATATTAAGTTTAAACAGTGTCATTGGGACCCATTTCGAAAGCGATTTTTTTTCTTGAAAGCGATCCACTTCAAATCAGCAAAAAGAGAAAATAACACTAGACAAATGAAAATGATTATAATTTTTCATCCAATTGTCTCATCAGGGTAATGCTGATGCGTGCAGAATGGACATCATAATGAGAGTGGACGGTCAGCTGAGTGCATCTCCGGTGTACCTAACTGCAGGAAGTGTAACAGCACTTGCTGCCCGTGTTCAGGCACGACTGGGAGAGGTTGTCTTCATCGGTTTTGACAACGGAATTTTGAAAAAGGTGAGACAACATACGAAAAACAAGGAAATCGTTTATAATGGAACTTCCACAATAACGAGGAGTAATCTTCTATTAGGATGGCAAATAGCCAAATGCTATGTTCGTTTAAAATATCATATACATATTAACTTATGAAGTTTAGTTTGTGATTTAATTAATCTTTTGTAAGTTCGCAATCAAATTAGCCCGACATGTCTTTGCGGCTGGGACTTCCGAGGCATCAGAATGTGTCGTATATGGATTTATTTGGCTTTTCTATTTAAAACAAATGATGTATTCCTCACACGGTTTTTTGGACAAAGTCAGAAAAGAAGGGAATTCAACTGCAAATTATAGGAAGTGAGTGATTAAATCAAGTTACTTGAAATATGCACACAGCTATAGAAAGAAAAGAAACCTAAGAAAGCAGTGAGTACGAGATGCGTTCCGTTCGTGCGTTTGTTCAAGCGTGCCCAATATTGATCAATTCCTTCTATATAGCAAAAAACAGAGACTTGTGTTTTGAATTTGATTTGAGGTGGTTTGTGGACCGTTGATGATGACCCAACAATTAATTATCCTTGGCGTGGATGGGTGGATACGAACATTTAAAAGCAGAATGAAACGTGAGAATAATGCGCTGTGTACAGCCGATTAACAAACAGCTCAAGCTGTCCTACGTATATAGAAGGCAGGATGTTTACCATATACGCTATATTAAATGTTAGCACAACTGTGAAGAGCGTAGACCCAGATTTGCCTTAGCATAATATTTCAGCACATAAGGGTCTGAATTAACGGTTCCATTTATGAGTTGAAGTGAACACAACACACTGTTAGCTGGAGTATCATAAAAACGGAGATATGCCGATTACAGTCTGCACCTTTTTCAGAACGGTTAATATGGCAACCCCATTTTCCTCTATTCTTATTATAATAGCCATAGTAGGTTAAATCAAAGGCACAGTTTCCTCTCCAAACTATACTGAGCACATTAAGTTGCATTAAACACACATTTATGAGTAAACATTTGGATCTTCGTATAAATGATTACATGTATATTTTCAGATACACATGTACTTAACAATAATCAAATATATGAATTGACAAGACTGACTGATCTATATTACATTACATTTTAATATTCATAAGAGCATTGTCTACCTGCAAACAAGTTTTGATGTACCGGTTCCTTGATCTGTAATAATTGTCTCATAGTCACCTTTATACATTGACTTTAGTGGACTTGGTCCTTATAATTTAGATTCTAACAGAATGTGAAATGGATAATTAATTCGTACCAAGCTGCAATTAGTCTGCTACGTTTATAAGGAAATATACACAAAAGAATATTATCCAGTTTTATCTACACAGATTAAGTATAATCGTTACCTACCGTCTATACTTGCTTAAAAGACGAGGCCAACAGCAAACTGCAGAGACCCATATCTGCTGGCGCATTATTCGCCGGCAGATTTGGGTCTGTGCAGTTTGTTAGGAGTAATCAATAGAACAAAGAACATAGAACCTTTGTTGTTTGCAGTTTGACTCGACTGATAAGCGTTTTATGTGAGCTTTTCACTTTTAGTGTTATGAAACATAAATGTATATTACCGGCCAACGTGTAGATGTGGCTCAAGTGTTTGACGATATATAATGGATTTTGAATGGAGTGAAGTAGCTGTTTCAGTATTGATAGGCCGATGTATTTGTTTCAATGTGCCTTATTACACAGAAGATAAAACATAATTTACTTTATTTCGTGTTACATATTGTTGCGTACTCCCCCAACTTTGTTGGTTTGGGTTATATGGTTTTGGTTATCTTTATCTAGAGGGTGATCGCAGACAGTGCAATTTGCCCGGAACGAGTAAATATCAATATGAAGTGTGAAACTTATATATGGAATAGGTAAGGATCTGAGCAGATACATAAAACAGAATGACACGAGCCCCCGTACATGTACAAACCATAAAATTTAATCAACAATTCATAAACAATAAAATTCATAAACAATTGTGATAATGCATTATATTAGAAAGATACAATTTTTGATTTAAGTTATTCAACGAATTTCAAATACAAATATGCTTATACAAATAGCCGGTCTGTTAAGCGATAGAATTAATTCATCATCGAATCGAGTGAAAAGATCGAAAACACTGCCTTGTACAGATTCATAACCTGATGGTTCTTGTTCAGTCCAAATTCGCT
The DNA here is from genome assembly GCA_016617855.1 of Megalonaias nervosa. NCBI lineage: Eukaryota > Metazoa > Mollusca > Bivalvia > Unionida > Unionidae > Megalonaias > Megalonaias nervosa. The sequence goes on along the minus strand of JAECUM010000439.1, from coordinate 172,721 downwards.
GCGACTGTTCTTTTGACTTCCTTGTGCCTGTAAGTCTGGGTACTTTCCACTTTTCCCTTTTCCCAAATTCTCAGGTGTCCCGCCTCTTTCGGCCTCCAACTTTGTGTGGTCCCTTTGGTTTTGTAAGTACGTGATACGTCACGTGGATACTTCTCTTGGATACGTCACGTGGATACGTCAGTGGTACGTCACGTAGAGCTATCTCACCTTGTGTCTTTTACCGCTAGAATTGTGTTCGTAGATTTTTCCAGACATCCAATCCCTTGGATCCTAATTACGAGTGAATTTCTTCTAAATTCGACCCGGAGTCCTCTACCTTTGTTTTCTCTTGCAGAAAATGGTGTCTACTGATTAAAATTGTTGCGACAGGCACATTTAAAGCAAGAGAGTTTTCATGTGGAATCACGCCCCCCTTATTCAGCGTAACCAATCCGAATTATAGTTAAGGGCTAAAAAATGTAATCCGCCTGACAACCTCAGATTACCAAATACTGATTCCTGGAAAAATTCAACTGACAGTTCTCCATACAGATCGGAAGTTAACCCCTATCTTTTTCAGTTAAATAAACGAAGGCTTAATTAAGAACCACTGCTTCCATGACAGTGACATTTGCCAATCAGTGCATTACGGCGATTTAAACACGCGCCAGTCCCCATAAATCTAATTAATCGTTCACCTGTCCAACTTAACGTGTTCTTCATAGATCGACAGAAATTTGCACCCTTGCACATATAAATATTGCAAGAACCTATTTGTACTTTATTATCATCAAGTTGGCTACTTATTCCTTATTCCTTATTCCCGACTGAATAAGGAATAAGTAACCAGTTACCGATTGAATAAGGAATAAGTAACCATTTACTTATTTCCGATTCAATGTGTAAGTAAGATATAATATTCTTGCGACATGTGCTTTGCCCGCCCTCCACTCCCCTTTATGTAACCCCAATTTCTGGAGCTCGGTTACAAGTATGCTAAGTTCCCCAGTTCCAAGGATTTCAAGACAATATTCAAAGTCAGCTGAAGGTTTCTTAAACTCGTAAATACTCCACATAATTCTCCTCTAAGGACATGACCACCACACAAGAGAAATCTCCAATTTCACACTTGTGTTTTTTTGTTGTTTCCCTTTTACTTGAGTCATTGGTAAGCTTTTCAAACCCGAATACTAATACATCACGCCATGCATCACAAGACACGACCCAAATGACTAACACAACTAATTAATCCTATATCAAATTACAAAACACGTATTCGTATCAATATCCTAAACCATTCCTACATATAGTCCGTGATCTGTCTATATTCAGCTTTATATACCACTCGTATTTCTCCAGTCGGGTTAGAGTGACACCAATGCATGCCCTAAAGAGTTTTCATCTGCATTAACTAAGTGATAACCAATTACATACTGAATTGGGAATAATGAATATATAAAAAAAACTCGGCGTGAATAAGGAATAAGTATTCAAATGTATGTCAAAATATTTGAATCGGGAATAAGTAACTGGTTACTTATTCCTTATTGAATTGGGAATAAGGAATAAGTAACCAACTTGATTTCAGTAATTTTCTCTCTCTCTCTCTCTCTCTCTCTCTCTCTCTCTCTCTCTCTCTCTCAGAGTGATTTATTGTCACAATTGTAAATTAGAAATCCTTTCATCGCAAGCCAGCTTCTAAATAGACAGGATGATGTATCTCCTGTCATCTTTTGATGATCAATGTAAACATATTTGTAGTAACAGCTGTAATCGGCCAGTACAAAAGCAAATATGGTACTTAAATTGTGGTGTCCATCATGTTTCATCATGTCAGATGACAGTATCTGTCAGTGATAAAATAATTGTCGTTTCTAATTCAGGTACATCCGAGAACAAATCGGACATTGATGATAACCGACGTGGCCAAAAACAAAACGCTGGGAATAAGGAGAGGAGGACTGGTGATTAACGACAGGGACCAGTGCTTATACGTTCTGTGTAAAACTAAGGTATGTCGATAGCGTTCAATTATTTTCATCCCTGATTTCTTCTTCTTAACTTTAGTGTTCCATTCAGCGTGATAAATCATTACAAAGCACAGAAGAATGCTTGGGACTAATTTCCCTGAAAATTGACAAACGTTTAGGACTCTTTAACTCACGGTATGGATAGATTTATACCAAATAATGCATTCTCTGAATATTGCTATGCAATATTTGTGTCCAAGTTGACACAATCGTACACTCTAATATCTGGAGAAATGCATAATATCCGAACAATTTCAGTTCAACGCTACTTGAATAGTAAACGATTTGTCGTCACGTCTGACAGAGCACTTAGGGTGACTGGTTTGAGTCAAGGGGATTACGACAAAAATTATTTCTAAGAAACTTCAATGAACTTGCAGTGCACGGTAAATCTCTACAGAAGTGTCATAAGCCATGAAATAAAAGTAATTCAACGACATCCCAGTTGATTTCACGTAAAAATAATCCACAAGAATGGCAGTGACTTCCATACCAATTCACTGTAAGAACAGCAACGTATAGGTGTGCACAAAACTCTAGAAACGGCTGATTTCTGACACTGACAGGCCGGAGAGATCAGATGGGCTTTTGATAAAATGTAGTAAAAATGTCATGGATTGAAATCTTATAGATACGTATAAAATATATACATATGTATTGAAATTTTTATAATTAAAGATATCAAAGTGAATACTTAAAATAAATACTTGATATATGAATAGAAAAAAAAAATGGGAAAAGTACAACCGCGGCAATGCACCTTTCAACAACGACCGCTCCGGCGGCCTAGTGGTTAGAGAGTCCGTCTCGGATGCAGGAGGTCGTGGGTTCGATCCCTGGCCGAGTCATACAAAGACTTATAAAAATGGTACTAACAGCTGCCTCGCTTGGCGCTCAGCATTAAAAGGTTAGAGTTAGGACTGGTTGGCCTGGTGTCAGAATAATGTGACTGGGTGGGACATCATGCTACATGTCTGCGGCACGATGTCCCAGTGATAGACATCACTATAAACTGCCACACTGCAGACATAGTAGCGATATGACTAAAAAAATTGTTAAAGCTACGTTAAAAATACAAATTACACACACTAGAATAAGACTAAAGAGGATTATTAAGCAAAACTTAAACAGAACCATGTCTTACGGTACAGCAACACAATTAAGCTATTTAGTACCGTTACAATTGCAGTGAAGTCCCTTGCCCAAAGACGCACGACAGTGGCCGTCTCTGGCTGATCTGATAATAGGATTCGAACCATTGCCTTTTTGATCACGAGTCCGGTACACTAGCCACTAGGCCACTTGTGGCTATTGCTTCCATTAGTCGACTCTTACAATAAGCTGAAGGGGCATCGAGTCTATTATACACACACGAACCAGCAGAAAAGAAGGGAAGGTGCAAGATGACTGTTTAACAAGATATGATATTTAACATAACACACAGATATGCACCAACTGCTCAGAGAAGAACCATTTGTCTGAATGAATGAAGAACAACAAGTTACATTTATGATTCTCTTCCTAGTGAGGTAATCATAAAAACCCACAAACCAATAACAAGAACAACAGAAAACCAATTCCATTTATGTGCTTGTCATGAACTGACGTAGCAATGGATTCTGGAATATGTGTGCTGGACTGTAAATAAAATATTTTCCATTCCGTAATCATGGTGTACATTTTCTATCACTTTAGAAGATTTTTCAAGTGTATAGTTCAGTCTGCAATCATATAGAATGGAAAAATGTACAGAGAACACTGATCTCTTAGTATCGGAAAGTCTAATGGTATTCTCAACGTCTTGGATAGATTCATTACCAGTATTTATTGGGTTTTCTGTTCTTGAAAATAACTTTCTCTATCTCTCATTCATAATGTCTTGTTCAATCTTATTTTGTACTAACCGAATCATGTCACCACTTATGTATGTATATCATGAAAATGTTATAGTTATTCAGCTTGAAAGCTTCGTCACCATGGGAGATGGTGATGTCTGTAACAAACATTCTACTCAGATTGTTTATTACAGCATTTCTTGTTAGGTGTTAATCTAGCTTGGGGGTACTGTGATCCAATATTGTGTTGGTGTGAGTTATGTAGCTTGGGGTACTGTGATCCAATAATGTGTTGAAGAGAGGTATGTATTTTGGGGTAATGTGATCCAATAATGTATTATAGTGAGGTATGTAGCTTGGGGTACTGTGATCCGATAATGTGTTGGAGCGAGGTATGTAGTTTGGGGTACTGTGATCCAATAGTGTGTTGGAGTGAGATATATAGCTTGGGGTACTGTGACCCAATAATGTGTGGAATTAGGTATGTAGCTTTGGGTAATGTAATCCAATAATGTGTGGAGTGAGGTATGTAGCTCGGGGTACTGTGATCCAATAGTGTGTTGGAGCGAGGTTTGTAGTTTGGGGTACTATGATCTGATAAAGAATTGGAGCGAGGTACGTAACTTGGGTACTGTGATCCAATAATGTGCGGAGAGGTATGTAGCTTGGGATATTGTGATCCAATAAGATATTGGAGTGAGGTAATTAAATCATTATGATTTCTTTTCCTACTTGTGGGTTGTTATATTTTTACCTTACGTTGTCTAAGATACTCTATTTTGTTGTGTTCAAGAGTAAAACAATTTAGGTTTTATTGGCAGTTTTAATACTAAACTGCAAAACTAAACTCATTGATTATTGTAAGGTTTACAAAAAGTATTCGATCCTTATGCAGGTAAAATCTACACAAGTTTGTACACATACGTCTGTATTCATAATCGGGAACTTTTCTGAAAATTACCAGACAAAAACTACAATCGAACCTTACTAAGTGGGACCAGTATTTTAAAAGTAAACTTTTATACTAATTTCGTTAAACAACCGAATAAACAATTCTTTTTAGAAACCTGCTATTATATCAAATTAATTAATTTTCCAAGAAGTAGTATACTCAGTGAAACCTCGTTTAGACATAAGACCAACCATTATTAATACACTGTTCTTATTATTCAAATGTTTCATGTCTTGAAAATAATAATTTGTGTCGAAACTTACATCTTCTTTATTTCAAAATTCTACCTTGAAGTACTGGGATTATTACCAACCCAAATACATTCAGAGTTCAAGGCAGTAAGAAGCCTTGTCTACACGTCTTGGAAAAAACCAGTTTTCTTTTAATTTCTTAGTTTTCTATATTCTCATTTTTGCAAATAAATTTGACCTTGCACTTCTGTTTTCAAAATCTACAGCGAGGGTTGTAAACGTATCCATAAAGACACTAACTCGGTACCAGTGCCACCACACTGATCATTAAAAGAATTGAATACAACGTTAACTATATTAATACCCTCAATATAACCAATATCCTCCGTTCCTAGATTGGCATGGTCTCTCACCTGAAGTGCTATAAGGTATAAAACAAATTCTAGACACACCCGGGCATAAAGTTGGATTCCTTATCAAACTTCTTTTACCATTTATTGATTTCTTTTTATGCATTCTAACATCTGATGCAAGAGTTTTGTCTCACCTAATTTAAAGTTCAATTCAGTTATATATGATTGACAAGTATCTACGTAAAATTCTTAGTATTCCTTTTTTATCAAACATCCATCGCTGGATTTTACATACTTCCTGTTCAAATTTGATACGTTAATTTTCGAATAAATCCGTGTTACCTCTGTTCATTATATTTATACGCCTTGTTCTGCTGTAAAATCTGCACTATCCAACTTTCTTTTCATCCTGTGCGGAGACGTTTCATAAGTCTTACAGTTAAGTGAAGCTGAACATTTTCAGAACGAAACTGCTCCAATTTCCGAATTATTACTTTGTTCGTATCATATAACGGGCCAATTTTTTTTATTATTACACCATTAAACTAGTGGTCATTTACGTTTCCCTTTAAATAAACTGTAAGCCTTTCTTCTATGATTCTGTGAATATTTTGATTATTCATTCTTCTCAAATATGTGTCTTCATATCTAATTTATTCAGCTGTTTATATATATATATATATATATATATATATATATATATATATATATATATATATATATATATATATATATATATATATAATTGCTTTATCCAGGTTTTTCTATTTCCGTTGGATTCCTGTGAAGTTTATAACAAATGTAGGGACTGTGTGGAGGATTTGGATGAATGTGGGTGGTGTTTGCACCGACCTGCCCATCCCGACACCTGCACGAAAAGCAGTGAATGCACCAGTGCGAGCTGGTACAGGAATACATGCGAGCCACGAATATCTGACGTATGTTAATAATCACAACATGACTTTTCACAAATATTTTGTCCTGAAATAGTCTGATTAAATTTTTGTATCAAAAACTCATTAACTGCTGTCTCGAAGTTATCAATGGCACTTCAAAAGGAACGGCTTCATAATCTCCTTTCTACTGATTCGCATATTACATATACTTTTACTTAAAACTGGCAATTGACATTTTCTTTTGAGGCTCATTAAGCTTTGATTAATTTATCATTTAAATATATTGCAAAACATATTATCCGTTCCATGGTGAAATTTATCGGCAAAGCTATGTGCAATATTTCCTGTCTCTCTTAATGGATGTCAAGGATGAAGTCTAGATACTTACCGGACAAACAAAAACATTGTAGTCAATCCATGCTGTTATTGAATAATAACGAGTAGAAAGAAATGGCGAATGATTGACTTCACAGACACTGCGATAGAAATGACAGTGTTCAGTGTGTTATGTATATCTGTATTGTTTGTTTAATCTTTCGTCCTTGATTGTAGATTGTAATGGTCATTTTGTAAACAACATATTAGATAGCTATTTATTGTCTCTGATTTAGATTACATTTTAAGATAATTATCACTTATAGGTTAACTTTATAGGTAAACAAGTTTGAGTTTAGGACATTGGTTTTCCCCTCGGGAATTCCTGGCCTACCCAAAATTAGCCATGTTCTTTACTAAAATTTAGGTGAAAGACCCGACCTTATTTCTTTACTAAAATTTAAGTGAAAGACCTGACCTTATTTACAACTTAGAATATTCTGGACATGAACGTTTGACCCTCATCCTGGTCCTCGTATTGTGTCTTAGGTTTTTACATTATGAATATTGACATCATAATTATTTATTCCTATCTTAACATCAGAAGTACAATTAGTCTTTTAGTTATGTTCAGTTTTAATTTGAATAGATTTATTTATTTACATTAGTCATTGGAATTTCAAAGCGCTCATTTATGCTTTTCGCCCTAAATCACTATTTTGGGGTTGTTGTGAATTTACTCAAGGACATTCTGACTATATGATTGTGATATATCGTACAATAAGCACATTGAAGACTTTGGCACGTCAGCACATTCACGATATTAATTCATTTGGAACATCACTTGAATTCATTCTGAATATTCTATACTTTTGGACACGTGACAGAACTTTTAGGACTTTTTGGGATTTAATTTTACAGTCCTGTCAGTTCTTTTATAATATTCACTTTATTCTAGAGAAATAAATGATTTGTTGAATTTTAGTAAACTTGTTGGTTTTGCTTTTTCTGATACTTTGCTTAAGACCATAGTGTCGTAACAAATGCTTTTCAACTTTTTCTTTTCTTCTGACTCTGTATTTCAGAAGAGATTGCGATATAACTATATCAAGGTTAAATGAATCAGTGCATACTAGTAAGTGATTAATAACACCGTTCCTGCCGTTCTTTAATTTCCATAGTGAATGGATCCACACGCACTTTATATTACATGATAAATTCTTGACATTTGATATGAATTATTATATTACGTATATTAAGACTCACTGAGATTAAAGTATAGCAGAAGTCTCAGAAATGTAACCCACGTAAGTGTCTTTCAGTGAAGCTTGATTGATGAGAAACAACTTGAAGCGACAAATTATTATACGTTTATATAATGTAGGAAACGTAATTTTGGGGGATTCACTTTTTTGAAATAAGAAAATTGATTTGAACATTTCCATCAGACAGAACAAAACCTGGATAAAAGGAAAAAACAATTAACCGCAATAGTTGGGTTTCAAAACCTAGCATTCTCATATGTATGACAAGTAAGACATGAAAAGCCCATACACTTTGGTCAGTGACATCCATACAGCGCCTTAGAGCCATACCCACCTGTCAATGACATCTGTGAAGTGTTTTATAGATATACCTACTTGTCAGTGACATCCATACTGTGTCTTCTAGCTATATCCATCTATCAGTGACATCCATGCAGTGTCTTATAGTTATAACATATATCAGTAACATCCATGCTGTGTCTTATAGCTGTACCCATCTATCAGTGACATCCATGCTGTGTCTTATAGCTCTACCATCTATCAGTGACATCCATGCTGTGTCTTATAGCTGTACCCATCTATCAGTGACATCCATGCTGTGTCTTATAGCTATACCATCTATCAGTGACATCCATGCTGTGTCTTATAGCAGTGACATCCATGTAGTGTCTTATAGCTATACCCATCTATCAGTGACATCCATGTAGTGTCTTATAGCTATACCCATCTATCAGTGACATCCATGCTGTGTCTTATAGCTATACCATCTATCAGTGACATCATGCTGTGTCTTATAGCTATACCATCTATCAGTGACATCCATGCTGTGTCTTATAGCTATACCATCTATCAGTGACATCCATGCTGTGTCTTATAGCTATACCATCTATCAGTGACATCCATGCTGTGTCTTATAGCTATACCATCTATCAGTGACATACATGCTGTGTCTTATAGCTATACCATCTATCAGTGACATCCATGCTGTGTCTTATAGCTATACCATCTATCAGTGACATCCATGCTGTGTCTTATAGCTATACCATCTATCAGTGACATCCATGCTGTGTCTTATAGCTATACCATCTATCAGTGACATGCATGCTGTGTCTTATAGCTATACCATCTATCAGTGACATCCATGCTGTGTCTTATAGCTATACCATCTATCAGTGACATCCATGCTGTGTCTTATAGCTATACCATCTATCAGTGACATCCATGCTGTGTCTTATAGCTATACCCATCTATCAGTGACATCCATGCTGTGTCTTATAGCTATACCCATCTATCAGTGACATCCATGCTGTGTCTTATAGCTGTACCCATCTATCAGTGACATCCATGCTGTGTCTTATAGCTATACCATCTATCAGTGACATCCATGCTGTGTCTTATAGCAGTGACATCCATGTAGTGTCTTATAGCTATACCCATCTATCAGTGACATCCATGTAGTGTCTTATAGCTATACCCATCTATCAGTGACATCCATGCTGTGTCTTATAGCTATACCATCTATCAGTGACATCATGCTGTGTCTTATAGCTATACCATCTATCAGTGACATCCATGCTGTGTCTTATAGCTATACCATCTATCAGTGACATCCATGCTGTGTCTTATAGCTATACCATCTATCAGTGACATCCATGCTGTGTCTTATAGCTATACCATCTATCAGTGACATCCATGCTGTGTCTTATAGCTATACCATCTATCAGTGACATCCATGCTGTGTCTTATAGCTATACCATCTATCAGTGACATCCATGCTGTGTCTTATAGCTATACCCATCTATCAGTGACATCCATGCTGTGTCTTATAGCTATACCCATCTATCAGTGACATCCATGCTGTGTCTTATAGCTATACCCATTTATCAGTGACATCCATGCTGTGTCTTATAGCTATACCATCTATCAGTGACATCCATGCAGTGTCTTATAGCTGTACCCATCTGACAGTGACATCCATCCGGTATCTTATAGCTATACCCATCTATCAGTGACATCCATGCTGTGTCTTATAGCTATACCCATCTATGAGTGACATCCATGCTGTGTCTTATAGCTATACTCATCTATCAGTGACATCCATATAGTGTCTTATAGCTATACCATCTATCAGTGACATCCATGCTGTGTCTTATAGCTGTACCCATCTGACAGTGACATCCATCCGGTATCTTAGAGCTATGCCCACTTGTCAGAAACATCCCCAGGTGTCTTAGAGCCATACCCAATTGTCCGTCACATTCATCCAGTATCTTATAGCAATACCCACCTGTAAGTGACAGCCATCCAGTGTCTTATAGCCACACCCACCTGTAAGTGTCATCCACGCAGTGTTTTATAGCCATACCCACTTGTCAGTGAATCCATGCAGTGTCTTATATCCATATCATCCAAATGTACTATTAGGTGGGTCAGTTTACACTTAGCTGTGTGGTCTACAAGGAGCTCTCACACCCATCACGTGTAAAGGAAGATCTGCTACGATCACTCAGTTTACCTGTGTACTCGCCAGATCTGGAAGCGTCTTGAACGCCCAGTGGCCCTTCTTGTAATTATTATTTACTGGCAGAGCTTTTAAGAAACAAATGTTGAACCGTTTGCTTTTTTTCAAGGTTTCTCCTAAATCTGGACCAACCGCAGGTGGTACACTAGTTACCATCACTGGAGAGTTTGTAGCAGAAAGCACCTCTAGAGTAACCGTCGAAATCTGTAATACAACGTGTGATGTCAACATCAGCACTACAACTACAGACAAGTAAGCATTAAACCAATCAGATGATTGTTTTGTTAAGTTGATATGTGCAACTGTAACACATTTATTTGCTATTTGTCATATTTGTCCATGCCTTATCCCGTTTTATATGTTGTGTTTCCGAGCTAATCGTCACCTGAACTAGTCGTCACGGCCGTACGGATGGTTTCCATTAATTCCACCCCACCCCCATTCTTTGATATTGATTTAACTTTCACCTCATGTATTCGTGTATGAAATATTTGTGTATAAAATATTCATGTATAAAATGTCTTGGAAGCAGAATACACTGATTGACTGTTCCATGAGATGATGATCAGATTTCAAGTACGTACACCGTCTGATAAACCTTACATTCGAAGAACATATTACATGGTGGGTTACAAAATTGAAAAGAAAAGTGTAAAGTGTAGAAATTTGTTTGACCACACACACGCACACACACACACGCACAAATAAAAATTGCAAAGTATTTGTTCCTTGAGTACCTACTCCCTGAAAGAAGGCAAATATGTCGAAGTACACTCACCTTACTCCCTCGAATAAGGCCTGATCGTTATGTTGAAGTACACTCGATGTACTCTTTGGGATAAGGACACATGGTTATGTTTCAGTACACTCGCCTTACTCTTTGGAATAAATACACGTTAACATACTGCAGTACACTTACCTTACCTTACTCTTTGGGAAGATCAAATCTATATGTTCCAGCACACTCGCCTGTCTCGGGAAAATCATCTTATTTAACAGTACATTCGTCGTACTTCGTGGAATAAGGTCACATCTTTGTGCTGCAGTGCACTCGCCTTATTCCATGGAATAAGGTCACTTTGTCCTGATATATAAAATTCATGTTTGTCTGCTATACAATTATCTGCATTTCTTTTCCAGAAATTATTTCATTTTGCGTCCGACAGTTTTCTTAATCTCCGTTGTAGACTGAATTAGTAAGGTCTGAATCTCGGTGGAAAAATTTATTTCATATATGTTTAATAATTTTATCGATCTCTATTTTATAAGTGATTATTAAATTTTGCCATTACAATTTTCGTCTCATTAACAAAATGCATTGAAATTTTGTCGGACAACTTTATATACTCCCGTTGTATAATTAATTTGATGTTTTTCCACGTGACTTTTTAAAATCTTTGTTACAGAATCCAGTGTTTAGCGAGGGAAAGACAAAGAGCCGAGGATTGTGATCTGACAGTGACATTACATGACCCAATACATTCGGGGTACCTGCTATGCGATAAAGCATATTATACATATAAGGTATATATATATATATATATATCTTCAAGGTTGCTCCTCAGGAATCGCAGCTGACAATTTGACAAAGACGATGTAAAAACTGCATGTAAAACTAATTTTAAAACTGACTTTTTATATGAGCGTAGGCAACAAACAAATGACATGGGCCTGTAGTTGGACCACTCTGATTCAGACATTACAATACCAGTAGGATACGTTCTTAAAGGAGACACATGAGTCAGCAAGTTTGTAGTGATGAGAAACTTTTCCTCAATGGAAATATAGTATGATAAGCTAGTTCATTATAAAGTGTTCGCATAACATTACATTTCCACTTGTAAACGTAAGAAAACGTAATAAAATCTACATTTATTAACCAGCTATTCATCCTTCGTCGCCTGAATCTCATGCTGAATTCACCAAATAATTTGGATGTAACTGAAATAATGCAACTACTATTATGTATATTTTAATTACGTGTATAAATCAAATAATTTTAAATAATTCCCTTCTTTTGGTTTGTTTCATGATTTACATCAATTAAATTTTGTTATATCTCTTTCTCTCCAGAAGACTGAAGCCAAAGATATTAGACCAAGTTTCGGCCCTCTTTTGGGTGGAATTCCAATGACAGTGATTGGTTTAAATTTAGACGTGGGCTTCACTTGCCAAGTATTGGTAGGCGACAAGCTGTGCCAGCTTATTAGGTAGGATTATATATATATATATATATATATATATATATATATATATATATATATATATATATATATATATATATCCTCTACGTTTAGCTTCAGACCAACAAAGCAGTAAAATAGAATAACTCCATGATGCCATGAGACAGTACTCTAATGACAACGATACCATAAAGCGCTTCCATGATGCCATATTCCGATAGCAACCATTCCTTATCGCTTGGTTTTTCCAAAATCTTTTAACTTTTTCCATGTTATAAATCACAGTTTATGTTATCACAGTACCGCTAATACCAGTGGTCGTGACCTCAGAGTTAACTGCACTATAAATTAGATACATACATCATAGAACGTAAACGGAAAATCTGCCTGTATAATGCGAAAATTTATTTAGGTGGAAATTATTTGGGTAGAATGGGAAATGAGGTTGGGATAGGCACGATAATTCCATCTTTGATTTTTCTTATACAACTTGCTAGGCTGAGGACAACACAAAATAGACATGTAGTAAATCGTTTCTAGACCGTTTTTAAATTGTATGTTTTTCTTCGTCTATTTTTGTTTATCCTTGCTTAGTATATGTCCTCCTGTCATTTAGACATGTAGGAGTCAAGAATTTATCTTACCATTTGTGTTTCGTGTTTGTTTTATGGATATAAACTGTTTCTTCCTCTGACGAAGAACTTGTTCAAGTATAAAAATGTTGTTCTATGCAGATATCAAAGTTAAAGTCGCTAAATGAGTTTTTCTCTGCAAAGATAGGAGAGAGCAGCAAATCAAGGAAACGAACTCTAACAAACAAGAAGGTCACGCAAACTGAGACCAAAGAATTCCAAAACAAAATGTTAACGTCTTGCAAACTGTGCATGAAATGACTTTGAAATGTCAAATTGTTGCAGTATGCCCTCTTCTCCCACCCCACTCTATCCCAGAAATGCAAAGCGACAAGCTGTGCCAGCTTATTACATGATTGTAACTACTCGGCCCACATACTTGACCTGATCAAGTTTGTATATTTCAAGCATTACTTTTACAGGTCGAAGTGATATTCATCAAAAGCATACCTTGATGTTCCCATATCCTCTTCTCACCATAATTTCTTGGTATGAAACACTGTTTGATACATTGCCAATTGCCAATGTTTATTAACCTGACTATTTGTGTATAGGTCCTCCTAAAGAGTATGATTACACATACATTTCGTGAAATTGCACAGTTTATTAATTCATATGACTTGCTACTACACTCTATGTGCTTGAGATTATAGAATCTATGTTGGGGTTTGGACCGAGACAAGGAAATTCCAGTCAAGGGGTTACATTATTTGTCTCCCCACGAGGCTTGACGAGTGGGGAGACATATAATGTAACCCCGCGACTGGGATTTCCTTGTCTCGGTCCAAACCCCAACGTAGATTATTTTTCTCACCCAAAATTATCCTTTAAAGTAAGAAAGAACTCCTCCCTTGTGCAATATAGTTCACGCGCGAATGTTTACATGCAGTGCATTAATATATCATCCGAAGTACACAGTTTTTATGCGTGAGTCAAAACAAAATAACAACATTAAACGTTGCATAGTTTTTAGGTATTATGACATTTAATATATGGATGTTATATGAAATTAACAATAAATACTTAATATTTATTACAAGAAAATGTTTCATTTTCATTAGTTCCAATTTAGAAAATTATATTGTACATAATGAAACTGTACTCACCCCACGGCTCTGTTGCAGTGTAAATACATGTAGCATGAGTGTCCGTGCTTGGGTTATTCACGGGTAATTAGAGATCCGTGTCACTATCATATATATATATATATATATATATATATATATATATATATATATATGTATAACTCTCCTTTTCTTTAGAGGAGGTGAAACTGTTTGTGACATACTTGTGTTGTAATTAATACTGATTGTAAAAGTACCTCTGTGTATAAAAGACCCTCCAAATACAGACCCCAGCGGATAACCATGTGCTAAACTTTCAAGTTCACTGATTCTTTGAAAATTTATTTTTCTGTCTTGGAAATATGGCAAGTGTTACAGTGAAATTTGCTTATGGATTAATGTGTTCACGGATAAATGATTCCTTCTGGCTGGTAAGTGCATTATTTGTCATTAAATATTTTAGGTATATTTTTTATTCAACTGGGGCTCAATGGAGATGCTTAAAAAAATAAAATAAAGCATGTTTGACCTAACACATTTCTGGCTGTTACTAAGTTTTCTGTAGTTGTTAAGAGCGTTGGAAGACTATGAAGTGTATAGGTCTATAGGCTATGTGCATAGATCAGTGTTTTATGTCATAGTTCATTTCACACAGCATTGAGAATTTTATCCTATCTGTAGCACAGTCAATTTTGTGGTCAGCGTCATTAAATGTAGCTAACAGTATATAATTTGTTTGACACGAAGTATTTAAAACTAGTTAGGTAGTTTTAGCTACATTTAATGACGCTGACCTCAAAATGTACTGAGTCAGGCGTGCAGATAGGATAAAACTGACTGCTGTTTGGAACGAACTATCGTAATACTAAAATGCTCAACATCGTCTGCGTATATGTGTCTGTCTCTCTCGAAATGTTTTGTATGGTGTTTTCTCAAAAATGGAGAGTCCTTAAGTTACTATGTTGTTTTGTTATATATTTGTTTGTTGTTGTTGTTTGATTTTAGAACAACTACGTCAGGCATAGCAGAAGACAACAAAGGTTTATTTTTTAAAAGTAGTCGCTAGCGCGGGGACACCTAGACTGAGATGACTGGTATGAGACAACCAGACTGAGATAAGAAAAGTAAGGTTAGCAAAACAGCTAGATTTCTCTGTCTCATGGGTGAGATAGGAGAAGGTTCTTATACAAAAAATCATTTCCGACAGTAGGTAAATACCTGGTAAACGTGATCACAAGACTTGCATCAAGATCAAAATGCTTCACATACTTAAGAGAAACGATCCTGTTTTACACCTACTGTAAGGTTTTACAAGAAATTCTACTAACCGCCTTAATCAGGGTCAATAGCAAATTGAGAAGTATCAAGTTCCCTGTGCTCGCCAGCCGCTCAAAGCCTAAGATTTTGTAGTTGTTGAAAACTTTTCACTGTGAAGTTACCGAGAAGGATTTTCCTCATGACTTGACTGTCCCACATTTGATTTTGACCAGCTATCATTACTAGTGTAGCATCTCTTTTCGACAGCACATATACCTGCAGAGTCAGTATTCTCACTTTCGCATCAATCACCTTTCTTAAATGAGAGAATCTTAATTTCTTGTCATCAAGAACGTTATTGTCATGAACATTTTCTTGACGCAGCTTCCTGAGAAGAGCACGGATAATATGGTACAGAGAATTAGTTGGATATGGATTGTTATGTCCCTTTCTCACTTCCATAACAAACGTGGAATAAAATGTCTTCTATATTGTTTGCATCCATTTCCTTCTGATCAAAAATATTAAATCCCTGACGACAGCACGTTTATGTCCATGACAGACATATAAATAGACTGCCCAATTGGCAATTTCTGTTGCAGATTTGGAGTTTATGTTCTCAATTAGACTTTGAACATTCGATTCATCAGATATTGACTCCCTAAATCTTGATATCCCTGTTTCAGGTTTCAAAGGAATATCAGGCAGCTTTAAATCGCCAGCTCTCAGCATGGTAGGTTTGCATTGATTGCGATGTAGGCCTGAACTGCTTTAAGTGCTTGCTTTGATAAATATGCTCCTCAAAAATGTTGAGTCCTTGAGACATTTTAAAATCCCCGACATAGGCTAGCCCTTTCGCATTTATCTTGTCGCTTTTAGTAGTGGTGCCATATATATGAGGAATAATCATCACTGAAACGTCTGTGGACATCAATACATGTAAAATGTCAGTTTGTCCTATTTAAATGGTTAACATACAAGTTTTTCTTTCGAGTTATGGCATGTTTGCATTATGAAAACCGCCACATTGCTCTTTCAACTGCGAGAGGGTCCTCATTCACAATGCTTTCGAACAACTACGTATGCAGAGGATATATGTGGAACTAAGTGGATCGCCGACCCTTGTCTTGCTAAGATGCAATGCCATATACTCATGAAAATAATCCCAGAGATGATGCCATGATGTCCGAGACTGGTGACAATGATGCCATAGACTGGTGACAATGGTCGGTACACAGGGGCGTCAAGTTTTTCTACTTCTAGACGAAGTAGTTTCCTGTTCCGTTATATATCCCTTATAAACATCATCGAATGTTTGATAAAAATATTTAAAGTAAGTTTTACATCACTTAGTTTTAACGATCGATATTTACGTCTCTGCTTTTATATTTTCGATGACCTACCATATATCATGATAAGTATTGGTCATTTCATGAAAATTGACAAGCATACAGGTGATAAAGCAATAATACATAGCATTACTTTCTACTATTTCAAAGTAGATACGTTATAATATGCTAATACGAATTCGGGAGCATTTTTGTCTCAAAATTTTCAAAACGTTTGTAATAAATTAAGCGTCTAAAGGTGTCGTTATTTCCTAGTCCTAAATATCAGATTTACCCGTTGGTAGGTTTTGTACAACAGTTGAATAACAGTAACTATAACTAGTTTGTCAAACATAGTTCAATTACCAGTAATCAGCCCAAAGACCCACTAATAGTATAGCCTCACATGGTAAGAAAATGCTATTGTATCCTTGTGATGTTTTGTCTATTCACATGCAAACCAAATAGTAAACCTATCGACTGTGACTACTACAACATAGTGTCTCTGGCCATTAATTTGAATAGTGTGCCACTGAAGAATGAGAGCTATTGTTCCTTAGAATTGTACTGGTCGCAAGGACCTCATAAACATTCAGTTTAAATATATTTAAACTAAATCAGTATTAGTAAATTAGAAAGAGGGGTGGGTGTCGCGGTCGAGACAGCAAAGGACTCAATGTGGTTCTCGCGGCGATTTTTCGAAGTAGGTCTGTATCGCAAAAGACAGTGAACATAATGGGTGGCCCGCGGTCTGCATCGTCTGTTGTTAAACTTAAAGTATTCGGTCGTACGTATTTTAGTTACCTTCGGCTGTGTCATTTAGCAATGAGAGAGAGAGAGAGAGAGAGAGAGAGAGAGAGTACCGGCAGCTTTGATAGAAGGAGAGTAAATTTACGAAACAAGTACTCAGTATGGACATTGGAAATTCACGGCAAAGTGAGAAATTTATTAAGCTTCAAAACGTTAAGTACTCCGAACTGCGTGTCTAGGCATTGCCTGGGTGTGATCGCAAATAACCGCTTCACGAGTCGCACGGTTATTACCAATGATAAAACCTTCAGACGTGGATTAATCAGTATCCACAGGGTAACGCACTTCGTTTTGTTTTCTGTTTCTAGCCATGTTGAAATATCATCTCTTGACCATGACAGTTTGGCGGCTTCTATGTTACTAGCCTATGACATTTTAGCATATTCATGCATTAAGCCGTCTAACCCAGTTGGCGATAAATCGGGTGTATTGCAGTAGTGCGATTGCGTCCCCTTTTCTCGACACTGGTAGTGTAATAAACATAATGTAATATGGCAGCGCAAGCCTTTGGCTTTAATAAAGATTCTAAATATAAGGCCGGATGTGTGTGTGCAAGACGGAGCTATTGGGAAATGTCCTCACAATGACAATTATAAGGTCAGGTTCACGATATCACACAGCTTTACTGGCATAATTCCTGAAGGTTTTGTTAAGTATAAAACTCGTACTTTTTAAGACCCTAAATGAATCGAAATTGATAAAATACAAAAATTATATCTTGGAGGAACCACTTAAACTGTGCAGATGTTGTGTGTCAGTGTAGGGCTGTGGTATATCGGCTTGCGGCTGTGTTGTCAGTACTTTAGAGCCATCTTAATAGAACTCGATATGAGCCGTTGACGCACTCATTTTTTTGTATTCTTTATCTACTACGTATCCGTATCCGCTTCCATCAGACATGGCCGGGAATACATCTAGCAACCAATTCAAAAGTCGGATATACAAACAAATGTGTGTCGAGTTTTGTAGTTTCATTCCAATAAGATTCGATAAAGAAAAATAGCAAGACTGCGGCTCTCAGAGAGACTTACTACGACGACTCCTAATGTCTGGATCATAAACAATACACCAGGTTTTTCAGTGCTTACACCTGCTGCTGTAGTATATGCCAACACACATCAATATAATTATGCAACAGGTACATGCGAATACTGGAGACAATTATCGACTAACGAAACTATAGCAAATGAAAGCTGTGAGTTGGACTCTTGTTGGTCAATCTTTATCATTGACAAGTCCAAGGGCTTTACCCTTAACGACGTAAAAGATGTAGTCCATGCAACCAAGCAGCAACGGCAGCTATAAGGACGTGCTCCGCTACGTCGGTTCTGAAGTCGATTACGTGTTTGGTGTAGGATTGTTCATGGCCTCTGGGAATATGGGTCTTCGTATTGGCATAATGGACAACTTTAACAGCAAGATTGTTGTTATCACGGAGAAACAGCAGATAAAACGTGTTGACGATGTTAACTCAAGCGCGAAGTACAGGTTCTAAGTGTGTACTAGCAACTGATTTCCGTTTCCTTTTAACCTTCCCTGTCAGAGGATTTAAGGGTATTGATGTACCAGCGTGATTGTCAATTATGACCAACACAACAGTGATTATGATCATGCCCAACGTTATCAGAATCCTTGTGATGGTGATGTCCTGCTTATGAAAATGTGTAGAGGCCCTAGCTTACTGTCGTTACCTCGTTTTGCGTGAGATTGATGATCTCGCAGATTCTGTTAGTCTATCCCCGTACAGCCTGACGAATAGTATTGCGCGCCTCAGGCGCGATGAGTATTCAACCATCTTTTGGCATGTTCCACATTGAGTTGATCGCGTTCTTCTGCATATGTTTACCTATCCTTTTTTGCTCGGAGTAAATATCCTTGTCGAGTTCATAGAGCATTGATACTTAGCTTACCAGGTCATACCGCTAGGGTATACATTATTTCGTTCTGTCCTTGCGGCTCTTGTAAAGAATCTCTCGTCGTTCGCCTATGTCTTCTTCAGTAACGATAGTTGCGATATCCCTAACGGTCCTTGTAGCCTCCTTTATGGCTGTTTTTTCGGTCTTATTCGTGACAATCGTGAATGGCTTCTATTTGTAGATTGGTGAGCAGCTCACAATTAGCAGGCTGTAGCACGGACGCTGCCTTTCGGAGGAATGACCGATGCCGTTGTTCTCAAGATTTTGTTGGTCTGGTCTCGGTAAATGCTAACGCAAAACTTATTGAGTGCGTAGAGAAAGTGAGAATTCGTACGTGTCTCTTCCTCACAATCTCACTCATTAATAAGCTCATGTGCTCTCACAAGTACAATAAAATCAACCTACGCCAACCTGAGAGTCACCAAAACACAGTCGTCAAAATCTTGGATTCTCGCAATCGTGAAGACGACGACGAGCAAGATCACCGGAAACGAATTGCTGTCCGTCGATGGCTTTGATGTCTACAGCTGTTATAGAGACATCTGGAAACTAACCCGAGATCATCTGAATCTATCTATCAAGACATGGACGAGTCAGTTGGGCAAAACAAACTGGCTCATAAAGTGACGTAATCAGGGCTCACTCGCCTGATCCTGGCATCAATACATGGGATGGCTGTTTATCCTAGGCGACCGCGTGCACCGCCGAGAAAGGTTAAGTGTGATGAAAGCTAAACCTCGTGGAACATGAATCTCAACATCATCGCGATCGCAAAACGGGTAGTGATTGATGAAACTAGCAAAGATGAAATCGAAAAACCCTATTGTCGAAACAAAGATGACCAAGAAGCTTGACAGGATGTACTTCGGATGTACGTGTCCACTGCTACGATAGTACTGCCAGTTCTCCTAGAACATCAGCCTAAACTAGTAAGCTCAACTGAGGAAGGATTCATTTGTTAGGCGAACTAATCCAGCACACTGCTGCGAGTACTTTCATCTTCAGGGCATAGACATAGAGACGAAGCAGAAGTCATCAAAGAAAACAAGAGTGGAGGGTTCTCGCACAGCTATACAATTTTAAGAAACATGTGTATTCCAGAGGATTCGAACGAACGGGAACCGCTGGAACGTCAACCGCATTTCCATTTGCGAAAAACGCAACGTCAGCTGCAGGAGGACAACTGCAAACTGGCTTGAGTGTGCTGCTATTACCAAAGTATTAAAACAAAAAATAACCCCAAATCCACTTATTATGATGTAATATCAGTACAGTTAGAAACGATGGTTGCAGATGGTGAATATGGTTTTTTATACTATGTTTGATGGTCTGGCCACCGGTTTCACTAAAGCTGACCAAGATGTTCTTCAAGGGGACACTCCAAATTGTCATATGACTGCCTAGGATACGGACATGTTCATTCTCGACGTGTCTTCAGTTATCGTCGCAACACACGTGCTGATTAAACAAGGCGTCATCCCGGCATACAAATTATGTAGTGGCTGATATTTTTGTACGATCCTGGCAATGATGGTTGGCCGTGAAGTCGTTGGTGTATTTGACTTTTCCGGGTCAAACCATCTATTTTACAACGGAGAGCGCAAATGCCATGATAAAGCTGTAGAAAAACTCCAGGACGTACAGGCTGAGGGTGTTGTAAAAGAAGAGAATATAAGAACTAGGTTAATGATGAGTTCTACCGCCAGCAACACTCCAAGCGCACTTTCCAAAACGTCGATGAAGCCATTCTGGTATAAAATTTCGTCAGGAGTCAATCTGCAGCAGCTAGAGCATGAATCTACTCTATGTGGATTTTGACGTTTCCACGTTTCCAGTCAAGTCCAAAATGACCGCAAGATAATTTTTGTCGTCCTTGGTATGACCGTTAAGCCCTTGTCACATAAAAGCTCGACAAAAAACGCATTAAACCACGCATAAACAGAAATGACTGTCTACTTAATTTTAGGCGAGGCCTCTTCGAGGTCTGTGGAGGCGAAACGATTGCTGGCGGGCGAAATGACAAGGTGTCACCTAAAAATCTTTCAGTCCCTAAAGACGTAAACAATAGACAGACCACTGCTTTTGTACGTGTCTTACGAAATATTTGAAGACTACTCAGATTGCAGGAATATTTGCATGATAGACAGTAAGCTTGCTAGCAAGCTAACTGCGATCTACTACAGCCTGAAAGGCTTTTGTCACGATATGAGCACAATAAAAAGCTTTAGACGCAGCCAAGATCTCACACAACATGATGTCAGGGTATAGCTGATAAAGGAAGTCTTCTGTCAGATCTTCTTTCCGGTCTCAAGGAATATCCCAAGGCCTCGATTTGACGTGAAGCCGCCAAATGAGGTACACTGGCCAGATTAACTCTTCCTTACCCACGATGAGGTCGACTTATAGTTATTTACTGACTGTGGTCGACGATGATAACCACTATAAAGAAAAACATCCTCTTGCCCGTCGTAGTAGGCAAAAACCTGACCCACTAGGAATTTTGACGTCACCCGAACAAGAGTTCCACATTGGCATGGTACAAAAGGTCATCCCTAACTGGTAAGGGGCCATTGATGCTTATATGGATCACCTGTTTCACTTCACGAAGAGCGCATACTCATCCTGACTCTGAATGGAACCATGACAACATGCCTTGATGTCAACGGAAAAAATGAGGTGAACGAGTTAGCCGTTTGAGGAATCCTAAAGCTCTCAATAGCCGTTTTCAGTCTTTCAGCATGATGACAAGAGTAAACTTTCAACCATCGCGTAATTAGACTACAACTGTGTCTGTGTTGTTATGACCAAACATCTTTACCAAGAGAGCTTCAGGGTCGTCAGAAAGTTGGGTGAAGCTATTTATTTTTTGTGCTTTCTAGAGAGCAGTAGGCGCAGACATCTTTTTTCTAGGCCCCCAAGCAGCCAAACATCGTTTGGTCTGTCTAAGGTGGCTTCGTGTATGCGTTTCCAGATATTACTAACGTAGATGTGGACCTGGCAACAAAAGTTGTAAATCTTTAGACCCGATGTGTTCATTGTGGACAATAAGCTGTATCGTTTGCTAAGAACTAACCTGATAACTGACATTGCTGCGATCATCCTTGTCCGTTTTGTCTGTCAAAACGACCGACTGGTTAAAGATCTTTTCCAATCTAGCTAAATCTTCTACAATTGTTCTGATCTCAAAACCCCATTTCGTCTATTCTGCAATCTTGTGGCTGTGTTTTTATTTAGACCTTGTCCTCGATGAGCACCCTTAAAGTGCTTCACCAAGCGTTGGGCCGCAAAGTTAGGATCGCTATCTTTATTCAGTTCCGCGTCCTGGAAACAGTAAAAACCAAACACCACAGTTTCAAACGCATAGGCTTCTCAAAGTAGGGGACAACAATATCAACGAGGATAGCAGGGCTGATTGTCAGTAAAATAGTTACAGTCTCATCGACCTTGTGTTTTTCACTCCGTAAGAGGTCAAGCTTGAATTCTGCTACCATCTCACCCCATCTATCTTACGAAGACACTTAATTCGAAGCATTTAGTCCGCACCATCGGAAAAAGTTATTAAGAACAGCCACAGAGCTCTCATCGATTATTCTTCTTCCACCCTTCATGAAGAGAAAAACTCGGTAGCCCCTACGATCTCAAACTTATCTTTGACTTCGGCGAAGGCCTCAACTTGTTCATCTGATAGTAGCGTCACATTGGGAAGCGTCTCCACATTCAGGTCGGTAAATGGCTGCTTTTGACCAACTGAAACATAGCTAAAATCTCATCACGGAAGTCATACATAGTTGCCGTCTTGAACGAGTATCACCATAGAATGCTAATTTCTAAAAGAGGCAAAACGGTATAACTGCGAATAGTCAACTTTCAATAGGATTAATGTTCCGTAACAGCTGACACATTAGATCAGTTAAGCGATTCTCAGTCTGTTTACTGTAATAACCAGTTCATATTTAAAAGGGCCTGCGCCACACGGAACACACATTGTCGTTTCCGTCCGTGTATCCTTACTCCAGCTGTCGGAAATGACATCTCTTATGTGTTGAAGCTGAAAGTTACAAAACTGATTGGCACAGATTCTTTTGCAGGGATGTAACGTAAATTTGCTATAACCTTTAATTTTTATTTTAGTGCATTGCCTCTATAATGGTATCTCTAATAAAAGGAAACAAAATACGGGTACTTAAAACCATCTCAAACAGTAACATCCGATTTTACATACCTCAGGAAACAACCGCGGTAGTTAGAAATTTTGTTCACAAGAATTTAACTTTGCAGTTGTTTACCGCTTTTAAGACCCGACTCCTCCTTGCTAATTATGGATCTAAAAATCATATACAACATATGCTAAATTTTCCATTCACATAATCTGCTGTTCAAAAAAAAAAAAAAACACTTCCATATGTACAGAATGTCATTAATTCATATGTAATTAGTTCAATTAAAGTAGTAAATATAATATATTCTTTGTACGAGTTAGTACGAAGCTGAAATTGAAACCACTGGAGTATCACTAATGTATGTTTAATAGTTATTAAATAATGTGAAAATCTTTCTCTGTCACTTCTGTTGCAAGAACTCGTACCACAGCAGGATAACTAACAGAAAATGCCTGCAATCTGACATGGGGGAGTGAGTTTTATGTAGCATCTAAGTACACACGTATAACTTGACTAGTTCAAAGACTCGTACAGATTTAATTTACATAAATCTTCATTGCAAATGTAGTCGCTCAGAAAAAGAGATCGTCTGCAAGATACCACCATCTAACAACTCCACCAACGCCACCGACTGCAACTTGTTCATCGACAAAGAAAGGCTCCGGCCTCCAAATAACTTCAGATATGTGCCAAATCCAATCGTGAGAGACATTGAACCTAAAACTGTCATAAAAAGGTAACTTTTTTTTTTTTGTAAAATAAAAAATAAAATTAAAGTAAAAAAGTCATATACAACTAACAGGCAATCAAGTCAATTACTCGAATATAACAGGTGTCTAGCATATTGTTAATAAATCCACGTGCATCAGTCGCTTAAATTACAAGAGGATGTAATTTTCTTTATCATCAGTTGTGGCGATTTTTACAGAGAATGAAAATGCGGGCTGCCTTACGCATTTACATTTTGAATGATTTATAAAACAGGCTGTTAAGTGGTGGTACATAAGATGTGAAAATAACTTTCAGACTGTGTTGGAGAAACTCTATGTTTCAAACTCATCAGTAAAATGCTGAATTGATAACGTCGTCATCTTTATGATCATAATGGTAGTGGTCGTTTGTGGTTGTAGTTGCACAAGTAGCTGAAGCAGTTGTATGAATAGCAACATCGGTGTAAAAGTAAGTCGCATTCCCTTTCAACCTTGTTGTTTCACATCATGTGTAAACGAAATAGACCCACAATTATTGTGAATTATATGAGGTAACCAAACCTCAAAACACTTCATACAAAAGAAAAATAAAAGGACTTCATCCAGTCTTGTCCTTTATCGTACCTTTTTTATTACATCTTACAGGAATAAAACAATTATTATTATCATTATTATTATTATTATTATTATCATTATTGTTATTATTACGGTAATATGATTGCACTCCTTTGATTAGCGGCGGGACGACCATTACGTTGACAGGCAGTAATCTGAATGCAGTAGGATCAGTTTTCTTTACATTTTCGTACGGCCATTACGTGCAGGTTTGTTAAAATTTCTTCTTAGCTCGCTGCTAGTCATGGCATTTCAGTCTCAGTTTTCCTTACATTTTCGTACGGCCATTACGTACAGGTTTGTTAAAATTTCTTCTTAGCTCGCTGCTAGTCATGGCATTTCAGTCTCAGTTTTCCTTACATTTTCGTACGGCCATTACGTATCGGTTTGTTAAAATTTCTTCTTAACTCGCTGCTAGTCATGGTATTTCAGTCTCAATTCTAACGTATCATATTTTCTTCCACGATGATTTTCCTTTGTGCATATATTAATTTCACAAGAGACATCGAACTTTTTCTGCATGATTCTGTTTGTGGTCACCTTCTGTGGATACTTCCTTATAATGAATACAAAAAAAAAACTTGTTTGTGCTCAGACTTTGGCACGGAAAAAACTTGTTTAGACAAAGGACTGAGTCTACTTTTATATTCATATAGATATCAGATAGATAAACCTTACTAGGTTTTGTGTGTTTCGTAGCTCTTTGTTTGCTCTACAGGAATGAATCTTCTCACATCCGTATATGTGTGTGATCGTGTTTTTTAGTGTGGAACAACGGCGCTTCCTCCCAAGTGACCTTTATCCTGACTGGTTGACTATTTTGGTCTTCTACTGCGAGTATAGTGAATACAAAGTAGCAAAACTTCCCAGTTTCAATCACCACTTAAACATTTTTTCACATTAATCAAGTTAAACATTAATTCTAATACATTTAGGTACTAAAAATCTGCAGTAGTTGAAGTTAAGTGTTTTGCAAACGCTTCGTACTGATCGACCTGGGTACATGTAAGGGTTCTTTCGTTCATTTCGAGTCTAAACAGCCGTTGTTTTAATTGGTTTTTTTTTAATATATGATAATTACTATTCTGATTATTATTTTTGAAGGGTAAATAAATTCTACATCAAGGTTGAATTATTGGTTATTTCATCATTGCCTGTTACAATTAATCTCATGGATACAAATGAACTTTATTTATAACATGTTCACATTTGTATCCTGGCGTACTAATGTATACAATTCGCACGCTATTTATTACCATAGCAATTCCAGCCACTATTCTTTGATGCCTAAAATGTGTTTAAACGTCACTGAAACTTTACAATTAATTATTCAGGTGAACTAAACCTTTTATACTCTATCACATGGACAAGAAATTTTCAATGGGTGTACTGCCGTTTGTGAGTGACAGCAGTATTCACAATAGGCCAGTTTTCCATCGTCCCTCAGTTTTCGTTCAGTATTATGAGAAAAAGAATGGATCAAAGTTTGTATTGGATACATAATGCATTCTGTCTGACGCAAAATTCTGATCCTTGGGTGGATCATTTGTATCCCACACCTACGCATATGATGGATTCTACTAATCTTGACTCTGTCCTGTTAAAACTCGAACATAAGGATCACAATATCCATTGATCAGTCTTGGCATGAGATGCAATTTCATCTGTGGACTTTTTAAAAAACAAATCTTACTTCGTTTTTGGGCCACATTAATGTGTACCTAATAGCATGATCTAATGTGTATTTCCCGCATGTTGCACACAACATTGTTATCTTTTCAATACTTGATGGGATTTAAATTAGACACGTCTTTTAAAATAGAATTCACAATTTGAGAAAAAATATCACTGTCTTTCGCTAGAATTGAAGTTCACTGACGATAAATCGGCAAACATGAACAGAAACTGAAATATAAAAGCAAAGATTCTCACAGAGAGAGAGAGAGAGAGAGAGAGAGAGAGAGATTGTTTCATGAAGTGAATTGAGAAGTAACATTAAAGAACAAGGTTGGCTATCCCATCACTTTTTATTAACATTAATTAATGAATTTTATATCCGATCGTCTTATCTTATCAGATAACTACATACGTTGTAAACATAACATATAAAATGAGTGGAGTGACATAGAACTTTACGTGCTTAGCAATAGATGAGATGTAGTCTGATAAGCATGTTATTTGTCATTGACTGGATCCAAGGTTAAGAAATATATTAATCGCTATATAGGATCAATAATCTTTAAAATAAACAGACATATCAATTCATTTTCATATATGTGAGTAAGATTTTGAATCGAAAGTATGTTCGTAGTGTGTGTGTGTGTGTGTGTGTGTGTGTGTGTGTGTGTGTGTGTGTGTGTGTTGTAAACATCCTAAAGTCCGGGTATTCAAGTATTCTGTCTTATATAAATGATTCCACTCATTACGCACGTCTCAGTGTTTCATTATCTTGCATCAACATTACAGAGAGCAACAAAGGAGTGCTCATTCTCTTCCGACGGAACCAATATGATTTGTGTTACACCCAGGATGGTCGTCTTTGATAGAATCCCATACCATGCCCAAATCCAGTTTGTACACTACCATTCCGCTGAAGATGCATCTCGGTATTTTCGTCAACCTCCATCGAAGCTAACTGACTTAAATGTTACTATTGTTGCGGACCCAAAGGTGGATGGGGATCAAAATGAATTTCTCTATGATGCTGTCACGGCAACGGACAATTACACCATACTAATACAGGTCTTATATTGTCAATCAAATAAGTAATTTTATCACATAGTCGGTATAGTTTTCCTATAGTATGTACAGTTTCATATTTTTTATATCATAATGTGTTACATATCACTTTATGTTATTCTGATTGGTCCAAATATTTTCCAGCATCCGCAACAAGCTGAAATAAACTAGTCGAAATACAATAGATTTGAAAGTTTAATTCCTGTAGAAATAGTCCTGTAAAGTTTTGCAAACACAAAGGTTTTTCTGTTTTATTTCTTTGTCTTGTCTATGTTTTATATTTGCCTTTGAAAAAGACTCATTAAGAGTCGAAAGCTCTCAGGCTAGTTAGATACTAGTTTTGCATTGTTCGTTGTCAGTTTATTGCATTTATCTTAATCAATCCCTAAAACATTTGATCCCTTATATATATATATATATATATATATATATATATATATATATATATATATATATATATATATATATATATATATATATATATAAACTGATTCTTTCTCAACATATGTGTATCAGGGAGAAGACTTTGATTTGGTTGATCGCAAGGAAATAAGTGCTTACGTTGGCACGGATGCATGTCGAATCGTGGATGTTTCAGCCAGGAACCTATCGTGCATACCGAATTTTCCCTCTTACATTGGACTGGAAGGGAAGATGAATATCAAAGTAAGTTTTACAAGAATTGATGTGAAACCATTTCTATTGGCGGAACTGTTCAGAATAGGAATATGTTGTCTTGATTCAGTATAACTATTGTTTACGCAGGAGTTGATTAGTGATTTGAATACCAATATTATATTATTAATAATCTTTCAAAAAAAATTTACTACATGTGGCATATTTATTAATGAATTCTTAAATTGACGTTATTGAAGATAAATTCATGTTTCTGTGTAGATTCCATCAAACGTGACCAAATATTTTCGTAAGAACAAATCCTGGTGCAGGAATTTGTGGATATCCATGAACTAACAGTAATTGATATCTCACGTCTAATCTTCGTACTTACACAGGCCATCGCGTAGGCTAAAACGCTTGTTTTTCTGGATGCATAGAGAGACCTTTACAAAGCAAACCCTGGGTATTTTGATAAACACTTTTTCCCGAAGGCTGAATTATAGTGGACAAGTTCCAAATATAAACTGGTATTAAGAATAATTTGTTATCTGGAGCAGTTTGTTTATTTCTTATATAATTTGCAACTTCATTTTAATCTCTCATCAATGAAATAGTAGTCGCTGCATTGACACTATTATTAAATCCATTAAGGACAACATCATTAACTCTTCGATGGCTTCTGTACATTAAGACAT
This sequence comes from Megalonaias nervosa, assembly GCA_016617855.1. NCBI lineage: Eukaryota > Metazoa > Mollusca > Bivalvia > Unionida > Unionidae > Megalonaias > Megalonaias nervosa. Next base: position 143,657 of record JAECUM010000439.1, on the reverse strand, counting down.
AACTCACTCGCCTTTTTGAGAAGCGAAAGTGCTCCATCTTGATTTCTGATGGAGAGTAAAGGTGGTATTTATTTTTTCCCTTAGCGCACAATAATAGATTTATCAACAATATATTGAACGCCTCGACTGTGTTTTGACGTTCTTCATTATTGTATTGGTTGGCTTATCATTTACGTGCGGTGATTGTGTCACTATATTCTGTGGTTGGCTTATATAATGAAGAAAGCAACGAATATAATGTCAAAATAACTGCATATTTAAGCAAGCCACAACATTTAATGATAATATCACAGAATTTAAGTAATAGTCCACCCAATTTAATAAGGACAAACGACAGTCGTGGCTTTCCAGAACAATACATTCATATTAGCATACATTGATGGTCTATCAGGAAAAGTTTAAAATGCAACTCAATCATTAGTATACGTCAGATTGTTAGCTGGCCAGTATATTGGTTGCTTAGTGATCAAAGCAATACATATGGACAATTTTGCATTCACTCATAGCATTATCTTAAGATATCTGAAATATCGATGGTTAATCTTTTGCAACTCGAACGTTCAGGAGGACTTCATATGTCTATAAATTTTGTAACTAGAATCCCGGTAACTACTCCTTCACGTTTTTCAAAATTCAGTCTTGCCTTCGGTCTTGTCCAGAAACTCTGAGACAAAGATCCAGCTTGGCTGTAATATTCCTTTTCTTGTGCACCTGTTTTCAGTTTATCTGAACTGCAGATCTGTGCAGTGTAATTTATCGAAGGGCACATTTCACCCCACCGAAGATCCAGCGACTAAGGTCTCACTGGATAGTTTCGTATTTTGACACCTAATTTTTAAGGTAGAAGGCATGAACCTAATTATCATAAGCCTAGCACTTATAAATTCACACAGAACCTAAATCTGTAATGTGGTTTAGATTTACTTTGAGTTAGGCTTGAAAATGGATAGGCCTGTTTGGTGACTGCCTGTCACAGTTCGACTAGCACTGGAGATCAAATGCGTAACTTGGGCTGTAAATGAACAGCCGACTTGGCTTACGTATTTACGAATGTCTGGTACAGAGGTAAATATCTAAAAATCGAGATGGTTGAGGGGTGATGAAAAGCATGCTGATTTGTTATAGTACTAGTGAACTTTATTAATGCAATAAGGCACGTTCTGATTCTTTTAGCTGCCTTGTCACAGGAAATATTCAAAATATCTCTTTGCTGTGAAAACTGAACGAAAAAAGAGGGGTTGATGGCAGTGTTGGTTCAGTATAAAAGCCATCAGTTCTATGAGGAATTAACCTGATTACTGCAGTTAAAATCTCACATGCATGCTTTCTACAATAATCATTGGCTTGTTTTTATTTGTCTCTTCAGTGTAAAATTATTCTCATTTTTCTGCAATAGGTCATTGTCGGATGAAAATTCACCAGATAAACTGTCCAGTGAGACCTAACTACTCCCAAAGGCGGGGAGTTCAATTTCAATATTCCCATTGTAACTTTGAATATGATGAATGCTTCGTATATGCCATCGTCTGTGTAAGCACTGTATTTTATATGATGTCTGAATCGGTAAAGGCTATTCCGTAACACGAAGGTGAAATTGAGGAAAGAAATAAATGTGAATTATCCCATTATTTCAGCTTTCGTTTGGAGAAAATCTGGAACTGTCTGGTGGACACGTCCGTTATAGAGGAAAATTTAAATCTAATAGTCCTCCAGCAGCAACCAACATCGCAGTGACTGTCTCCCTTGTTGGTGGATTAGTGCTCTTTGTAATCATAGCTTTGTTATTCATGAAGCGACTGGGTGTCGGACTATTTCGTAAGAAATGGCAGCCAGATAACTTCGTTGTGGAATACTCATCTGGACATAGTAGGGTACAAGGCGAATCATCCCTAGAAAACGCGTCGGTGCAAAACAGAGAAAATGGTATCATCAAGGAATACTTTATCTGTTTATATAATACAAATTCTTACACAAATCCAAAGAACTTTCATCTTAATTCATTGCTGTCGTTGTCTTCGTTTCCTTTATGAGATAATCATTGTTTGTCCCGTATCCTTATTCTTTGTAGTAATTATAAGTAATTCAGATGATGGGAACAATTTGAAGATGCTTAGAATTAATATAAAGTACTAGCATGATAATTATGTATTTCGATGATGACGACGACGATGATGATGTTGAAAGTTTAATTGCAAGAAAATTAAACACCGTGCTTAGCACTATTACTAGAGATGTGTATTTAAATGTGATGTACCATATGGATGTTGGTATTGATGAATTACTGGAGTAATACACATATAACGTACATAGAACATGACAACAATAATTGTCTTTGTCAATTTTATATCATGCACGTCGATGGACACAAGCCTTTAATTGCACGAGATGGTAGCTTTTTGAAACGCAGAGTATTTCCTTTTTTTCCTGAGTTTAATCAGTTATTGCACTGTTTAGTTTTCCTCAAAGTAAACCTGAAATTTTTTTTCTCCAAATGGCAGACTATCAAGAACAAACCTTTTCGAAAAGTACTGATGAAGGAGCTCCTTTACTTCCCGGTATTGACGAGGATTTACTTCAAACACTAAGAGGAGATAACCTCATCATAGAAAGGGATAACCTCGTTCTCGGAGAGTTGTTAGGACAAGGTCAGTTGTCTTTCAAGTCAAAGGTGATAGCGCACTGCATCTCATGCCAATAAATATTTCTTCGTATATATAGAACAATGATTGGTCGGCTCAAAGGAACCTAATTGTTTTTGAAACTCTGAATGCTTATCCTGTTCATCTAGAGACTAGAATGCCGTACCTGGCTTTCGTTTATAAAGTCGGATAGTTCAATAGAACAAATGGTTAATCATACATGTCAATTTTGCAAGACTTAATGTACCACTGCCTACTGTTTCTTTCATAAATGACCGCAATGATCGATGACAGAAGTGAAAGACGCAGTCTTTTCCGGTGTGCCGACAATGGTTTATAAGGAAAGAAATGAGCCAGTGCGCTTCACAAATCCATGCATGGATGTTGATTTCTTTGTAAAGAAGTGTTCTTGTGAAATATGTTAAAGATTTTATTTATTCGGTCATCACGGCAAACAAAATTTTAAATTTAATGGTTGCACATAGGATAATGACAACGTTTTCACTTCCACTGGACGCAGTATGACCCCAAAATACTCGGATTTAAAACAAATTCATAAGCTGATGATGATTGTCAGCTTGTTTAGTTCATTTAAACTTCTCGGAATTCATTATCCTGCAGCAAAAATCTGAATATATTTTCTTTAAAAGATGCAGTCAACCTTGCAATACCGATCTACAAAGAACTTATTTATCAGAAGTCTAAGTATCGATAAATTGTCCAATAATTTCGTTAACGTTAATGGCTATCATTTTTGTTGAGTCGAGCTCCTTGTCAAATTTAGATGTGTTTGTAAATGGGACTTTAAATTGATTTTGCATGTTGCACATTAATATTTCATCGTCCGCTATAGTCTAGTGAGAAACAAGGAATAGGGTTTGCTATAGCGGTCTTATTGGGGAAAATTCCCAGAACTGAATTGTTTAATTTTCAGGTCATTTTGGCTGCGTATATAAAGGATATCTACAACTGGTTGGTGTAAAAGAAGAAAGAATAGTTGCTGTCAAAACCCTCCATAGTAACGTATTTTATTTATTAGTAATATACTTGACAACATTCCAAACCCTCCATAGTAACGTATTTTAATTTTTAGCAAGAGACTTGACAACAGTCAAAACCGTCCATAGTGACGTATTTGAGATTTTTAATAAGAGACTTGACAACAGTTATAACCCTCCATAGTAACGTATTTAGGTCTTTAGTAAGAGACTTGACAAAAGTAAAAATCTCCATAGTAACATATTTTATTTTTTTAGTAAGAGACCGAAGAACAACGGCATTACACATCCAAAGTAAACTTATATTTTCCTTGTTTTCCATTAATTATGCACTTGTCACTAAATAGTTCGAAACGTGCTCAAATACCAATAATTCATATTCAATTAAGTCACACTTGCCAAGCTGATGAATAACCGGAAAAGTTTATGAGCCGTAACGGCGTTTTCAACTATTATTGAACAAGGTCTGGCACCTAATGGCTTATTACCCTTAAGAGTGAAATATGACAAGTTAATAAGAATTTATATCTAGCCGTAGAAGACGAGTATGTAATTCCATTCTTGTAATAATTAAAATTGCCGGTTTTAAAATTGATTTACCACTTAGTTGATGGTCCGCGGGACATGGACGTAAATGGATTTCTGAAGGAAGCGCTTATTATGAAGGATTTTCATCACAACAATGTAATGGAACTGGTGGGAATATGTGTAGAATTGGACAAAATGCCACTCGTGATTCTGCCCTATATGAGGCACGGGGATCTTCTTACTTACATCAGAGATGAAAACAACGTAAGAAATCATCATTTATTTTGTTGCGCCAGTTTCTCTTAACTTGTCGGCAGATATAAAGCACACAACATTTCGTTTTGTAATCTTAGTATGCATCTTGTTGCTATGGTTCCACTATGTTCATCTTTGTATGCCGGGTGTTGTGACGGTTCCACGATTTTATCTCAATATGCAAGCTGTCGCGATAGTTCCGCGATATTATATCAATATGAAGGTTATTGTGATGATTTGACTATACTCATATCAATATGCAGGGTGTTGTGATATCCCCACTATGTTATCTTATTATGTTATATGCAGGATGCTGTTATAAATTCACTATATTCATCTTAGTATGCAGATTGTTGTGATTGTCACACTATATTATCTCAATAAGGGCCTCTGGTGACCGAGTGGTCTAAAGCGCTCCCCTTTGTAGATCGTTCGCATCTCACGTCTGTTCGCGTGGGTTCGACTCGCTCTTCGACCAACATTGGTACGTAAGAAAGCTTTGCAAGTAGCTTCTCGTAAGACGTTCGTTCTTTCAGCTGTCTTTCAATGTGATTAATCTCTTTATACCAAATACTAAATTACAGTAAATGCTGAAAGAACTTATACAAGATAACAGTACTTCAGAACTCATTTAAACCGGAGTTTTTAAATAAAAATTAGTTGAAAGAATATACTGAAAATATAAACTCAGGAGAAAATCTAACCTGCATATGCCTCAAAGGCTGAGAACAGTAAGAAGAGGTCAAAATTATTCACCAGGTGAATATTCTGTGTTGATCAGGTCAACGAACATTAAAAAGTAGAGCATCATTGGCATAGAGACTCATCTTGAATACTATTTCCCTTGATATTCTTTATTAAATGAGCGCTTACGAGAAATAAGTTCAGATATATTGATTTTACGGAAATCTTGTAAAATTGAAGTAACAAGGAATATTTCCGAAATGGTAAAATTAATAAATCAGTCATAATATTTCCACAAATTGATTATGACATATCGAATATGTATTGATGATTCTGATTAGGTTTTATAATTATATCTTTCATTTCGTTTATGTCTGGTGTTTATTAAGTAAAATGTACAGTCTGATCTGTCTATAAAAGCCACTGAAGAACAATAAACGTTTCTCTTTATGAACAAGTATCCTGTAAATAAAGGTTAAACATATCAATATAAATGAAGAGATCAATCACTGCATCTATCCTTATATGTATGTATACTATATCTGCAGATGTCCTTTCTGAGCAGATGTCTTTCATGACGGTGTGCCATTCTTACGTAGATGTCTTTCATGGCAATGTGCCATTCTTAAGTAGATGTCTTTCATGGCAATGTGCCATTCTTACGTAGATGGCTTTCATGACAATGTGCCATTTTAACGTAGATGGATTTCATGACAATGTGCCATTCTTACATAGATGGCTTTCATGGCAATGTGCCATTCTTGCGTAGATGGCTTTCATGACAATGTGCCATTCTTACGTAGATGGCTTTCATGACAATGTACCATTCTTACGTAGATGGCTTTCATGACAATGTGCCATTCTTACGTAGATGGCTTTCATGACGGTGTGCCATTCTTTCGTAGATGTCTTTCATGACAATGTGCCATTCTTTTACGTAGATGGCTTTCATGACAATGTGCCATTCTTACGTAGATGGCTTTCATGACAATGTACCATTCTTACGTAGATGGCTTTCATGACAATGTGCCATTCTTAAGTAGATGTCTTTCATGGCAATGTGCCATTCTTACGTAGATGGCTTTCATGACAATGTGCCATTTTAACGTAGATGGATTTCATGACAATGTGCCATTCTTACATAGATGGCTTTCATGACAATGTGCCATTCTTACGTAGATGGCTTTCATGACAATGTACCATTCTTACGTAGATGGCTTTCATGACAATGTGCCATTCTTACGTAGATGGCTTTCATGGCAATGTGCCATTCTTACGTAGATGGCTTTCATGACGGTGTGCCATTCTTGCGTAGATGTCTTTCATGACAATGTGCCATTCTTTTACGTAGATGGCTTTCATGACAATGTGCCATTCTTACGTAGATGGCTTTCATGACAATGTGCCATTCTTACGTAGATGGCTTTCATGGCAATGTGCCATTCTTACGTAGATGGCTTTCATGGCAATGTGTCATTCTTACGTAGATGGCTTTCATGACGGTGTGCCATTCTTGCGTAGATGGCTTTCATGACAATGTGCCATTCTTACGTAGATGGCTTTCATGACAATGTACCATTCTTACGTAGATGGATTTCATGGCAATGTGCCATTCTTACTTAGATGGCTTTCATGGCAATGTGCCATTCTTACGTAGATGTCTTTCATGACGGTGTGCCATTCTTGCGTAGATGGCTTTCATGACAATGTGCCATTCTTACGTAGATGGCTTTCATGACAATGTACCATTCTTACGTAGATGTCTTTCATGACAATGTGCCATTCTTACGTAGATGTCTTTCATGACGGTGTGCCATTCTTGCGTAGATGGCTTTCATGGCAATGTGCCGTTCTTACGTAGATGGCTTTCATGACAATGTACCATTCTTACGTAGATGGCTTTCATGACAATGTGCCATTCTTACGTAGATGGCTTTCATGGCAATGTGCCATTCTTAAGCAAATGCCAATAATTGCTAGGTTTCTTTATCAGCAGATGTCCTTTATTAGCTTCACATAATATAACTTATTTGTTTAGAATAGGATAAGATGTCTCACCACAGTGATAGTTTTCTTTTGGAAATTAACTTCGACTTAGTCATGTCAAAGCATTGAATGACACAATTTCCGTTACACTATACCGTCAGAAGACCCTAATTTCCATTTCCGCGATGATTAACTCCAGCAGATCAGGATTGTAATTTATCTTGACTTTCACTTCAGTCTAAGCGCATTAAATCTACGTTCTATTAAAATGGTTAAACTTAAAAATCAATACTCAGTATAAATCACGATATACTATTTTAACATTTGACCCATTCAATGCAACTAGAATATAATCTGGAACTATCACTGGTGCATGGTATGACAATACCATTTCTTTATCTAGGCCATTTAAAATACATGCATCTCCGTTTATTAAATCTCCGCAGGTTCCCATGGTGAAGGATCTGATGATGTTCTGTGCAGACATTGCCAACGGCATGTGTTATTTGGCCGAACTGAAGTTCGTGCACAGGGACTTGGCAGCCAGAAATTGCATGTACATACAGTCATACATACATACATACATACATACATACATACATACATACATAATGCTTTTCTGGTTAGGACGGACCATCTTTTATCTAAAACATATTTATTGCCTTATATAGATCACTAATATAGAAACGATGGAATTAAATCTCTTTTGTCTAGGTTATTTGTTAAATCCCTTTTGGTGTCATATCTGGTCACCATCTTCAGTTATCGAAGGAAAGTGGCATATTAAGTAATTTTCAAAACGAGAAAAGAGAATGAACGAGCTTTTGTTTGCAGTATAACTGTGGTTATCCATTTTTTAATTTTTATGCTTTAATTTACCACTTAGGATATCTGTAGCATGGACTTAGTTAATGAATATGATCTTTTCTGCTAAGGGACGATAGAAAATGTTAAGATAAAAATACGAAATACTTTGCTATATAATTCTTTCCAAATATGACGAGAATGTATATTCTAGGTTGGATGAAAATAGTAAGGTGAAGGTCGCAGATTTCGGGCTGTCACGTGACATTTATGAGAAAGAATATTATAGCTGCGAAAACAAGCAGACAAAGTTGCCAGTCAAATGGATGGCGCCTGAAAGTCTGGAGCGTGGAGTCTACACTGTACAGTCTGATGTTGTAAGTTCTCTCTCTCTCTCTCCCCTTATATTAATCCTTGTTTTTATTCTTTATTGATTATTCTTTGTTCTAAGATACCGATTCTTGCACAACGTTAAAGAGTTACTTTAGGCAGAGAAAGAGAATCTGCATATTATGATGAACATTCCTAAGACTTGTCTGATTTGTTTCCTTTTTCATTCATACGGTGTTAACAGGTTCGAATTTAAACTACGTCCAATCTTTAAATTTCCAAGAAAAGAAATATTCTCTGGGCAAAACTTAAAAGAAAATGCATAGAATTAAACTCTCACGTTGCCGTGAAAATGATCTAGATTGATGAAAACATGACATTATGCTTGCAGTGGTCTTACGGTGTAGTTGTTTGGGAAGTCATCACGAGGGGAATTAATCCATATCCTGGAGTGGACAATTGGGACATGCTCAGATACTTGACAGACGGCCGCAGAATGCATAAGCCAAACTATTGTCCAGATGAATTGTAAGTATATATATATATATATATATATATATATATATATATATATATATATTGTTACGTGTAGGCTCGTACAAATGTAACAAAATAAACGAGTGAAGTCAACAAGCTTTGTAAATTTTAACAAAATAATTTATTTCCCTAGAAAACAAGGTAAAAATATGAAATAGGACTTACGGTTTGTAAATATAATCCAAAAATTAATCCTACAATTGAAAAATATAAGTCCTATCACTAAACAGTTCTAATTGAATCCAAGTTCGAATCTCGATGAAGTTTCAACATGGAAGGCGATGACGTCGGATGAGGTCGTTGTACTGATGGCAAAAGTTCCTCGTTGAATCACAGTTTATAATGTTCCCGTTTAGAATTCCAGAAAAAAATTCCACTGAATGTTTTTGTCCCAGAATTTTTATAAAAAAGAGCACTTGTGTAGTTTTCTAGAGAATAAATTATTAAATTCCAAAAAAGTAGATGGCATCAACAATGAAATACCTCGAGCTCTAACGGTGTAAAAATTACGACTCAATAGCTCTACTAGCGAATGGCTGTTTTAAGCCGCGATTTTAGATCACATGGTGGCTCACGTGACAGGCTACGTGATCACTAATTTGAACAGCGCAGTAAAAAAAAAACGCCAATTATCACGTAGGCAAGAATAGCCCTATCTAAGAGTCAGATTCCCATACTGAAAACAAATTAAAAAAGAAAGGTTGTTTACAACTCAGCTAACACGTGGGCCGAACATAACCTTGGTAATAGCCAATCGTTTTAATTCAATGTTTACAAACGTCTCAACCAAAGTGAACTAAAAATAGTGATAAAGCAACTTTAGGTTCTAATCAGGTCAAGTGAATTTTCCGAAAAGAGATTCAAATCCAATGAAAATTATCATTGCAATAAAATATAATGAAACAAAAATAAAATAAATAGAATCTAAAACTAACACACAAGCAATTTAATTACATATTTGTAACTATATATATATATATATATATATATATATATATATATATATATATATATATATATATATATATATATATTATTTTCAGGCTGCGAAAGTATAACTTGTTCTAATTTTTGATGTACGTCTGTTTGGCATCTCCCATCTCTCCATCTCTCTTTCTCTCTCTCTCTCTGGACCCTTACTATGCTACGACAATAAGCAGAATTAGGAAAAAAGAATATTCAGCTGCTGAATCAATCAGTTCGTCATTATTTCCGCTCGAACATTCTGAAGTGTACCTTTCTTCCTTTTGTGACTAAAGAAGACCTCCCTTCCCCACTCCCCGAAGTCTGAAATTGTAATCAAACCTGCTAAGGAGAAATCAGAGGAGATAAATCTTATAAGTTACGTGCTTCAAACGAATCTGCCCCCTCCAATATAAACAAAACAACGCACAAAAAAAACAAACAAACAAACAAACAAGCAAATAAATTTTACTATTCTATGACCATAAAGTAAGTAACAAAATGAATAAAGTTTTCTAAAAGTTAACAATTAATTTAACTATCAATGTTAAAAATTGAATGTGAGAGGAATTTACAGTACCATGAAGTTAGTCCAAAATAATACTGTAAGAGTTATATTAATGTGCAAAAGAATGAAAAGCTTGGTATAAATTTCAGAATTGGAAATGTACTAGTTCGCCAAGAATCCTGACGTTGTCAAAATGGCCTTGTTCAGAACTATTTTGAATAATTCGCAATAGTTCCAGAATAATATTATAGTTCAAAAAAATGAATACTTTCTATTTCAACTAAACAGTCCAAACACCTGCTGTTCCTCTCAAATATTACCTAAGTACAACATAAAACACTTCTGCAGATTTCATGTTACGACAAGAAAACAAGAAATAAGAATGACTCCAAAACTGGAATGAATCTAATTGCTCAATTTTCTCCTTATATACGCCTTCTATTACGACTATATTTCACAACATACCTTCACGTGTCATATCATACTACTCAATAAATATTTCGAAATACCTATCGATGAGACCTAGCCTATCCAATGGTAAATTACTTAGTTCTTCTAGAACCGTTCTAATCCCAACTTGCCAATGAGAAATTATCTGAAAGTCGTCAACAAGTCTTATTATTAGGATTATTATTAGTAATTGTCAACAGATACGTAACTGGGGCCCCGAGTGGCCGAGTGGTCCTAAGCGCTCACCGTTACGGATCACTGCCATCTCACCTCTGTCTGCGTGGGTTCGAGTCTCGGATCGGCCAATGTGGATATGTGAGAAAACTTGCCAGTAACTTCTCGTGGGTCGGTGGTTCTTTCCTGGGTTTCCCGGGTTCTTCCTCCACCATTAATACTGGCCGCCATGTATAGATTATCTTATGCTAAAAAAATGGCGTAAGTATCTATTTATAGATCCTATGTAATTTTTTTCTCTAAATATTCTAAAAACGGACCCTAGTTAAGTAGACAAAATCTAGCTAAAGATAATCACTACAATTTATGACCATGAATAAAAATTTAGAAAAAGAGATAAAATCATGCACCAGGAATTACAAAAATATACACATACATAACATAATGAAAAATGTAAATTTACCTCCAGAAAAACAACACAGCTTCGGTGGAACCCATTGTGTCTATTCTTTCTATAGCTTCTAAATTCATTGCCTATAAATGTCAAAACTTTTCATGGAAAAGACTTTGATATTTTTTGGAAATCGATATTTAGAAATCATAGTTTTATCAACTCAAAAGCATAAAAATTTAAAAACTTGCAGCAATTTGCAAAGGAGCAAGTAACTGGAGTTTTAATTCTGATGTCATTGTCTCTTGCATTATAAGAGATACACGTGATGCAATTATCACTAGCCATTACATAGATATGCGATGGCCATACCATTATCACTAGCAATTTAAGAGATACATGTGATGTCATTATCACTAGCAATTTAAGAGATACATGTGATGTCATTATCCCTAGCATTTTAAGAGATGCATGTGATGTCATAATCACTAGCAGTTAAACAGATATGTGGTGGCCATTCCTTTATCAATAGCAATTTAAGAGATACATGTGATGTCATTATTACTAGAAGTTAAACAGATATGTGATAACTATGCCCTTATCACTAGCAATTTAAGAGATACATGTGATGTCATTATCACTAGCAGTTAAACAGATATGTGATGGCTATGCCCTTATCACTAGCAATTTAAGAGATACATGTGATGTCATTATTACTAGCAGTTAAACAGATATGTGATGGCCATGCCGTTATAAGTACATATTTAAAAGATAAGTAGACTCTATACCATTATTATTTGCAATTAAAGAGATATGTGATTTAGATGTAAATTATGGGTCTTAGTCGGACAATATCCCTAGATTATGATCTCATTCAGATTCAGACTTACCTGATAATTCTAACGCATGAAAATTACGGCAGTAAAACTAAAATTGTCAAGTGAAATATGAGTGCATTTTTATCATCATCTCACATATGATTTTGCAACTCCGTTGAATTAATCAGTTCACAAAGTCTAGTTTATACATAATGACATATTAACTGAATATACAAGATCTAAATTAATTCCAAAATGTTTTGTTTATCTTACTGGCAAGCCAACTCCCCCCACCCCCATATTTTCTGCTCAAAATTCCATTTATAAACTTTAGACCTCTAAATGCCCCGTATATTCGTATTGGAGCAGTACCAGAATTTACAAATAATTTTCATCTACATACAGAACAGATTCTAAGGATAAAGTGATAAAACTATGTACAAAAATTGTCAATCGCAATTCATCAATGAAATAAATATTGAATAGATATTGTTACAACTAAGACGATATATGTATTGAAACTGCGTTTTATTCTTTTGCTACACTACAAATATTAATAGGGCATAGCATGCAACTTTGTCCCTCTGTCCCGCCTTCGTTAAGCTTTGACTGTAGCTGCAAGTTCTTACACATTTCAGTGTAGATGTCTATTGATGAGTGCAATGCAGTTCAACCTAAAGTGGGTCAGTGTGACTTATATTTCAGGTTTCATTGATTTTGATTATGTTTTGCGTTTACGTTATTCGCCCGTCCATCATCGGCTGCAGGATCGTGAAACTTTGCAATTAAGTTCACGGCTAACATAACTGAAGCCACTAGTGACATTTAAAAAAGAACACTCCTTTTGGCGTGCTTGCGTTTGGGCCACGCATACCAAATAAAATAAAAATAATTGACCCTTTAATTCAAATACCAGCTCTTCCATTGACCCTCAATATTTTCCTTCCTACAGGATAAAAACAAAGGACGCTTTAGAGATCGAAGCCACTTCCACAAGTACTGTATTTTTTAATATTTGGTCCAGAACTAGACGTTAACTTACTACTGAAACACAACCATAATAACGTGATATTTGAAACTTTACTACTGAGATAAATGATGATGCTAAATGCTACAACTGCGGTACTTAAAAATCACAACAGAGAATAAATTGAAATTCATTGCGCAAAATAAATAATGCGACATAGCGACATTGTGATCACAGCAACAGTTTTCAGAAAGGTGATAGAAATAATAAAAGAGTCCAACGTAAAAGCAACAATCTTACTATCAAAAGATAACGATTATTTGTTTATACGTTTCCATGCGATTCAAGTTTGGTCCAAGTTAGCTATGATACTAAACAGCATTCAAGTCAATTTGCTTCTTTCAAACATTACTCGGGTTTTCGGCTTGTGATCATTCTTGGGAAAACTGCTTAGCTCACTTCTCTGGCAGGTAATAGCAAATAATGTGTTAAAAGCGCCGTTGAACAAATAAAGCAAAACAAACTATTTGAAAGATAAAAAGATATAAATGTATATAAATGTATATAAATGCTGACAACATAGAGATGGGCATCATCAATCCGGAGTGGAGGATGATCCAAACTGTGCAGTATGAATTTTGATTAAATTACGTATTTGAGGTGGATAAATACACAAATGAGCGCATTTATGTTCATGTAAATTTAAGGCACAACTTAAAGATCACATGACCTTTACGAGTTCAAACTATCTATAACGATTCTTAACAAGCAGAGGTAGAATTTGTGGAAACAAAGCTAGATTTCATCTGCACAGGAGGAGACTGACTTTGTAAAGTAGCCGTTTTTGAATCAACCACTGGGATGACAAATTTTACCTCCATCTAGAATAATTCATATGTTTTACAGGAATGCAGCAAATATTGCATATTGTTGAAAATAAAAGTACCATTTCTATACGGATGTTATGTTATCATATCAATCACACCAAAATACGATGTGTTTTGCATGCTTTTATCCCGTTTTAAATGGCTCAAGTCGTAGACTTATGCAGAGAATGGGAAAGAGAAGCATTTAGGACACCTATACTATCATCATTAAACTCTAAATGTTTACACAAACCTCAATGAATTCTGGGAAGAGCAAAGCAAAACAACACATGGCCAAGAGAAATAATTGAAAGAATGTTTAACCCAATTATGTACATATCCACTGAACAAGCAAGCTGAAAAATTTCCCTACAGAAGGGTCTATAATATTTAGATGGATGACCAGTCTCAAGCTGACATTATGGTCATGCAAACACGTACGATGATAGATATTTTTTTCCAAAATACGCATGGACTGAAAAAAGTAAAAACAAACAGGGCTGAGCGCATAAACGACATTTTCACTGACATTCAGACATTTTCAAAGAGATACAGCCTGATAATATACTGTTCTACGAGGGGAAATAATTTACAACAATAGGTTTAGGAATTTCATGGGAAAGCAAAATAAAAAGTAAATTGCAACCTATGCAAATTAAAAACAAGTGTAGCTGAAAGGTTTATTAGAACTCCGAAGACTAGAATCTGGAAGTATGTTACTCAAAACTAAACCAGACAATAAAATAACATTTTACCAAAGCTAATTGAGTGATGCAATCGCTCTCACAACATCATCAATATATATATATATATATATATATATATATATATATATATATATATATATATATATATATATATATATATATATATCTTTCGTTAAAGCGAGCCAACAAAAAACCTGATCAGTAGTTTTGATTATAGTATTCGGTTATTTGAGAACTCATATGTATGGATTTCTAAACTAAAGAGTAGTGAACCCGTCAGAATTTCAAAACATAACACAATATTTTCAAATGGATTACTTTTTAACTTCACTGGGGGAAATATTCAAAATTATGCAATAAATACTATGAGATTATGTTATTTACAATTGGAAGGTTTCAAAGGAGAAGATTTAGATGGTATTTGTCATGAGCAAGAGTTATCGATATATGACAAACACGATGAGTATACAATGCTGAATAGATTTTGAAGATAAAAAGTATGCAGTGAACAAAGTAGGTACTTATGAAATGTAAGGGATATAATAAATCGTTTATTCTATAAACATAAATGGTGAAAGAACAACAAATAGAGAGCTTTCAAGCAACATGTCACATTTTAGTTTTGAACGAAAACAAGTTTATCGTATGTGACATGCATGGTAACAAGAGTGCATTAAAAAATGACAGAATTAAAACTTGCAGGTCATGCAAACTTGTACTGATTAAAAGACCAGACTAAGATTTTAAACAATTTTTGGACATGTCAAAAATGATTCACCTGTTGGCGTTGGTTATGTAGGAGGAATTGTGCGAATAAGTGTAGTTGTGTATAAGGTTTGCTGGTAAGAAAATAATACTTTTCATTGGTAAAGAGAAAGCAAATACTGATATAATCATTGAAATTACTGTAATAATAGCTGTTTTTCTTTTACGCCATTGTAATAATTAGATGTAATAATAGCTGTTTTTCTTACACTGTTGTAATAATTATATGTAATAATAACTGTTATTGTTACACCATTGTAATAATTAGATGTAATAATAGCTGTTTTTCTTACACTGTTGCAATAATTATATGTAATAATAACTGTTATTGTTACACCATTGTAATAATTAGATGTAATAATAACTGTTATTTTTACACCAGTGTCATCGCTTTAATAATTACCTGTTTTTGTTGCATCATTGTAATAATATAGTTGTAATAATAGCTGTTTTTGTTATATCATTGTAATAATTTACCAAATTCTTTTAAAAGAGGATAGATCAGTTTTGTCTGGTACAAGCTTCCTTGGAGCAAAGGAGTGGTTCCTGATAAGGTCATGCAAAGGTGTTGGTATCACCAAATCCACTTTTGAAACTCATCCAGCGTCACTAACATAGGTGAAGTTTAGAACGATTTTCCTGAGCTACACAATCTGTTCATCACTCCCCCATCTGAAGTTGGCGAATTGCTCTGACAGATAAAGTGTGGGTGTCAAAATACATAAAAATTATATGACCTTGACCTGACTCTGTCTTCACCTTGTGAACTTGGCCTTACGAAGTCACCATCACATTTTCTTTTCGCATCATCACCAGGAAGATATTCATTAATACCACCTCTAATTCCACTCATAAATTGTCAAAGGTACAAATTCAGACTGACATAGTGAGCTTAATCCTGTATATTGCTGTCGTGCGCATATATATATATATATATATATATATATATATATATATATATATATATATATATATATATATCCCCGAAGTTCTCGAAATTGTAACACAACACCAAAGTATCTTTGTTGAGGTTGTCAAACACTATGTTCAATTTGAAGTGGTTTTACCACATCATCGTATACGTACTAGTAATCATTAGCATATATTTTCGAGTTTCTCCGACTGGGATAAATTTTCTTTTGGCTGGGACAGACATTTCACTGAAGCGTGTAAACTATGCATGCATTGAGATGGGTAAACATACTTTCATGAAATATATAGCTTGCATTTCTTTCCATGTTTGATCGTCCGAGCGAACTTCTCATTCAAATTTTTGCCAGCTGTTTTTATGACTGCCCTATAAAACGAACGCTATCTCCGAATCCAGTCCTTCTTTTAGCTGCTTTTTCCTTGTCTTCTGTCTTGAACGTATCTTCTACGAAATTCTTGCTGAATGAAAAACGTTTTGCATCGTTGTTGGATTATATTGTTATTTCATCATCTGGGTCATTATTCAAAAATATCTTGATGAAGAGATGGCTGTCATAACCTAGTAAATTACAAATGACCAGTGGGATCTATTTTAAATTTCTCAACAATTTAACTAGAGTCTATAAGGACTTTACTCTGAATTTGCCTGCTATTCGGTCATGAGCGTGAACATCGTTTTATTTTGTTTTTTAGTTTTTGTTGTTGTTGTTGTTGTTTGATATTTCGTTCTTAGATATATGACATGTACTCGCTGAGTTATAATGTATCTGATCTTCATCTATTTTACGAATGCTGACTGTGTTTGAATAATCCCCGACACACACACACACACACACACACACACACACACAGTTTGGTATGCATAACTTGCCAGTCTTGTTGACTTTCTTGGGATCATTATAAAAAGTAAGTGGTTCACCTTTCTCTTGTACATGTTACCTAAATAAAGGAAAGTAGCTGAAATTTAGATTAATCAGTCACTCATTAATTTAAATTAGGCACATAATAAACTATGACATATTTTCACTCATTTCATAGCTACATCGTTTGTTTTGCTTGTCTGACAATATCACAATACGATTATATTTCTCTTCATTTTTGCTATTATTATTGATATCATGTTGAATGAGTCATTCTGATGCAACAAAATTGGAACATTGCATCATCTTCATTTATCTCAGACGTAATGTTTAAAGTGTTACGTTAGTATGGCAGTATTTCACTAGTAAGGTACTTTGCGCTTAAGGACAACCAATTAAACAGAATAATAATTGAGGAAGTTGCCTCGCCATCATTGGTGTTTTTGCAAGGAAAGTCGTGAAACAATTATTTCATGGCTAATGAGAAAGCTGGCATTTTAATTAATCAGTCAGTAATGTTTATTCTGTGTGCGGACTGTGAATTGCGAAGTCTTCACCATTTTAAAAGTCACCAATGGCCCCGTGTTCTCACAAGTCATCTACTTGTCGTGTATGTTCTCTGAGGTTAACACTCTCTTATAGGAAAAACGGGATGGAGGTACATTTGTATGCTTTAAAAAACCCTTTATTTGCTTTATTTGATCTTGATATTTGGAGGAATTTTGGGGGTAAATTTCTTTTGAAGTCACAAGCTTGATCTGGTCATTAATTTTGTTTTATCTTCTTGTGATCTTTCCGTTAACTATTTGACCATCGACTTGAGCTACTTTTCTACAGAATGTCTGTACTGAGGTAGGAAACTTATGAAAGCCGTTAAATATTTATGGCACATTTTAACATTAAACGGATTTAATAAATTTCATATCTTATGAACTTGCATGCGTAGATTATCTAGCTAGTAATTGTATATTACAGGTACCAGTTAATGCTGGGGTGTTGGAGCTGGGAACCTAGTGAGCGGCCCACATTCGGCAGTCTTTTTCATGCAATACCAGACATGGTACAAAGGCTGATCGAACGAAGCTGTAGGAAAGGGAGTATTTCAAATCCCGAGACAACCTATGTTAATACTGGAATCTGCAGGGAACTTAGCATGGAATTCAAGCAATAGATGCATAATGTGTTCTGATCCAACCCACGATCAGTTGGATAAGAGTTTTTTTCTTCTTCTCAAATTCATCAAATTTTCCAGACTTGCTGATTTAAAAAACTTGTACGATCTCACAATTTAGCACGTTACCACTGCGTTGTTTTGAGTTATGTTTGCTCAGAGTGATTAAATATTTTATGTATTTCAGCCATGTTTTAGGGGATAAAACACCACAAACGGACCAGTGTTGTGTTTTGTCATGTAATTAATTACGCCAGCCAGAAGCAGATAGTGTTTCTATTTTTCAAAGTTAATAGGATTAGACGGTGTCACATTGAATTTGTCAAAGTACATGTGATTAGATGGTGCCACATTGTATTGGTCAAAGGTCATAGGATCAGACGATTGTATTTGTCAAAGTTCATGGGATTAGATGGTGCCACATTGTGTTGGTCAATGTTCATCGGATTAGACGATGCCAAGGTAGACTGACTGGCATGATAATATGAAATCATTTAGAGAGTATAGGTATTGGGAGGGGGATTATTGACTTTTTTCCAGAATAGGAAAACATTATTCACAGATAGTTCATTACGATAGTGCTCTCATTAATGTCAGAGCTGTTCAAACCCTTAACCATTTTGTTGTGGTCTCTCCTCACTTGATAGATTAGAAAACAAAATGGCAAATATGTTTAAATGGTGTAAAGGACGACACGCATTGAACATTTAAAATAGCAAATAAGAAACAATTGTATACTTCATTAGTTTCTTTTTCCATTTATGACAATGTACCATAACGGTGCTATGCCGCAAGAAAAGCACGACAATTTTTCAACATTTCTCAGATAATGACTATGTTGTTTGTTAGAATGTTTACTGTATTTAATTCTAAGATCTATTGCCTATTCACCTTCGCCGACACTTATTTCGAGGCACATTTTATTATTTTGGAAATAATACTTTTCCAAGGCTTTATGACACAGGCATCTTTAAAATTCAGTGAAATCTCGGCATATTTTTTTTCCTTCAGCCTAAATCGTTTGATGAGTTACACATGTTTGTTACAGCATTATAAATTATATAAAGAAGCCAACCTGACAAAATGCATATCCATTGCCAAAGGTAGCAGAAAAATTTCTAAAGTTGTTGTCATGACAGGTTTTAAATTATGTGTAAGTAATATAATAAATATTCTATATAATAACCGATAAGATACTTGAAGACAAAATCAGTTTTTGTTAACGCTTTTTCATTTGCTCAAATATTGCATGTTTTCATGACGTATCATTCTACTTAATATTTCCCACCTAGTTATTGCCGACTCACTAGTTTACGAACCTATATTTTATTTGGTGTATCATATTAACTGATTTGCAATAGGTCATCGTTTCATGGAACGATTTTTTTTTTCTCGGGTGAAGTCGAGAATGACCCTAAGAAGGAACCAGTCCTAGAATACAAATAGTAATGGGTGTTAATGCTTATCAGCATTGCAAATGATGTACAGCTTTGGCAAAAAGAAAATCGATCTTGAAACTTCACGATGCACTTTATAATTACCTGCCAGGGTAATATTCATCAAAAACTACTAAAGGAAAATGTATGAGGGTTTGTGATTATTAGCTCATAGGCACCAAAATAGTATGCATGCTTGCTACACATATTTAAGTTTTTTAATATCATGACTTAGAAATACATATGGTATTAACTCAAGTTAAAAGCTTTATTACAATTTTATATTTGTGTTCAATTATTTTTGCAAGCAAAGGACATTTTAAGTTTGTTTTTTTAATACGCTTCTTCGCACCTTCTTTTCCGCTTAGAATCCTTCTCTGATAGGAGTGCAAATATGAAATACTTAATGATTTGAAAGTTTCGATTTCGATTTATGACATATTTTAGAATCCTTTTATTTTCACACAGTTTGTCACAGTTTAAGTCCTAGATGTCGAGACCAGGTCATTGACATTGTCTCCCTCCTAGGAATAATGGGCCTGCAAACATGTAAGGGACATCACTTCATCGATTTTGATTGTTAAGAACTCTGTCATATTTGTCCTCGTTCCAAGTTTTGTGGTAGGTGGGAAATTTTTTTATTAATAGCTTTGCATCCTTCGTCCGTCCATATTTACTAGTTAAATGTCTTTTCATAAACCATTGGAGCGCTTTTAGGAAAATTTGGCGGAGAATATCCTATTAGAGTTCTAAAGGTTTACAAAACCCTGATCGACCACCAAATAAATGCCGCTGTATAAAAGCAAACTTATAATGGACCCTTTTAGAAAACCACTCAATATAATTCAAAGTTTACAGAAAGCAGCCTGGCATAAAGTCCTTTTAAGTTTGTATTGATGATATCGACCCGAAGTCCATATAGCCTCTGTTACTAAAGAAATATAAAACTTTTGAAAGACTTCAAAATCGCCTAAGAAAATTGGACAAAATTTAATAGAAGCATCTAAAATTGTATGCCTATCCGCCGGCAGCTTTCGTGATAAAAGCAACAAAAATATTAAACGACTTCTTCTAAAAACCTTTTAACATTATATTGCCAAGTATGGAAAAAAGTATTGTAGCCCTTTAAAAAATTATGTCGATCAGCCTCTCATCAACTAAGAAAAGAAACAAATGTCAAATGGCTTCTAAAAGAATAGGAAAACGCTCACCTCTAAACAGAATTTGACCCAATTTTACAGAAAGTATTTCTCAAAACCGCTCCGGTTTCCTAGTAGTTAGAGCGTCCGCCTCGGATGCGGGAGGTCGCGGGTTCGAACACCAGCCCAGCCATACCAAAGACTTATAAAAAAATAATACTAGCAGCTGCATCCCTTGGCGCTCAGCATTAAGAGGTTAGTGTTAGGACTGGTCGGCCTGGTGTCAGGATAATGTGACTGGGTGGGACATGATGCCACATGTCTGCGGCATGATGTCTCAGTGCTAGACATCACTATAAACTGCCACACTGCAGATATCGTAGCGATATGACTGAAAGTTTTTTAAAGCTACGTTAAAAATCCAGATCAGAGAGAGAGAGAGAGAGAGAGAGAGAGAGAGAGAGTATATCTCAAGCATTTACAAATGACACCAATCAGCTTTCCAGTATGTTTGTTTCAGAAAATAAGAAAACCCGCAGACTTCTACACCAAAATTACATTGCATAAGAACCATGTAACTTTTTGTATCTGCGATGTAAATCTGTCAAACAGTATAACCTAGACACTGCCAATTTTTAAATTACTTATTTTCACAAAGCGCTGAAAATAATTGGACTAAATTTGAAAGAAAGATTCCTGAAATATAAATGCCTTTCAGTTTCTTACAAATGAATCCGATTCGCCATCAAATAAGGCTGCAAAATACTACACATAGAACCGCTTTATAACAACTTTACACTCCGAAAGCAGTCAATAATTTTTACATTTGGCTATTGATCAGATTTAAGCCAGTTGAGCGATCTCAGTCCCACTACCGGGTCTTGTTTTGTATATTTATTTTTTAATTTCAATTTCTGATTCTAAGCATTGGTTATGTTGTACAGGCTGTGATCGTTGCTTTAGTTACATTTTATTCATTTTTAGATTGTTTGTATTTGATTGTATATATTTGTTACAGTTAATATCTATTATTAAAACTTGTAGATCTGTCTTTGTGTTATCATAAATAGAAATATTTTTAACTCAACCAGAAAATGGACACGTTTCTTTTATCTTAAAGTTAAATATTCTGTGCTATACTTACTTCTGGTGAATTGTTTAAAATTTACTGAGACAGTGGCTAGTTTCTTTACAAACCCTTGCTTTTATGATAGTAATAAAAATGTAGGAATTATCCCAAAATTCAGCTATGCTACGCGTATCATCAGAAACATGGCTACTGATACGATATATGGATACACGACTATCACCGTGTCCCGTGAAATCCGCTTAGCACATGAAAACGGAAGAAAGAGCAAAAAAGTACTTTTAATTAATCAATTAAATATTATACGTTTTGTGCAAGCCAACATGCTATGACAGTTAATATGATACCATTCTCACTTTCATGTGACCTTTCTTTCATAGTTGGGTAATTTGATTTATTGCCAATTGTAGTATAGATAATTGTAACGTTGAAATAACACAATAATAAGTAGCATTCATAACGAAAACTAACTTAAAATTATGTTTTATCCAGCTTTTGGATCTATCTTCAGTTTATCCAAAGAAACGCCTCGGTTAGGTTAATGATGGAAAACTATTCAATAGTGTTTATGGGGGGAGTAGCGGAGAAAAGAATGATACATAGATATAATGAATAACTGAAATAGAGGTTGAAACAGGAGACGGATTATAACAGCATAAGACTTGTGGAAAAGGTGTATAAAATCCTGATCATCAATCTAAAGATATTTCGGATAGAAAGACGAGCAAAGAGAAGGACGGATGGATGAATGAATGAATAGGATGAAAGCGCATATATGTCCGTTTTATAAACTAGCTTATGGTGAATATTCAGTAATTGCAGGATTAATAAACACAAAATAGAAGAGATTAAAGAACGCAAAGCATCCCAAGCTTCAAGTTTCGATCATGTGCTAAAATGACAGTCAGCCGTGTTACCCTTTGACGTTATTCAAGTTATCATTACCTTTGATCGTCGCGGATTTTTTTAATCTACTATTTTAAGTATGCTCTGTTACAGATGTATTCATAGATGTAAAGCTGTCAGTATGAAAAATATATGTATTACAGACCCAGTTGCAAGTTCATCAGTCACCTTTATGACAATTGAAATATGCCATTTTATTTGCTCAATGTACAATATAGAGCCATCAAATTCCCTGGATGCCTTTTTATTTCCAGATTGACCATTGTTTATTTTTTATTTTGCATCACTTCATCGCCCCTTTGAGAGAACCGGGTGGTCATTTGATTGAAGAAGACACCTGTTGTGCATCATGAGATGCGTGAGGCAGATCATGAAAGTGTACAGAGAACGGTCATTTTCAATGTATGTATTAGGCAATCGAAGTATCGAGACGTTGACTGCCGACCGAGGTCCATTCGTTCAGTGTGT
Source organism: Megalonaias nervosa (assembly GCA_016617855.1). NCBI lineage: Eukaryota > Metazoa > Mollusca > Bivalvia > Unionida > Unionidae > Megalonaias > Megalonaias nervosa. The sequence continues at coordinate 120,290 of JAECUM010000439.1, read as the reverse complement.
GTCTTACATAGTCTGTTTAAGACAATAACTGCAACTGATTGCCGGTCTGACATAGTCTGTTTCAGCTATAATTAAAATTGATGGCCGGTCTAAATATAATTTGTTTCAATAATAAGTATAACTGAGTGCATTGTCAGCGTAGGTCTGAAATAGTCTGTTTCAAAGAATAACTATAATTAACTGCCGTCCGACATTGTCTGTTTCAAAGAATAACTGTATCTGATTGCCCATCTTTAAAGCACATCTTCGAATCTCTATTTTCCACGATGAATAATTAACTTGAGAAGGGTACCATACTTTGTTTTGATACTATCCTTGCAAATATTGGAAATCAGTCACAGGTGCATTTCGAAACATAACTTTGTCTTTACAAGCCGTGCGAATGACTCTTATTTGCCGGTAGCGTTCAATATTATGACTTATCGCAACAAATCGATATATTCTAGAATATGCATACATTATAGCGCTTTGACCTGAATGTTGACGTAAAATGTTTTGGATAAGATGAAAGTAATTAGTCTTGAAAATCATTATATACTTCAACATGAATACTTTCAAAATACTTAATAATATAAATTGGATGTTAATTATGCTTTTGTAGAATTATGTAATGAAATTCATTTGTTTTATACTTATAGAAATAATATATTTCAGAGACATCACTTTGTATGTGCTAGAAAATAATATTAATTTACTATTAAAGTTTGCTTTACTTTCAGATCAGCGACATATACAGTTATTTGTATCATGACATTTTGCATTACATTCACATCAACGAAATATACAGTTATTTGTACCATGAAATATTGCATTACTTTCAAAGCAACGACATATACAATTATTTGCACAGAAAGCGCAGTGAACGTTATTAATCAACATCAATAAATAGTACAGAAAAAAAGGAAGTGGAGGGTCGAAAATGGGGGATTCATTTTTTTTATTTGTCTCTTACATATTTATACAGGTCTAGTATAAAAAGATCATTAATAGTTTGAAAAATGGCTGAGTTGTATACTTATTCCATTGCGTTTGGGCGTAGATTATGATATTTACAAAGATTCCTGTCTTGTACATAACTAAAATTGAAAAGCCCTCGGTCCTTTTGTATAGAGTTCCAACTGCACACAAAACTATTAAAAAGTCTCACAAAATATATAATCATATTTTCAGGAGAAAAGTTACTTTATTTTAAAATTTTTGTCCTCGAACATGTAATGTCTTCACACCACAGTTGAGTTCATCATTTAACAACACAACATTGTATCTAACTAACCTATCACTTCTACAGTGTCGAACTATCCTGCCACTTTACATTGTGTCTAACTAACCTGTCATTTTGATAGTGTGTCTAACTATCCTGCCACTTCTGCATTGTGTCTAACTAACCTGCAACTTCTACAGTGTGTCTAACTATCCTGCTACTTCAATACTATGTCCAGCTGAATTTATACTTTTACACTGTATCTAACTATCCAGCTACTCTACATTACATCCAACTAACCTACCACTTCTACATTACGACCAACTAACCTCCCACTTATACACTACGTCCAACTAGCCTGCCACTTTCACATTGTGTCCAACTAGTCTGCCACTTCTTCATTTTGTCTATTATGCCACATCTACACTATGTCCACCTAGTCTGCCACTTCTATACTAGGTCAAGCTAACCTACCTCTTTTGTATTGTGTCTAACTAACTCGCCACTTCTACACAATGTAAAACTAGCCTGCCATTTTTACACTATATCCAAATAACAACCAGTATTAAAGTTTATTCCATATTTCTACATATTAAAATATATTTATTGCAAATGAGGCAGAGAAAAAAAAAAAAACTACCAAAGATATATTTTTGATAGAAAACACGATATCAGTAACACTGTCCGTTATCTAAACCCCTAGCGTTTGCTCATAATGGATGCTCTTCAGATAGGCACACTTTATCCCCACCTCACACAAGTTCCGTGTGTCTTCACTGATCAAACTGAGTCGCATGAAGACAGCACGAGACATACATGTCAGTAGGAAAATGCCAAGTCCTCCGTCATAAAACTTTACTCTACTCTAAATCTTTCTTCAGAGTGTTCTGACCAATCAAATGACTGTATTTATGCATTTCGATATCCCAGTCTGTAGTAGCGCTTATTGATCGAAGTGTCGAACAACGTTTTATAGTAAATCTGGGTGTGTTATGTCACATCAACATAAAAAGGTTATTTAGTGCCGAACCAATCGGACGAACCACAACAGTCGTTTCGGGCTGATTCAGTGGTAGGATTTGAATATGCACCATTTCAGTCAGGAGTCGGGCACTCTAATCATTAAACACTGCGGCTCTTGCCCTCGTTAGTTACCTCTTAACATATTAATTGGGCCTATTGAGCAACCACGAACTCGTAGAGGGCTTATGACGGAGACACCAGACCTAAAGGCCGTAAAATGCTGAGCGTGAGTTTTCAATTTCAACCAGTCAAACATGACGTTAAATATGAAAATCTATTTATGATTGGTCGACGTAGAAATCTCACGCTTGAGCTGAATATCAGAAGTGCTATGATTTCCAGACATGTTAAATGTGACATCACGTCACGAATGATGTCATTTGGCATTTGAGTCACTTAACGTTTCTCGGCCATTCTTCAAATGAAAAGGAAATAATGTGCAAAGAGATTGTTAAGGTCATGGGTGGTGTAAATTCATCGTATAATTTATTACCTATCCAGTTATGAGCTAGCACAAACTCACATAGCTCCGGTGCACGCGCCAACAACCGTCAGACTCGGTATCATTCTATGAAGCAATCAAAGGATTTTCAGCCTTTTCCATCGTATGCTAAAAGTCGGATATAAATAATTACTATTTTGAATTGCCCCCAAGGCAATGGTTGTCAATTTCGTTGAGGTCACAATGACTACATGATCACTAAAAACAGCGTAAGCAATAGCTTCAAGCTATTGAAACCAAATTACTTTAATTTTAAAGTCCACGTATGTGACTGATTGTTGAAATGGCACAGCGTGCTTTTTTCGATATTTATCAATTTATAAGAACCTTTATTTCACATATCTGGAAAGGTGTTTTTTCGTCATCAACTGGCAATGGAAAGAGAGGAGTATGTTCCGAAACTTCGTTGCCGTTCACTAACAAACTAAACTATGTAACTAATAATACTGTAGTGGAAACTTCCTCGGCTACACTACTCCGAGTCTTGCTATCTCGGGTTCTTTAGGATAGGTCTTTGTATTTGGAATGACTGGGTGTCCTGTGGTCGCCGACCGTGTCGTCGACTGAGTCACTAGGTCGTCAACTGGGTCGTCGTCTGGGTCGCCGAATCGCCGACTGTGTCGCAGACTTGGTCGCAGGGTTGCTGACTGGGTCTTCCTCTGGTCGCAGAGTCGCCGACTGTGTCGCACAGTTGTCGACTGCGTTGCTGACTGTGTCTTAAAGTCGCCGACTGTGTCGCTCACTTGGTCACAGAGTCGCCGACTGGGTCGCAGATTTAGTTGCAGAGTCGCCGACTGGGTCTTTCTCTGGTCACCGACTTGGTCGAAGAGTCGCTGGCTGTGCCGCAGAGTCGCCGACTGGATCGTCGAGTGAGTCGTGGTCGCGCGTCGTTATTCGCTCAAGATCGGCAGAGACATGACAGTACGAAATGATGAGAAGAGAGACATTTAGTCAAAATGTGTATTGTCGCTAGATCTCTGCGTTCCTTGGTCGAGCCTTGTAGCGCCTGTCTTTTGGTCGATGAAAGACCTTGTCCCTATTCTTTTCCGATTCCCTGGCCTAGCTCTCTTCTGTCCGACGAAATACGACCAAATGTCTTTTCCCTGGCGGGTGGTTATACTGCTTCATTTGCAAGGGGGCGTCTTCACACAATACCGCTTCGTAACACACCATCGTAGCAGCCACAGTTGGCACCTATATATACCCAGGCGGAATCGCATGAGCCAAAACGAAGACCCTAGGCCCGCTAACATTTAAAATCAGAACATAAACTTTAACAAAACGAAAATGACATTAAGGAAACGAAAATTACTGTACATAGGTTTTTCTCGTTACAATACCTGTTGTAATTGAGCAATTTGACGCAATTGCTATTTGCACAACATAATGGTTGACAGGACGAGGCACACACAGTTTTTGGACCTCTGTATAGAAAATGTTACAAGACTAAAATAAGCATGAAACATGCACTGCAGCATCAATTTGGGTTAATCAACGTTTTAAAGATATTAGAGAGATATATTATTAAACTTTTCAAACCTTGTCATAAAGGCATTATACGCAGTTTTCCACAATTGTATTTTCAGAATGGCAGAAAACTGCATAGATACTATCGTTGTTATTACCTAGATGCTAAAACAAAGCTAAAGCATACATAGATGTTGAATAGGAAAATAATGCCAGTTATAAAGATGTCAAGGTTGCACAGTGTTCCTGAAATAGATATAAGCCAACGTGTCATTGGTGAAATGAACATTGACACCGTTAGATCGCGGGCTATATCCATTAGTTTCCTAGAAGCAGGAAGCCAGGCTAGTATATAACATCTCGGTTTTGGCGTGAGTAGGCTCTGGTTACACCTGTTCAGATGCATGTAATGTAGACATTGACAAAGCTGGTAACATTGGACTTCGTCAGAAGGATAATCCTCCTTCCCTTCCAGTAGTATTACTACTTCAGATCGCGCTGGCCCAATTTGACCGTTAAAAAGCCATGGTCTATCGCAATGACACGTACCAATGTCTCATCCACGAAAAAGTGACCGATTATGTTGAAGAATTGAACAAAGGGATGAACACTAATAATCTGAAGGATTAAACCACAGTACGTTTGGAAAATTGATGGGAAGGGTATTTCCTAAAAATCATACCCTACCTTTTATAATCGTGGATAAAATTCGAAACTGGTCCATTTATCAGTGCAATGTCAAAATGAGACTGTTTTATCGGCTAGAAATTCTTTAGGTATATCTATTCAGGCTTATTTTGTATTTCCGTGTAAACTGGGTAAGCTAATGAGGAGTTGATTGATGGTGCAACAACTGGGGTTTCTGGTGCTATTTGTGACACAAGGTAGTTCTGTGGTCAAGTATTCAAGAAATATCTGGAGGCGAACACTATCAGCTATGTTCAAGAGCGTGATCTTTCCAAATCACTGCTTCTCTTGTATGACGGGCAAATATCAAACGTATCTTTGGCCATCATCGATTGGGCAGACAACAAAACTTCAGTCATTTTGTATTACCATCACACACTAGTCATGTCCTACAACTAATGTATGTCGGACGTTTTGAACCGTTTCAGAAGATACACAATAACGAAAGAGCAAAGTCCATGCGAGATACTACACTATCATTTCTTCCTGAACACGCTATATGTGAGAGCACCCACAGTCTGCAACTCCCGTCTGTCTTGTACAGATCTTCAATCATTCTTTAAAATATGTGGAATCTACCCCTTCAGTCCATCTGCTCTCAACTGGTTTTCCTCTTTCTCTGCTGATGCAGCATCCTGAGTGTCCTTCTGTATATATCACATTAAATGTTTCTACTGAGACCGCTTAATCAGCTCTTTTTTTTATTAGGGTCCTCATAAAACTTTTGTTCTATATACAGTGTATGTAAGACGGATGTCTGCTGATTCAGCGATGTGCAAATTTGCACTGCTTGTTCTAATTATCCTTGATACTCTAATTTAACTGTCTGCGTCTTCTCTTCTGATATACATATCTCCTTCTCCTACTACTCTTGCGTCCTCTTTTTAGTATCTTCACTTTTCAGCTTGATCACTTCTTTCTCGAACTTCTTTCTCTTCATGCTCTTTAAACTTTGCAAAATTTCTCATTCCTTTCCTGTTCTTTTCCTTCTCTAACCAATTTTACTCCTTCGTTTTTCTCATATTTACACTTCTCAGAATCGTGTTTCCCCCTTGATCGCTTTCACCTGTAACTTCTTTCTCCCCACCGTTTCCTTTAACTTTTGTGTGTTCTCTTTCATTTTCTAGTCTAATTACTTTTCTCTCCTTCTTTTTTCCTTTTATCCTCTTCATTGAGTAACTTTTGTAATCTGACGCTGAAATTGCGAACTCCCTGGCTTGTTACTCCCATAGTTAGCCATTGTCACGAACTCCCCTACACTTAGATAGTTAAGATAGTGGAAGGTGAATGTTTAGGACAGGCTACAATTAATCAAAGAAAGAAGACGAACAGTACAAATTACACAATGTAACATTTATTGACTTATACCATTAATATTAACTACCTCTCGTGATGATAATAAAATGATAAATGAAATAACAATAACGATTAATAAAACTGATCTCGCTTTTAAATGTTCAGTTTCATCATTGCACTATAATAAGAACTTACCAATGTCACTTTTGATTGGGATTTCATTTTGACGAGGATGATGTGAAGCACAAACTTTTGTGGGTGACTGATGAAGCTGAATGTTCGGTATTTCTGGCATAGCTGCGGATTCCCTTTCTTAGAACGAGTGATGATCAAAAACTGGGTCTTTGGATGGGACATTCTCCTGTTTGCCAGATTTTATTGCAGATTGTTGTGAGGACTTTTATCATGGATGTTACCCCTGCTTGAGCAAGTTCTGTTGGTATATTGTCTGCCCCAGCTGACTTCACTTTCTTTAGTGCCTTTACTCCAGTGTCTACTCCTTCCCTGAGGATCGGGTGGTCAACCTTTTTTTTAGTCAGTGGGAAGTTTAGTAAAGCTTGGTCTCCAGAAGTCTCCTGGTTGTAAAGCTCTGAACAGTATTTTGTCCATCTGTTAAGGATCTATTGATCTTTTGTGAGACTCTTTCTAGTCTTGTCCTGGATCATGGTAGATCTCCCCTGTTTCTCTGTTGTTAGGTCTTTCAAAAACTGGTATGACTTTTTCCTGTTATTCTGGTTCAGGCTTTTCTCGACTTCCATACATTGGTCTACTATACAGCTTTCCTTCGCTTTCTTTAAGCTCTTCTTAATCCTGTTGTTACTCTCCCTATATATTTTGCTCCTTCATAGTCTTCTCGCTTCTTCCTCATTTTTCTCCTCACGTCTATTAGTTTTACTACTTCAATATAAATCCTGATTGCGTTCCCTACTTGAAAACCTCGGGCCTATGCTGCATGAAATTTGAAGGTTCCTACTTGTGTATTAATTTAACTGGTCAGTCATTATGCTTTGTTGCAACGCTGTCATTGACTATGTTCAATATCCAGTAGAATGATTGGCTATTATACTTACATCACTTTGAATATAATAGCCAGATTGTTATTTTGACCGACTGCAGAATTGGATTCAATGCCTGAGGTCTGTTATTGGGTTTGACTTCCAGATTACGAACCATCTTATTTACCAGCTTGCGGCATATTAAGTTGAAGGGATGCACTGTACCTTGACTCCATCTGGTTGACATCAAGTAACTCTATGTTGACCGTATGAATTGTCCGCCGTACAATTTAGAATCGTAGCCAACTGTCTATGCATTTAAAGTTGATACAGTTGATATTTCATAGGTCTCGTATTCCGTGGTTTTCTGTGATATTGCACAGGTTTCGTAATCTATGGTTCTCTATGATATTGGATAGATCTCATATTCCTTGGTGTTGTCCGAGTCACAACATTACGTCTTGGATGGCTACAAACATTAAAATGGTCCTCAGAAGGAATAGAGTTATTTTTGGAAACTTTAATTCGGCCTGCACTGCTAATTGATGGATTTGCTGTGAATTTTTTACCATTGCAGATCAATGTGTCGCCAGCAATTCAGATAACTGTTGCAAGGGATCCATATAAATATCACCAGCAATACGTTTATCGCCTGCAGCTGAAAGTTTGTTGGCGAAGGCAATGTTTTGACAGTGGCGCTGACTGTCAGTACCTCTGTTTGAGGGAAGCTTATACACCTTGCAGGTCAAAATCCAGAAGGCAAAAATGGGAAGTGGGGTTGGGTCACAAGATGTATATCACAGAGTGAATGGTTTAAATAGACTGTTGATTCTTACACAGAAACATGTACCCGTCTCGGATATAAAGTCAAGGTCGAAGCACCCCATGTAGCAGATCAGGACCACAGATCTTCTAAAATTAACAGGATGGCTGTGCTCCGATTACCGTATGACAAACCTTAACAGAAGTCTGGAACGATAATAAACTTAAATTTTTCCCAGCTTTATTAAGAAATAAGAACCCAAAAAGGGCAGAGAAAAAAAATGTTGTTTACACAACTTCATTACGTATGCAGATAATTAGCGGAGAGTCGATTTATATCACATGTTTATGTATGAGATTAAGTAGCGGAGCCAAAAACAAACTGATAATTTTGTCGTATATATGTATCTTATTGTATTGATTATAAGGATCTATTAAAGAATTTAAATCCGAGTAATATTATTAAAATCTTAAGCAGTATGTATACACTGATGTTACTGGAACATGGTGAGAATTATAAATCTGTGCAGAACGTGTGTTGAAAACTCTAAAGTCCCGTATCCTTAATAGTAGAAAAGGAAATGAACAATATTGATTCCCAAGCTTCGTGTGAGTAATTCTGATTTAAAATAAATGTTTGTCGACTCCAAATCTAACTCGAAATTATCTTTCAAAAGGCTACTTAGTGTTTAGTTCGAGAACAACGCTTCATGTTTTAGTTAAAATTAATATATGCATTCACATGACTATATAGATATCTCAGTTAGAACTCGTAGTTTTAGCATTCTATGATATATTTAAGATGAATAAAGTTGGGTTACGAGGTGGAATTAGTTGATTCGACAGAGATATGCTGAAGCAAATTATAAGAAAAGGTTGGAGAAACAAAGTACAATGGCTGCAACGTCATAGCAATTTATTATGTACAATAATAACTTCTAGACATATGCCATGAGTCAGTACGTTTGGTAAAAAAAAATTGGATCGGGCACTGATGAACAATATTGGTGGGTAGAAGAATATATGTTCGGGATACCAAATGACTATGAGAAAGATTTTATTCAAATTGATGAATACATAACAGGATGTTTAGGACACTAATGGAGAATTCGAGGAAAAGAACAATAGTGTAAATATGTGCTGCTGGAAAATGTTTAAAATATTAGAAAAATCTTTAATTTGTCAGAAGATAGCCTACTGAAATTGATTTAGTACTGTTAAATAAAATTAACAAAACAATTTTACAAAATCTATTATCTCGTGTTCTGCGCCTCTTGCATGAAGCCAGGTGGGGTTCTAAGCGAAAAATTATCATTTGTTCTACTTATTTCTGTATGGTTTTGCTATACATAAGTAAAATATTTTGCGGCTTCTGTAAACTATTGTATTGATTGGACACTCAGAATGATCATATTTGGCAGATTTGTTCTATTGCTACGTTATAAAACTTTTACGTTCACGGCTCAGTTTTGCATAGTATTAAAAACAACATTACATTCTTGAAAATTACCTTTAATCATCTATTCTCAATTTTGCACACCTTATTGGCTTAGTTTTTTTTATTCAGGTAGTCAAGTGAAAGATCTGTTTTAAACAAACTCTGAAGCTTTTGTTGGTAGTTCTTCTACGATATCATCATCATGCCTACGAGCAACAAACGTTGATACTGTTGACAGTTTCATTTTCAAAACGTTAGAATGATATCTGCTTTATTTAGATATTGTTCCAAATAAAATATAGTTTTCACATTAAAGTCATGCCAAGCTCCTGTCTCCCAATAGCAGTTATTCAAGAAATGTGTATAATATGGGATTTAGGACCTTGCTGCAGCCAATGTCCCCTTGTTGCAAACTATGCTATAGTTTACAAGTTTTAACCCGATGACTTTGAAACGGTTTTGCAATGCAGCTGTTATTGCCTGCATCAATTATGAAATTGCATTAAGCATCGTGTGCATGCAGAAATCCGGTATACTGCAAATGTTATTATTTGTACTACTTTTTTTTCCAAATATAACCTTGCATTGCCTATGTGACATTGACTTATCCTGTAGTTCAATTCCCTTGAGTGTGCATTCCTTTAAGTGTGCCTCTTTTTGTTTTCGACATAATGTTTCATTTAAGAATCTGATCTGACCATCATTGCGCTATATCTTGTATGTCTGGGGTAAAGTTTAAAGTTAAAACGAAAGTTTGTTGCAGGGGGTGTGGGCAGGTATTATGATCCATGGATTACGTAATCCTGTGTACATCCTTTAGCATCATTCGTCCTGCTCCTCCTCTCTATCTTTCTCTCTCTACATCTCTATTTCTCAAACGTCAAGCAATCTTGTCAAATAAAAACATTATATTACCAATTTATCACATCCATTTCCATTGATGACGTTGCTATGGGAGACTGCGTGTTGTCGGTTGGTCTAAAGCGTTTACCTTTACCGATCACTGCCACCTCGCATCTCTCCGCGTGGGTTCGAGTATTTCGGCTGGCCAAAGTGGATATGTTTTAATGCTTGCCACTAGTATCCTTTGAGTCGGTGGTTCTACCCACGGGTGTTAAACAGGCCACCATGTAAAGCATAGCATATGCTGAAAATGGCAGTAAACTTTGCTATGGACCTTGCAAGGAAATGTTTCTTCTTGTTTGAATCTCGCATATGATATCAAAGCTGCAAGGGTTTGACTTTAAATTGGCCTAGCCTCAATACTCGTTGAGATAAAATGCTAAACTTTGGAACAAATATAAACTTAAATTTTCTACAACTATAATTTTATATATAATCAAAGTTTCATCCACTCCTTATAATATATTTTTGTGTCGGACGTCGACCAACGATTTTTGTATATTCGTATCTATTCGAACAAAATTTGTATGTCAACATTCTATTTGATACATTTTTGCTCCGTTTTGGTGGGCAAGTATGGAATAGAACATTATCCCAGTCTGACTTCCCGGTCACAGTCAACATACGAAATGCCATCGTTTTTACATGCATCCAGAGTACAGGGCATCAAAGATTGGCTGGAGGAAGGAATCTTTGCAATAGCAGCCTCATTGCATAATAAAATAAGCCCATCCCCACTCCAACCCATCCCTCAAAAACGAAAAATTCACTAGCAGAAATAATCATCTGTTACTATTTCATTACTGAATTAATCAGTTAGGTGAGAGGCTGGTGTCCTCAACAAAATCTTGTATAGAAAATTGGGTGGGGGTGGGGGGTCTACTTAACCTAATGACAGGAGGTTTGGTCATATGTTGTGCAGTCATTATCGGGTCCAAGGAACAACCGCCATTGCTTTGATGCGCCAAAAAAGGTAACAGGAGAAAGTAGTACGAGTTGCCAGTTGTTTCACGTGGGTCGGTGGTTCTTTCTGTGGTTTTCTCGGGTTCTTCCTCCACCATTTATGCTGGCAGCCTATTTTGTGCTGAAAAAATGGCATTAAACCCTACAAGAAGAAGAAGAAGACCATTTCTAAACCTCCAAAGGATGCCACAAGAGCAGAATTTAATGTTGCATTATAACTACGTTTTATACGTAAGAGGGACTAAATCTTTAAACTGACAGGTCTAAATAGCAACTTAGGTAACTACAATCAATAGCATCTGTGGAAATGACCTAAACACAAAATCCTTAACCCAAGTGCTAATGCCATACAAATGGATAGATGGACATCATCAATCAGTGAGCTGGAATTGTTCTATTTTATTGAAAATAGTAGAGAGTCTGTTTCCCATATATTCCAGTTTCAGTTAGAGTTGGGAATATTTGAATGGTTTTAGTTAAGAAAAGACACAGAGCATAAGAGCTTTTAAAATATTGATTTGCAAAATATGAAAAATTATGTTGAGATGCCCATTACAAGTGTCAGACCTTAACAGATGTGTGTTATCTCCTGTATGTTTTATTACAACAATCAACAGATTTGTAAATGAGAAATTCACAAACCTGCATGAACATTTCTGTGCAATTTTCCTAAATATGAGAACTAAAAGTAATTTTTACTATGATACAGTATGAAGCATTTAGAACTATTTTACCACTTAAGTCATGTTTTAGGACTAAGGTCATGTTTTACAACTAAAGTCATGTTTAAATCAGAAATTGATCATTAAGGCAACATTTTTAATCAGGAATATTTTTAAATCAGTTAAGAGAATTCCATTTTTTTTCAATAAAATCATACAGATCTTTGTTCTGAAAAATATCCACCATGAAAACTTTAGCAATAAATTTTAAATAGAACAGCAAAACAGATTAAAATGAGAATTACAGAATTAACTATACCAACAGAAACCCTTTAGCAGCAGGAGTTTTTTGTGTTCATAATGCAACCTGTATGCTATTATTATATAATTACTGGATATGTCCAAATGTGTTTTCTTGTAATTATAACTACTGTAAGATTTGTTTTCCAAACAGAACATGTCCCAAAATAGTTTTTGGCAATTAGAAATCTTGTAGGATATTTCCCTAAGAAAATATGCTGAGTTCACTGATAGTGTCTTGCGGTTGCATATTATTATGAAATATATTACAAACACCCACCACTCTTGCTAATGCTTTGTTTGTGAAGGAAGTTGTCCGTATTCAGTAAGTGTTGTCAAAATTTTTGTTGCCAGAAATAGATCCATGCACATCATTATAAGTTTGATAAAACATATACTAACTGGCTTTCAGAAATAAAAGTGCTAAATAATGTCAACATGGATCAAAGTGAGTAGTTGAGAATGTTCCCAAACTGCAAAGTACGGATGATAGTTATTTGCTGGTCACATTACATGCTGGTCCAACTATCAAGTTAAGTGACCCAATGTTGATAATCAGCTGAGATTTCTTACATTATCAGTTAAATGGTTCCATTGTTGATATTCATAGATGTCCTATATAAAGTGACACAGGCACTAAATTTTCAGTCCACCTGCAGCCTGATTATGATTGTTAGATGACTTCATGAAAATGTTTCTTTCCATTTAGTTCTAGCATTGCTCACATCATCAGAGCATGTTTCATTGTGAAATGATATGACATAGCATTACTGAGGTAATATATGAGCTAATGAAAATCTTAAAGGTTTATGGGGTTTCTATATGACCTCTATAACCAATCACATTGCTAGAGATTTACTAAAAGTGAATTGTTTTGCTTTGGTGTTGTATGACACAGTGTTGCAAGTAAGTCATCTAGTGCTTAGGTAATGGAATAAAGTGCCTTACCCAATGACACACCATGGTTGCCAGCATAGAATGATCCCATGGTAGAGAACCTGTACCCTTTCAGCTGCAAGTCTGGTACATGCTAACCACTTAGCCGATTTGTATCTTAATAAAACTGGAATTATGTAGTGACAATATTTAATAAAAGAAACCCTACATGTTTCTTCACTGGCACAACAAAATTACAAAATTTCTCTTACATTTATGAATGAGGTATTGCTTTTTATAAAACCCTAACTCTTAAATTGATGCTACTTACTCTGTTAAATATCACTGATATTTACAGGTCATCACACCATTAGAACAATAATGTTTATTCACATGTAAAAGGTCAAAGAAATATAAGGATTGCTGAATACACTTTAATCTAATGAAACCAAAAAATTCAGTGTTTAAAATGATGGAATCATTTCTGTCAGAAGCTAATAAAAATTAACACCATAGTTAATCCTGCTTTTTGTCAACCACATTTTGGCACCCTGTCAACATCAGTCTAGAAGCTGTACTGCAATATTAGAAGAAGGCTTTATTTGATGAAATAATCAATATGCATATACAAATAAGAACTTATCTTTTGTAAAAACCATCAAAAAGCTCAAAGTAACCTGCTATTATGGGTAAAGAAGAACTACCAAGTACTTTACTATATACACATTTTATTATGCATATGCTTATTGGAGTATACATGTAAATGCATAATCAGGAAAAAATATATGAAAGACCTTAATAATATGGCCACAAAGATACAAATTCAGCTAAAATAGAAGCTAGACAGTTAAATGAATCATATATAAACATGTTTGATGGCATGATAAATTGCTTCTTTGTCTTTTAATTTTAAAAAATGTTCAGTTTTTGTAAGTAAATTTACAGTTGCAAGTTACAACATAATTCTCTGTAAGCTTTTGATACTAGGAGTCCAGGACATCCCAAGTCTCCAGAAATGGGAGATTCTGAATAGCAAAATTGTGCATCCAGGTAAGAAAACAGAGTCCATTAGAAGATATAAGTCATCTACATTGAAGTAAACTCAATACAACTTTGCCAAAGTAAATGTTATGAATTATAATTATTTCTATCATTGTATCTTATTTAAATTTCTTGTGAACATTTACATTTTTTAAATACACAAATTCTTTATTTTTATTCATGAAAATATATCTTTTTTGATAATATAACCTATTAGGAGAAAATGTATATGAACAGAATTTAGTTTCAGAAAACAGGGTTTAGGACTAGTTAATAATGGTCTGCAGAATGCACTCTTAAAACAATGACAAAGACAAGCATCTGAAGGACCAGGATCTGCTTGAAGCAATTACAGAGAACTTGGTACAACTATTTATGATCCAGCTTTTACTAACTTCATTGAGTGAAATGTAAACAGATGAGACAACCAAAATTTACTTACATAGGAAAGAAGGAAATCAGCTCTCATTCCCATGGAAACTTGTAGGGAAAATGAATGCACAAATCTGCTGACGTTCCCCCTCCCCTTTCTTCACAAAAGTGTTCTTTCTGTGCAAATTTATCCATTTCATTATAAAGGCACCAATCATTTTATGAAATTATCTGTAATGTCTTACAGCTCAAGCAAAGAATACATGTAAGTAATTTCATGCAAGCTATTTGGCTTCCTGCTAAAGTATGTAGATAAGACTATAATAAGAATATGATGAGGTACAATGAGGTTATGCATGTATGTATGTACATAATACAAAATTTATTCCAGGCAGGAATTTAACCAATGCTGCGAGTAATGTATGTAAATGCTTCATTTATTCAACACAAATGGTTCCTGCCAAACTTGTCAGCTAAAAGTGAAAGCCAGATAAAGGATCCAGTTAGTCACTTGTAGGTGACATATGTACTGAGATGTATGGAACAGAAAAAAATAAAGAGAAACCAAAGATACAATAAGGACATCAGGTAAAACAAAAAGTACAAGACAGAGAATGTTATCAGGCTTGGGAACAAGAAAATGAAGTCTTATTTTGTGTGTGCTGACTAGAGTGTAAGTGACAGAAAATATAGCATAATCTATGATCAGGAGAGAAAGAAAAGAAAATATTGAAAAAGTAATATTCTAAAAATGCCCACAATAACACTGAGTCATCAAATGGTCATAAGCATTCATTTCTACCTTAAAACAAAAGTTGCATGAATGTTCGTTCTGTCCCTTGCCTTATTTACTCCTTTGTTTATACAAGCTTCATGCATTAATAGTGTGAGAAATAAAATACATTACCTATGTTGGCAACAATTTTGAAAATATTCATCGAAACTTGCTATACTGGCTATATTGGAAAACTTGTATTTTATGGCATGACTACTAAAATAAAGAATCCATCTTGCATTAAAGTATAACGTATTGTGACCAAACTTCAGAGTCTGAGTTGGAAATCAAATGTTGCATAAATAAGAATAAGCAGAAAATGGTTCTTAATATTTCTGATAGATTAAAGTGATTGTCAGCTAAATGAATGCTGGTGAATTTACATATACACACATATATACAGTTAAACACTGATGGATGCCATCATCAATACTTAGGATAGTTAACAAATTCTCAGAGGACACAAACTAAATGGATTAGATCCTAACAATGTAAACAAATGCATCTTTTGGTCTTTACACTCTATAAAAATTGAATCAATAAAACTTAATGTATGCTTAAAAGCTACACTATACAAACAAAACAGTAAAACTCATTTAAAACACCTACCTTTTGGGACCAGCCAAAAGTGTGGATCATGGACAAAATTATCAACAGAAAACATGGTTGTTGGGACACAGAACAATTATTCCTTATATTTCAGTTCTGAATCTTTTATGCAAGCTGTTGCATAAACGGTTTATAAAACGGTATATAAAAACTCTACATCACTATACTTCATTCAAACAGAATCATATTTGTCAGATGCAACATTGCAAATACACAAAATGTCCCTATTAATGTGAATATCAATTTTAATGAATGTAATAGTCATGCAAAATGTGAGAAAACTATAATTTACAGTATCTGTTGCAAAATGATAGATGGCTGACTGCTGTAATATTATCTGCATTACCATGTTCATAACAGTAACTAAAAACGCCCACTAAATTTAAGCAACTGTTACATTTTTCACCTATGAAGACCAAACTAATTAAACATATGGTAACTCTGAATTTTGTTCCTGATATTCCTTATTATCTATACACAATTCAATACCATATACAATGTATTTATCATGTGCCCAAAGTATATTAGTAACAACTCTAGTATAATAGAAAAAAAATTCATATTACTTCAAAACTGGCCTAAATTAACAGGGGTACTATACATCGCCTGACTCCTCTTTCATAAATATGCTAATTTTTTATGTACTCAGCTTCAGTTTTCAAAATGAATATTTTGCATTTATTTAAAAAAAAAACAAACAACCCAAACCAACAAGGCATTGAACCCCTAATTTTATACACAGTTGTTTCTAATCCAGCTTGGCTTTCAAAAAACTATTAACTTACTCAACTAAATATCCTTTTCCTCCGTAAAATTTCTACAAAGTCAAATTTAATGTCAGAATCTCAGTCCTAATCCTGAAATAACCACCTTATTTCAAAATTTTGTAGTTCAGAAATAACTGGCATGCAAAATTTGAGTCGCTATTTTTCATCAAAATTACAATATTTAATGACAGCAGGACCTAATAGGATATTAATGTATTTTATGACAATTTGGATATATATATATATATATATATATATATATATATATATATACATATATATATATATATATGAAGCAAACGCACAATTCAGAACACAGTGCAATCGAGGTTTCACATTGTTATATTTTGGTAGAAGCATACCCATGCTTTATTACAGCTAGTCTGTAAACTAAGGTAGTCTCTTAAAATAAATAATTGGCATTTAAATATCAAATGAAGCCACAAGTATATTTTCAACACTTTGATCCTAGCATATACTGTTATCTAAACTGTATCCTTACTTTCTATTAACTTTGTCATAAGCTGTATGAGATATTTTAAAATATTTGTTTGCTGAAGGCCTGATATACCTAAGTGGACTATACACAGCAACATGTGAAAAACTGGATTAATGAGTTGTGAGTTGAGTTTATGATTTACCAGATATAATCATGAATATACAAGAGTAAATATATTTGATATATCACAGATGATTGTTAATCTTAATCATATACAAATAATATATAGTACATGTGTTTTTCCTGCAAATGCATCTCTTACTAATGCTAGAACATCAACACAATGATAGTTCAAGCATGGAATGTAGTTCACTTAGTCAAATTTACTGTAACAGATACAACTATTAAAATTTATTTTAACAAATAAAAATGTTATTCAAGGCAAATGGCTTGTAAACAAGTTTTACAAATTACAATATAAAACTCACAAGTTTCATCCAATATGAAAGGACTTTGTTAATATTTGTGCATTGCAAAGCAATTCATATAAGAATAACCACCGTACTTGAGTTGTTTCCGACGTTTTTGAAATTATGAGAACATGATGGTAATTGTCAAGTTACCAACAATGAGACATGTCTATCCTGATATTGTGCATTGCAAATTTGATCAACACAATTGTACCATGCAATGGTTGTGGTTATCTTTATATTAATAAAGGATATTCAAACCTCTTCTACCTCAAAATACAGTCAGAGCCGCCCATAGTTTTTCCAATAAAAGAAAGATGAAACTAGAATCTAATCTCAAAATTATGACTCAAAGTTTTCAAATGATGACAATAGAGATGACCGAGTCAATTACTGATTAAGTTTACTGACTTATTTGACATACTTAATTTATAAGAGAAATTAAAGCTCATTTTCAATCATTCATATATGATGAGTGTGTGTGTGTGATTTGGAATTTTATCAGCTTTAAAAAATTTTCAGTCATATCGCTATGATAGCTGCAGCGTGGCAGTTTATATTGATGTCTAACAGTGGGGCATCATGTCACAGACATGTAGCATGATGTCCAACCTAGTCACATTACCATGACACCAGGCCGATCAGTCCTAACACTAACCTCTTAATGCTGAGCACACAGCTGCCAACCCTCCTGGCTTGCAATTAGTGAAAATAGGGATAAAAATTAGTGTATTTGACATGAATTTGTGAAGCGATCTTCGAGTCCTGGAATATTAGTTGGAACGAAACGTTTAGCTTGGGATCCAGCTGATAAAGGTAGATTGTGTTCAACAAGAAAACTCACAATGTTTCAGCGTTGGAAGCTTGCAGGTCTTCCGTCGATGGCGTAACATATTCCAGAGCTGAAATCTGCTGGAGTTCTTAATTTTCCCAACTTCTATGTACTTTTTGCTACCATTGTGCTTTCACACATCATCTCTGCCACTATGCCCAATGCTAAAGTTTGTGGCACACTGTGTGCAAAAACATAGCTGCCAACCCCCAAGTACAAAAATACTGACTGCTTATGACAAAAATACTGATTTTCAAGACCAAAAACTGATTTTTAAAATTTTAATGCATGTGTAACTACTTACAACATATACAACCATCAGTAAGGTAGGACAGTGCCTTACATAATTATTTAATGTCAAAGATGCATGTGTTGCACACTTGCACCTTCTGGACGGGCACCCTGTTCCATTCGGGTGCCCATTCAGAAGGTGCAAGAGTGCAACACACTCAGACACAGGCTGTTTATAGGAGCCTTTCCACACCTTGTTTATTTTTTTCAATTATTATCGATTCCGATGTATCAACTGTCATTGATAATCTTAATTCTGTGTGATTTTCTTACTGAACTGTTTTCATTCTATCATACCAGTAATCATTTGCGATTTTACTGTCTGGAAAACGCGTGCAAAATAAATCGCCAGCAACACTAGTAACTGAAAGAGGAAGGTTCATTTCTAAAAGAAATTTAATAAACCGAATTTCAATCAAATTACATCAAGGTTCTCCCTGGTATTTATATGCATCCAAGTTCAGGCTGAGTTGTGTATGATGAAGCAGCAAGCTGATGTTTATTAGCTTTTTCGTGCTCTTGTATTTCATGTGCGCCTCCATGCCCAATAGTGAAATCACATTACACAATTTCCAAAACATAAAGTCTTCTCCTTTACTAGATGATTTCACAAATCTAAACAAGATGGCACAATTGTCCTTTTAGTTCTGTTTTCTTGTCTTTCCTGGTGAAAATTCTGAATATTCTGCTTTCCTATTCAACATGATTAGAAGTTGAATATTACGAAGATGGGACACAGTGGTAGCGGTAACTGTTTGCAAAATCCAATATGGCGGATAAAGACAGGCATGGTAGCCTCGATTTCGAATGAACCAATCATATTGTAGAATTGTATTCCTATATACATGCAATAGATTTCTATCAGAATGGAACCAAGTGCCCGTTCTAAACTGAAAATTGCAAGGAAATTTTTTATCATTTTTTTAAAATTAAAAAAGGTATTTTTTGCCAAAAAAACGTACACCCGTATTAAGGTCCAAAATACGGGACAAATAAGGAAAAAACGGGACAGTTGGCAGCTATGCAAAAAGCAGGATATATATCGGTGTTTGATGGCTGAATGCACGGTCAATTTTTGGTATATTCCAAAACTAAACTTCACTTTATGTGCTATACATTTCTTTTTCCTTGGTGGTGAAGACATTTTCAATATCGATGCCAAACGGTAATTCTAATCAGTTTTGGCGGCGCATGCGCGGAGCAAAATTCCGGTAGGCCCCAGTTTCTCTCAAAAGCATTTGTAAAACTATTTTTATACATACATATTAAAATATGCTAAAATGCTTGCTACCGGGCCATCTGTATCAATCGGCTATAGTTCTACTAATATCGCGACCAGCAATTCCAGACCGTTTCGGCAACTGCCGATATCACGACTAGCACTTAATGGGAAATCGGTTATTTTATTAAAGATTTAAAATAATTGAGAATTGGGGAATTTGTCATTTTTTTTGCATGTGAAGTGAATCCGTGAATCGCTGAAAAAGTCATGAAATTCACGCCAAAATTGTGAGGGTTGGATATATATATATATATATATATATGAGGGTTGGCAGCTATGTGAGCACCTAGCAGGGCAGCTGTTAGTACCCTTTTTATAAGTCTTTGATATGACTCTGCTGGAGTTTGAACCCATGACCTCCTGCATCTGAGGTGGATGCTCTAACCACCTGGCCACCGGAGCGGTCTACATATACGAAGAACAGTTACACTTGGCCTAATTCAAACTAATGGCAAGAGATATCAATCAATTCCATGAGCATAACAAGAAGGTAACTATCAAGTTGCCAAAAGAAATTCTTTTGGGAGCTGCAGTCTTTAGTTACGTTCAGCAAAGTTGTCAATACTTGGCAGTTCTTGCATCGTTAATTAATACGACTTAAGCAATGCAATAGCTGGTAGTTATGATGGCAACTGAAGATTCTTCCATGCAGCCCCTAGCATAGGAATCAATATCAATTTCAGGAACCTTTTACCTCAACTACAAAGCACATACAAACACTTGGAAATGCAGACACTTTCAAACTTTATGACTGTCTGAATGGGAACAATGAAGCAAGAAGCAATGACAGAGAGATGGAATTTCATTCCACCAGATATGAAGCTAACTGTGACCCATTAATACAGACATGTACAACTTCCTTTAGGGAGTGGGTCCAATAAGTGATTTTCAAAGTGACAACCTATGATGTAAATAAGCAAATAAAACCAGGTTGCAGGCCAGATCTGGCCTGCTGGCTGTTGGTTGCACATTCCTGCCGTAATAAATAACAGCTCACTGATTTTCAGTCAGACATCAACACTGATACTTATATTTCAAAATCATGCAACTGTTGTAATATGTAACTACAAGATTCTTTCTATGTACATAATTGTGTGTGTGTGTGTGTGTGTGTGTGTGTAAGAGAGACAGAGAGGTGGGGAATAGGTTGGAACTAGGAATGCATTCAAGGAACATAAAATACCTTGCTATTGTGATCTGCTTTGATTAGAGTGTTGCTAAATTCACCTGGAGTCATCTACACAGTTGCACAATTGCAGTCAACATTGTCCTAGAAACTGATCTAAATGCAAAACTTAATTAAATCAGTAAGACAAGAAATATAGACGACAGTGATCTACTTTTTGGAAGAATGGTATTTGTTTACCAAGACACCCAAACACAAAGTTTTATGACGTTTACAACAACCATGCCCCAGAAGCTGAACCTAAACACAAAACATAATCAAAGTCAGTTAAACATCAATCACACTGACCTAGTTTTCCTAATGTTCAATTCACCAATATGCATCAACACACAAAGCTGCTATGTGATAATGTCTGACCATCTGACCTACTTTTCCAACTTAACCAGATGTTCCAAATGGATAGATCCATGGGTAATGATATATGCCCCTTCCACATTTTTGAGCCCCCAAGTGTCCAAGGGGTCAGAATTAAAATCTGTCTCTAATATGATGCATCTTCTTACTAGGATTGCATATCGGAGGTCTGGTCAGAAAACATCTGAAAATGTCCTTTTAAACTGCAATACTGTTGTACCTTTTTGGCCTATGATTCTCTTTCAGGGACTCCTCAAGTGGAAACAAGATTTGACACCCTCTCTGAGATGGTTACCATGGTAAACATAAATACAAATTGTTGCTAAATTTCAACCATGTTTTAGGAAGACAGATTGGTAGACAGATGGAGAATATCAACATATCCCTTTTGCTTTTTTTAAATAATATTGGGGCATAAAAATGAAACTACTTATGTCAAATCTTGCGTACCTACTATTACCTACACATTACATTTCTTGGCAAACCATTTTCCCTTGTAACCTAAACACACAATTCCTTATTCATTGGTTAAGATTTACACCAAAGAGATTTTTTTCAAGATATATTGCCATTTCGTTTTCTCAGCTTCTGAACTGATTTCCTAGATGACCTCTGGAGATGAATTACAACACTGGTGTTCAATTTCTCATGACAAATAAAGTACCATGCTTATAAAATCTCATATTACATTTGTATTAGACAACTGTTTCTTTAGTATTGCGCTTCCTTTCCATCATGTCAAAATACCTGAAACAGAAGTAGAAAAAGTGTCAAGGAAATGTATCACTTGTCCATATCAATTGCAGAAAGATAACGGCTCAAAACAGGATAACCAAACATTTCTTGTAAGTTCTTGAACCATTTTACTTCTGTTGATAATGACACAAAAATTACATCAATTTTTTTAAAACAATTTTTGTATTTACTGCTGTTGGGTAAAAAGCTGTGTGCTATTCCATGTGTCAAAGCTAGAAATTTCATTTTTTTTTAAAAAACCCAAACCAATTCAAAACATTTAAAAACTGGCTCTCCATAATCTTAACCAGAAAAAGAAGCAGTCAAATCTTTCAGTTGAGCCAAGAGATTTTAAAGTACTGTAAATAAAAACAACAGTTAAAGTAAAACATCACATTTGTTACTAAAAACTGATATTAGTGAAAAATATCTCAACAGGTTGCTGCCTGGCAACCTAATGAATCATAATTCAACAACTAGAAAATGATAACAGCACCAAGATAAGGTTAGCACATGCAATTTACTTCACAGCTTAATCCCTTTTGGCTTGTGAGATTGCTAGTTCTTACATTAAGTGGCCATCTTTACAAGTGACATGTCTGCCTTACTGCAAAATTATCAGGACTCTGTGACCTAAACTGTGAAATGGCCACTAAAATTTTCATACAAGTCACCCCAAGTCTACTAAAGTTTGAAATGTACTTGGGGTGCTGGAATATACACTTTTTATGAATTATACGATAAAGCACAATTTGGAAACAAAATTTATATTAAAGATTATGACTCAAAGATATTAACATTTATTTTTTGTAAACTTATTTATCTCATTATTAATTCACCCAAATTTATGTTGAAACTATGCCACATTTACTGAATTTGATGAAAATAAATGTCATATAGTTAGCCTTGACAATGCCTCCCAACTTACTGATCCATGAGTTCATCCAGCCAAAGTCTGTTCTTGAGATTCTCTATCCAGGTCTTGGGAAGTTCATCCAGACCAAGTTTACAACCAAGTATTGCTCCTGCCACTGCTGCATTTGCATCTGCATCTCCACCCTTTAAAGAATGAACAAATTTGTTTCCTTTCTAATGAAGTCTTTGGTACAAAGTGAACAATTTAGTGCTTTATTATAAACCCAAATAATCTGACATGGTTGATCAATATTACTACAGTTGAACTGGACACTTTTCTACTACTGGTCACTGAATGAAACCAGATTTTCATTCCATAAACTTGTTTCCTAAAAGTTACCTGAGAACTACAGGCAGATATTTAAGGGTCAATAACTATATCCACAGCATTTGATTTTCAACTGAGTTTACTACCAGCAAGGGGCCTGCCACAAACTTAAAAAGATTCCAGACATTTTCCAGACCAAAAAATAAAAATTTCCAGACCTAAAACTTTGACAAGTTTATTGACCTAATGAGGCTAAAATTGTTAAAAATTGCAAGTACAATGTGCAGAGATTCAGCTAGGGTTGCATAACTACCAGTACTTCGTATTAGCAAAGACAGAAAAAGTCAGTACAAAGCCAAATTTTACTGGTACAAATGCTAATCAGCCAATATCAATGAATGGTTTATCATTTGCGTGAATTCTGGAAAATTAAGTAAAAATGAAATGAATGCACTTCTGACCTTTACTTTTGATAATAGACAATGTCACAACTCTCAAATCAATACCATAATAGTAGTTTATCCCTAGAATGAATTTCCCAACTCTTCCCACCCAATTTTAGATATTTCGACATTGATGTTGGGGTGTTGGGTCATAACCAATTGCTTATTGAAGAGTTGGAATTTGTTGCCACCACACAGTTGTGGCATAGGGTAGCCAATTACTAGTAGGCCTAGCAGGCTTAAATAATCTTACATTGGGTCATACCTGCATGGAATCAGTAGGAAGATGATTTATTTTCTGTGTAATTGCAAATATAAGATTCATCATGTCTTTATTCCACTGACAGATAAGATGAAATTATAGTGCTGATGAAATTTACCTAGTACTCACCATTTGCATGGCTAGTCATATGACTAAACAAATATCTCAACTTTCATGTCCATGACATCATAAGTTCAATAGTCACACATAAACAATAAACCCCCTTCCAATGTTATTGTAGGTATTCCAAGCACTTTTAGGATATCAGCAAATACAATTAAAAGCACTAAGCTGTTGTTACCATCCTTAAGACCTCAAAATGAAAATAAAATGTTGAAAAAAATCATGTAAATCAGTCAAGTACTTTTCAAGATATGACCTTTCAAAGTTTTTGAGGGACTTGGGAAATTTGCGATCCCCACCAAAAATGCAATTACCATCAACTTCGGATGAGTATAAAAAAAAATAATTTGAAGCTATACAACAGTGGCATTTGCTAGCAGGCAAGTTTCTTGTTATTCAAGAAATGCAAGCACTACAGTCATAAACAAAAAATCCTTTTCTATTGAGCTTTTCCATGACTTTGTAACCTTGCTATAAAAAGACTGGGATATTTAAATGTAAATTAAAGTATGTTCCTGTGAGAAAACCTTCAGAAAACAAAGCCCAATTTTTTCTGGGCCAATAGGTATGAAACTTTTGCCATACCAGATCAGAGAAATCAGGAAAAAGGGCAAAATTAGGAATGTCTGAACAAAATTAAAAAATGACAATTTTCAAAAGGTCACAACTTTTTTATTTATTGACAGATTTTAATAATTCTTGTACCAAAATGCTGGGTATTATATGAAGAATTCATGCAATATACAAAGAGTGTCAAATTAGAGTGAATGTAGGTTTTAAAGCAGAAGCAATGTCTGAAAATAGGCAAAAATGGCAAAAACAACAATTGTCAAAGTTCACAACTGCATCAATTAGTAAATTTTTGCACCAACATGGAGCATATTACAGCCTTAATGCATACATACTAATAAAGTAAATATAATTATGATAAAGCAAAGATAGGTAATAAAGCAAGAACCATTGACAAAATATCAAAATCTTTCACTAAGACTAATGTTTTGAAGATAATGTACACTTTAAACAATTGATACAATTCTAAATGTCATAAAGGACTGCTTTGTTTGAAATAATCAGAAAAGTAACAGCTTTAACAAAGTTTTAGCTTGAGATTTTTATTCTGCTGTACTGCTGGTCAATGTGTCCAATATTTTCAACTTTCCAAGTTTGGCCATCGCTTGAAACTGGTTGTACATTAAAGTTCCAATCAAACACGAAACACGACTTAACCTCGGCAATGTCATCACTGGCTGGCCATTTGAAAAGATCGGTTTTGGTTTTCATCTGGCATAAAAACTGTACGAGTGCCAGATCAGGTTGGTGTGCTTCCAACACTTGTCCAATGTAATATTGGTCATCGTAATACACAGCAACCTATACTCATTGGTGTCTGAATTTACAAGTTTTGCTTTCCAGCTGAACGTCACTGTTGTCTTTTGATTCAGGGAGTGACAAGGAAAGCTTTCTCTTCTGATCACAAGGGTTGTACACAATATCTGCAGACTCTGGAAATAGAAAAATTAGAAATGCCATGTAGATATATAAAAATCGGAAACTGGGGATAGGTCTCATAGTTTTAACATAAAATGCCAGTCTATAGCCAGCTAGATTTACAATGCCCTTTCATCGTTAATAAACACTTATCCCAATTTTTGGACCTTGCTCAAAATTAAAAACCAAAAGAAACAAATTGAAATGAAATAAAGACGAGTAACAGAGCCCATTTTCCTTTTGATGAATCGTGTTTACCAACAGAAAGGTCAAAGGTCACAATTTTATCGCTATCCAATTCAATCTATTAATTATTACTTGCTTGGTCACATAAAAGAAAAAGAAAAAAAGTATGTCAACAAATTCACTTTAAATACATAAAATAACATGCCAAGCTTCATCCGAGACATTTTTGCATGTGTATTTCATGTGTAAAAGTGACTTGGCTGAGGAAATCAGACTCGAAAGGTTTTCCTTGAAACATAGAATAGGACCTCCAATTAATGACTTCAAGTACTCAAAAAACAGATACAAAGACAAAAATAAACATAAAACATAAAAACGAATCATTTTACTTACAAACTAGCAATAAATAATCCATGGATGGAATATCAGAGGCCATAATACATCTTGGATTTACATCGAGTCAGGTGGCATAAGTGTTAGGCCAGCCATTGCACACAGTGTATTCCCAGCACACTTTAAAAAGCGCGGTGATCTCGCGTGACGTCATGGAAAATTCCGCTGTTTACACAGAAATAAAGTATAATGAACACGCTTTAAAATGATATTAAAATTTGTATTTTAAAATCGAGATTTACCTGAAAAATTGTCATTTTGAAGTTTTCATCGTGTAAAATCTGAAGAAAAAACCCCAATTTACACAGTAAAGAAAACAAAATGTAGGTCATTCTCTCTGCTTTACAATGGTGCCAAATATAGTAACATGGGAATTACCAGGCATAATCCCAAGCCTTACAATAAACATGTATGTAAAATTTCGACGTTCGGACGAACTGCTGCTACACAAATAATGCCCTTTACATACCTCAAACAAACATATTTTTAAATATGGAAATAAAAGAAAAACACAACGCTTTATGCAACAAATGATAGAAGAAAAGTAGTTCCTGTGACAAATGCATATATTTATTGATTTTATGAATAGTGATGGCATAAAATGTATTGTTCAAAATGTGTAAAATTTTGACTTTGCCCTGCTGGCAGCCCACTGACCTGATCAGCTAGGGCAGCTTGGAACACATAGTTATTGTAAGAAAAAAAACTGGAATATATTAAATGCAAGTCACAATGTTTGTAAAAAGAACTAAAGCATAACTTATTTCTCAACATATTTATTCTGAAAATATTGACCAGATACCTGTCACAGCAATCTGGAGAAAAGCACAAAGAACATGCAGTAGTCACATGATTCCAACAAAACATCACTGACACGTGCTCAATGCTTCCTGAATCTGACTTTTCTCCAGGTAGTGGTGATTTCCAACTTTTCAACAGCTTACTGGCTCTGACCCGAATCCCCAAACATAAATGTCAAAATACATAAAATGGGATGTGAAGGGTCTGATGAAACTCCGACATAATTCCATTCCTGTCACCAACTTAATCCACAATCAATTAACAACTTTGGTTCAGAGTTCACTAATAAAAGTAAACTGTTAAGATGTTTACATGCACCAAATAAATGTTTAATTTTTAGTGGCTTGGTTTGAGGAAGAGCCTTCAACTTCAGCATGGCTTATAGATCACATGACTTGTCATCCATAAACTGAAAGCGGTAAAATCCAAACCAAGTTGGTTCCTCAGCAAATAACGTGATTAATTTGTTTTGAACAAAATTAAAAGTTTAGATTAACATATACAAACAGAAATAGGGGTGCTTTCACTTTTAATGCTTTGCTCACCATCAATTATTCACACACTACAGCACCAGGAGAGTATGCTGATTTCTGATGTTGAGACAGTTAATTTTCAAGACTTAAACACATTTTACAATTCGACTAACAACAGAACCATGTGTAAACTTCTAAAGCATAAACCTGCTGTTCACAATTCCTGCTGCTGATACAAATGGAAAGGACATTCCACAATGTCAATCATAAAAAATTAAAAAGAAAAAAACCCCTAAACTTCTAGGAGTGAAATGATAATCTGACATTTCAATGCATCAATATTTTTGCTGCAATGATATTTATACTGATACAAGTGGCAGAAAATCTATACAAAACTATACTTACCATATGCCAGTTACTATAATCTTCAGCAGTCGTCAAAAATTGTATAAGGCGTTTGCATTGTTATTCTTTAATTTGCCTGCAACAGCTGTTGCAGGCATGTGCACCCATTTTTGTTAGTTAAAACAAAAAGGATGTGACAATAACTCACTCGCCATCTACAAATTAACACCCAGTGACATGGTTCATAATACTGCCCCCACCCCCACCCCACCAACTGAATATAATGATTTTACTGCAACAGTTTGTTCAGCATAAAGTAGTCTGAGTTTCCTCTACAACCCGTTTTTGATATTTGGACATTTATGTTGGGGTGTAGGGTCAGAGTCAATCGCCTATCAAAAAGTTGGAATTCGCCAACATCGTGTGGTGTCTGCATAGGATTGCCGCTTAATAGCTGAACTAGAAAACTTGAATGCCCTTACACCGGACCATACATGCATGAAATTGATAGGAAGATTATTTATTTTCTCAGAAATTGTGAGGATAACATTCTGCATGTCTTTAATTCAGTTGTGCAATATGATATCAATATATTCTATTAAAGTTTTATTCTGGAATAAATCTATACTTTCAATAATCCTATCACTGAATTTGACTACTGTAAAATTTCAATGTGTGTGGAGCAAAATGCTTTGTAGGACTGAAATATTTACATAAAATTTATAAACAAACCTCCAACACAATGTCTTGCACAGCTTGCCTGAAATCCTTCTGCTTGAGTGCCCAGAATCCAGCCCCCAAGGCTTTGTAAGTATAACTGGCTCTGCCTGGCTCATTTAGCTTCAGACTTTTTACCGATGTACAGTATAAATAAAACCTCAACTCCTTCTTCTGACAAAAGAAAACAAAGAAGCAAATCAAGATTTTCTCTTCAACTTCATTTACTGTCCGGGGTATGTATATAGTATGGTCACCATCCCAATTAATGGGATAAACAATTCATGGAATGAGGATCCTGAAAGAAAAGACAAACCCTCTTACAAAGTATTTAATAAGGAAAGAATAAAGCTCAAATGTTCTTCTGATGAAAACATACCAAGGTGTGAACCTGGTGCTAGAAGATCATGTATTAACAAAACTTTCAAGGAACACTATATTTTAAAAGTTTTCTCAAAGAAAAAAAGATGTGCCTTACCAAGATCTCCATGAAAAAGATTTATGGATCTTTCCATTTTGTCTCTACTACAGTTCCAAAGAAAATCGAACTTTAGTAACTGTTTTGTGATTTGCTCACATAACATTCTCCACTTCTCCTGCACCCAATGCCTTGCCCATCATGGAGATGAGTATGTAGACAAAAAAAGATCATGATTCTTGTGAAAATAGTGTAAGAAAAACAATTGGTTAACATCTATATCTTCTTGTGATAACAATAATATGCACATTACATCCAGCTCTATGTCAAAAAGGGCAATAACTCTTACAAAAAAACTAGCAACCACAAAGATTTTTCTATATTTGCATCTTATAAAGTTTCACAGTAATTCATGCAAAACTCAAGGCTACAGTAGCCAAATTTGTGGAAGTACAGTAATTTGTTGATATGTGGCTCTGTAAAAGTTTGACAGCAATCCATATAAAACTGCACAGCAATGACTGTAGCCAAATTTGTAGGGGTACAGTGATTTGTTGATATGTGCATCTTCTGGTATTAACCTCAATAAACCAACATTAATAGCAATCCATCAAAAACTGTGTGAAAATGTGTCATATAATTCATATGTTGACCATAATATTTTCCAATTTTCATGAAAATCCATCAAACATAACTAGTAGTACTAATGAGATTTTGTTACTTAATGCATTAAGTTACAAGACATGAAAAGCAATAACTCTAACAAAAATTACATGAGCAAAAGGATTTAATATCATGAGCATAATATCAGCCAAGTTTAATGGCAATCCATTAAAACTGTGGGAGTAGTTAAACTTAGAGATTGTGTTTAAAAGAATTTGCAATAGGAAAGTTTTGTTGAAATGTGTATGTTCAGGTTTTGACCATAAAATTAACAAAATTTCATGGCAAATTAAAAACTGCAGGACTAGCTGCACTAAAAAGATTAAAGAACGGACAGATGTTGGGTACAAGGATTACCATATGCTCCTGCCACATGGGTAGAAGGAATTAAAATATTCTTTCAATTTCGTAAATAATATATTTTGGAGGACTATGTAAAATAATGAATCAGAATTGGAAGTACCAAGGAGTTAATGACAGTAATTTTGCATTCATACAGAAAATGACCAGTTGCTCAGTAGTTTTTGGTTTGCATGTTATTAATTTTCATTTCAACATTTAAGACTTTTATCCATCATGCTGATATCAAAAGTAAATTCCATATAGGTTTTAATATATACCCTTATTTTTTCTCTCTCTCTCTCTCTCTCTCTCTCTCTATATATATATATATATATATATATATATATATATATATATATATATATATATATATATTTCTCTACAACATTCATACAGAGTTCCAAACCAAATGGCTTGTCTTTTATCAAAATTTATTTTTAAACTAGAGTGAACTCTACATTTATCAGAGAAGTGGCATCATTACTGGGGTTATAGTTAACAGCAAAACAATTCAGCATAAATTATAAACAGATATGAAGTGAAGCTTGGAATATATTTTATTGATGCTGACAATGAAAATGTTTCTGCCATAAAATTTAATCCCATTTGTTGCCATATGCTGATGCAGACCTGACAAAATTGGTAAATGGCTTAGGATATTACCTGTGTGACTGTTTGAAGGAGTCTTGATGCATATGTAAAACACTCATCTATCACAGAATCAATGTCTAGTTGTCCATTCTTTTTTAAATACTTGTCATCTTTTTGTAGCATCAAAGCTATAGCAACTGCCACAGCTATACAAGATGCTTCACACCTACAAAACAGATAACATTAACATTCACATAACTGTGTTTTAGCAAACTGTAAATGTTGGAAACATAATTTAATGATGTACACCAAAAATACATTAAGATCCATCCAAAGACGGAATTTTTGCTAATTAAAACTAATGTAATACACAAAAAAATGATTTCACAGTGATGGTTGTGGTGGTGGCAACCTTTTGGAAGGTTCTCAATAATGGCACACTGCAAAGCATTGATTTTATCTGTCTAAATTTTTAGAAAGTTTGCCAAAGTATTCTTTCTTCACAATTACAATAACAACTCAGTTAGAAAATGCAGTGCTATAGTTACTTTGGGGTATAATGTTCCTCCACTGGAAAACACCAGAACTGAATGTTTTTCAAATATCTTCCTCTCAGTGAATCCTTGATGTCAGACATGACACATGACAAATCCTTGTCTATATGGGTGATGTTGCAAAATCAAAATCCAATGAGTATTGTGCCAATAGTGGATTTGTGAGTTGGTGTATGCAGCAGGTAAATCCCTGGATGCCTATGTGCAGGCTGGTCTTTTCATAATGTTCTATGACTCTATGAAGGACATTTTTTCATAAACTTGTCCAGTCAAACTAGCATGTTCTACTATGGAAATCTGCATAATTGGACCCATTACATCAAATAATAAAGCATTAAAATCTTTCTTAATGGGCCTCCTTTGCACAATTTGGGGTCCTGCATCATTTTCACTGATTTAAACTTCAGTTTTCTCTAAATTCAGGGTCAAAAAAGGGAATCCATGTTTCATCATGTTAACATTTCACTTATTCTACTTTAGTCACTGGTTTTGAATCTGGCAAATAGATGCTTATTGATTTCCACCCATGCATGTTTCTGCTCATTCATCAATAAATGCAACATCCTTCTAGTGCAAACTTTACTTTAATATATAAAGACTGTTATGAATTTATGCCTGTTAACTGCATTATTTCCTCATCTGTCTATCTGGCATCTTCATCAACAGCACTTTTCACATCAGTGACTTCACTTTCTGTTACAGATGCTCTTTGTCCAAGTCATCTATGTGATTACTGACAATCCTTCAAATGATGAAACTGTCTTAAAACCATTATATACGACACAGCATTAGATCAATATATTTTATCCAGATTCATTTTTATATCCAAAGGTGAATATCACACAAAGTCCCAAAACTGTTTACTCTTTACAGTAGCTTTTTGTCCACTGTCACTATCTATTAAATGCAAACTCTTGTTCACTATACGTGTTGCATGTTAAATACTGATGTTATTGTGCAGAAGAAAATGTCTCAAACAGGCTTGTAAATTGTGCAGGTACATGCATTTTTGAAGAGACAAATAGATGTTCAGAACTTTCCAAATGCCCCTTCTTTACTACCAAAAAAGGTGCCCATTATGTTTTACTTCATATGAATTACTCTTTACAAAACAAACCATGTGCCCAATGAAATTTGTCCAATTTTACAAATGTAACTATATAGTCGTATCTTACAGCTTTGTTGACACAGTTAAGAACATGCTTCAAATTACCATTAACAGTTTTCCCATGACAAGTAACACTGACTGATGAGCACCTCATATATTCAGGCTGATTATTTGAGACAGTTCAATATCACTGATAAACTGATATGATTTGATTTGAGGCAGTTCAATAACATTGATAAATTGCAACACTTTCTCTGGTTAGAGTGTGTCATAATCTAGACTCTATCAACACAGTAAGATACAAGAATGAAACACATTTTCTTGTCATCATTCCATCTCTTCCAATGAAATAAACAAGACTGCTTAACCCATGCATAAAATTGATGTCTCCTTAAATATACTATATCCACCCATGTAACTGTTACAGATTCATTTAAATTCAGCAAATTTTAGTGAGTCATGATATAGCATTATTAATTCTCAAGAGGTTTGCAGGTGTTTTTTTTTTCTTCAAATAATATTGTATATAAATGCTGATTTTTTTCCCCACATTAGTTTTCTTTGTATTTGTACACTTACCCCATAAATTTACTATCAATCTACCTCCCTTACAATGTATAATACACATGTTTTTAGATTATTTTTAGTTTATTTGAACAATATTCAGTGAATATTAAAATGACAGGAAGAAAAGAAATAAATTTTGTTTAAGCTTGTTCTGGAATTAGCCAATTCAAAACCAATTTATGCAACACAATGAGTATCATATAGAAGAAAATTTTTATCATGATTCAACATTAGTGCTATCCTACTCTATTGATTATGCAAATGAAGTGTAGTTAAGGTTGTTTCAGAATCTTGGTTTATACTTTAGCTAATGGTTGTAAAAATGAAAGAACCTACAGCTAATAAGGCATATACATGTACATTAAGACAAATATGAAGCCTTGGATCAGTCAAAACGAAAATGCAGTAAATGTTACAAAGTCTCTGACCAACGATAATAAACCAAAATCAACTGTACCTATTAAATGTCATTTTGATATGATTATATAAATACTGTAATTGTCCTTGTCATTAAATTTCCAACATTTGTTGTTTTCTTTTTAACTCCATTCTAGCGACCCTAAGCTAGCCTTGGAGTTAAGAATAATACCTCTCTTAAACATGGTTTACCATATGGACAAAAATAACAGATAAAAGGTAGGATAATGTTCCCATTTTTAAGGGCTTTTTTTGTTGTGTATCTGATACAACTAATAATTAGAGATACTAAAACCTGAAGCAGGTGATAAGTTATGGCCTTTAGGATATGTTTTATGTCTGTTTTTTTTTTAAAGTCAACTTGGAATAAAAGGAAAGTTAAGACAGATGTATTGATCAATAGATGGACAGGTGAAAATGGTAATTTACATGGACCGTTCAGAGGACAAAATTCAGCTAACATCTGTTTCTCTGACCAAACATCTATACAGTCTTTTTCTTTACACAAAAACAATATTGTATTACTGCACTAAATAATTACGTTTTCATGCTTCATGAGTCTAAATGGATAGTTCTAATGGTATATTAAGTACCTTGGATCAGCATGTGTAAATCTGCAAACATCAAGGGCATTCTTGATAACCTGCCCTAGTTGATTGTACATGTGGATCCCTATCACAGATATTCGTGCCACTGCACTGTTGCTTGCTGCAAGCTTACCAGAGTCTCTCCACACTATTTCTGCAGCCTAAAAATAATGAATATTGGACCATTATCAATTTTAAAGCAATATGGTTGGAACATGGAAAAAAAGCAATATGAAGAGCTTGTTATTTTTAAAAACAGCTAATTTTTTTTATAAGTCTTCTGATTTCTTTAATAATTCTGACTGCTCTTAATATTATAATGACATGGATGGTGATGAGCAATTATTTATTATACTGCTGTTTTAGAATTCCAGTGGACATTAGTTGAAATTCAAACATGACCTTTAAAATTATATTTCTCTGAGAATACTTACCCAATCACTTTAACATCTTTCAGATCTATATACCTTAAGACAATGGGAAAAAATTCTTACCTTTATCTACCACCAGTTTAAGCTGAGCAATACATTAATGAGAATGCTTTCATTTGCTGGGAAGTGTGGGAGGGTTTAACAGTAATATGATCAGGTGACTATTCTTGAAGATACAAAATTTAATTAAACAAATTTTGCTTTCTCCTTCAAATTCATTCCTCAGTCACATCAACAGTAGGAAGATAGGTAATAGGAGTAGTAAATGCATTAGCACCAAACTACTACCATGGGCACCCTTTGAAGGATGAATGGCTGTATATTCCCCATAAACTGCCCTCCTAATACGATGAATGACAGCCTCATAACATATGGCAACCATAGAAAGTTATGCTGCAAAGAATACTTTACAAAAACAAAAAATAAAAGGAATGACTTTTTTATTTTTACAAGAGCTGCACTTATAACTAACAGCACAAGTCAACACTGTGGCAGTAGCATTATCCCATTCAAATATCATCACTGTCAGTCACCAGCTTAATCCACACACGGTAACAACTGTGGTTCAGATTTCACTTGTAAAGTAAATAATTACAGGTGTTTACATGCATCACATAAACAGTTTAGTTTTAATGTCTTAGTGCTTTAGCATGGGTTTCTAAGCAAATGACTTACAGTCACCTAAACACTGAAAACAGAACAATTCCAAATAAAACAGTCTCTCAGCGAAATATGAGTTTGTATTGTAATTGCAAATTGGGTAGGCATTTCATTAAGATGGGATAGTGAGTAAAATTTCATGTAGGCCTAAAAAAAATTGAATCTCTGATCTAATCATTGGTGCTAAAGTTATTACTCTACAAAAAGTGCAGCCTGAGATATGTGTGTCAATTCTTAAATAGATCACATGAGAAATGGGAGGAGTGTCCTCCTTAGTGTTATTTATATATATATATATATATATATATATATAGACACACACACACACACACACACAATTTTTATGTAAATTGTTACCCAGATATAACGATAGGGACAGGGATAAGGATGGTGATATGAGACTACAGTTATAGCAATGAATGGAAAGAAACTGGCTTCTAACTGACTTCAATGTGAATCAGTTTTACAGCTTAAAAGACATTTACAGTTTGTCACTAACCAACTAACTTTTTCCAGTACTGGAGCAAATTCTATTCACAAAACCCACCAAATAAGGTGTTAGCAACCACAGTAAGGTGATGCATCTAAGACTCCCTAACCCTGGGTCAATACTTCTTCAAATGCGCTCTATGCCAATATTCTTGACTAATGCATAAGTAGTATGAACTTTAATATCAAATGTCAAACCAAAGCCACTAAAAGATACATATGCTTGCATAGATGCAAACACACATAAGCAATACACATGAATTATATCCCATCCCATACCCAGGGCAAATGTATGGTATAAATAGTTTAACAAGAATCCGAACTTTGTGATTAAGTGACAAAATCTAATTCTTCTGTGTTAATGAAATACCAAAGCTTCCATAAATCTTTTGCTACTAAGGATAAAAATGAGTTACCTGAGTCCAGCTTATCTGTGTAGCATTTACCTTTTGGGGTGTCTCTGAAAACTGTGGATGTAATATCACACTGCGAACCTGTGAGCAAAGCCCAGGACAAGTAACATCTCCAAGCTCTCGAAAACCATGCTCAGACCATTCCATCAATCTCTTGGCAAAGTCAACTGGCTCAACCTAAAAAGAAAACTTTATCACAAATAATTTTATAAATGGAACAAGATATTAATATATAAAATTTAGAAGTTTATTTTACAGAGTAACAACTCCTATGTGGCTTGATTTGTGACCTGAAATTAAGTTTGTGGCTAGTATGACCTAGGAAATACAACTCCAAACCAGAACTCTGAAGCAAATTTTTAGTGTTGTCATTGGGTATTTTTTGTTCATTATCCTTGTATTTTAATTTCCTAGGCCACCCAAATGGGCAAGAGGTAGATCAAAGTCTGATGTGCAAATAATTATCATCCCTAAGTCTAAAGAGTTTATCTTAAATGACCTAGGAAGAATTGTGTTATAGACTTGATGGCATCTGATGAAACACATAGGTTCATGCTGTCTCTGAAAAAGCAAGGGAAAGCAATAAATATTTCAGACATTTCCTTACATGGTTCTTTTTTAAAAATAAAATATAATAAAGATGTTAAAGACACAACAGATCTCAATTTTATGACTTTCAAGTCTATGCCACTAAATTGTTTCAACTTAAAACTTAGTTCCAAATAGTTTAACCTGAAGATACACTCACCATGCCTTTGTTTTCTAAGAGCATTTGAAGAATTAGGATCATTTGATCAGTTTCATCAGTCCAATCTCCTTGATCCCAGCGACGACGGTGGGAGTCAGGAAACATCTTCTTGTGCACAAGTTCCAAGCGACTGAGGACCTCCTTGTAGTGCTGGATGGATAAAAAAAGCAGTGTTTATAAAATGTTTTGCACCTTTTGCAGCCCTGTCAATGACATTATTGGTCAAGTAAGGCAAACATTATCAATAAAATGTGTTAAACACATGTTACAATCAATAACTCATTAACCCCTGTACATCGTTTATGCGCAAGGAGTTAGTGGCCTACTTCCAAGCTCTGTAGTGCCAAAGTTGTTTAAGATCCCTAAAGTGGGTGGTACTATAGAAAGGAGGACTGATGTAGCTCTTCAATGATACCAAATAATCTGGACTTTCTAGTTGCACTACAAAATACAGAGGGAAAAATGTAATTTCTGGACCCATTTTTTTCCCACCCAAAATTCATCTGTGGTCAGAATCGATTTTGTGTCCGGATTTTAGACTTTTTGGCCTCAGATCTAAAGCAGACCAGTCTGAACTGCACACAGACAGGCGAACCTTTGCAAAAAGTAGGATAAGAAGGGTGTTTGGAATAAAAATTGGTCTGGATACGAAAAAGATGGGTCCGATAAGCTAAAAAAAAGAACTTCAACTTTTACCCTTCTGCTCATGCTTAAGCGAAATAGCCAATGAAAAACAATGTTTCTAACACAATTAGGCATTAGGTTAACCAGAAATCTCTTGGAAGTCGATGTTTTAGGATGTATTCAGAAATAGCCCACAAAATGTGTTTCCTATTCGCTTTTCAGGCAAAAATAACAAAAACCTTCAGGGGATAATGAGTTAAGTGTACCTTTCATATCTGGTTAGAATGTAGGTGTTATACATTGTTGGCAAGGTTCAAAGAGTTTCTAAATTGGAAAATGCTGTACTCAGAACATGTCTAATGTTTCAATAAATATTGGACACTTGGAACTTTATATAATTTTTCAAAACTTCAATGACCCAAGGTAAATTTAATAAACTCCCAAACATCACAATTCCAAATTTTTATTTTTTTAAATCATTGATACATACAACAGATCTTAAAAATAAATAATTAATATGCTTTATACTGCAATAACAATGTCAAAGCAGACCTTAACTAGCACTCAATGTTTGAGCCAGGTTTGACAAAACATGGCCAATTGGTGTCCTGCATTTGATAAAGTGAACCAATAGTGTATTCATAATGGACCAACCACACAATAAAATGAAGTTTTTTTTTACATAGTATATTTTTCATATTATCTGCATGAAGAACCAAATAACCATATATACTGTAGGATTCTCCACGCTGAGGCCTCTCACAATAGTCCAACAGCATGGGTGAAGTGTAAAATTTTTTACCCCTTCAACACTACAGTTATCAGTCTCAGAATTCCTTGGCTAAAACACTTCCCTCTATGTTTCACTGACATTTAATCTTCAGTAATTCTAGTTGCTCTTTAAGTAAAGCAACTATGATTTCTATGATTCTGACAGGATAGTGACAAAAACCAAACCTTTAGAGGTACACATTTCTTAATTTCTTATGAATGACATTCAAATCCATCCATATCATTCTTGTTCTGTTATGTGTTTTTAAAATATGTGTACATATTCAAACAGTGTCCCAACTTGGCCCTGACAATTACTCAAACCACTTGGATTTTAACAAGCGAGGCTCATGTTGATTTAAATCAAACTGATTGTTTTATTATCCCAAATAATGCATAAAACTATCAAAAGTAAATCAATGTAGCTATGCTGAAAGTTGAAATAAATGACAAATGACATTCATGACATTGTTTTTTAGTTCAATATTTGCAATTTTTGTGTCATATGCATTTTTTTAAAGAGAATACAGCAGGAAGTGAAATGACAAACATGTTCATAAAAACTGCAAACACTGCAATGATAATACCAACAACGTAGGACATTTACGTGTATATCTTCCATGACTATGGTATTTACTGTATATCTTGTGACACAATACAATGCTTTTTTTCCAGTTGAGAACTAATGGTGTAACTTTCTTAAATCTAGATCATGTCTCATGACTTATGAAATGAAATAAACTGCACTGAATTTGCCCCCCCCCCGTTACAATAAAATTTGATAAATGAAAATACTTATTTGATAATAAAATGAAAGAAACTAACCTTGAACCATTATTATTTGTTCATCTTTTTTCGTTCCTCATGAGCAATTTATGTATAAAAACAAAACATATTTCCATTAACTCAGCGTGGTATTGTAATATGTAGCTTACGAATCCAGTGTGTATCACTTGTGACAGGTAACACATGATATACTGTTGATTGACATGAATATAGATAAACAAGTTGTGTTTGCTTGTCTACAAAGATTTAAATATGTTATCAGACTGTGAAATATCAACTGATTGCTTGAAGGCACATGACAAGGTGTAAGGTGCAAAATAACCAAGAGTGTAATATACACCACTCCCTCGATAACTCACGCACAACGGGGTCCACAAACATAGACCACGCTATAAGCGAGGGCGCGAGTTACCGAGGGACCTCCAGAAAGTGAAAAAAAATCGCTTGGACATCGAGAAAACAGCGGGGGAGGGGTGTGTGTGTGTGTGTCAGGGTTAGGGAACTTCACTGGTTAATGACTGAATCCTCATTTTACATTCACGTCTTTAATAACTTTTAATAACGCACTTTTTCTAATGAAGTTGTTCGTTATTCTGTTTAAATAACATTATTTTCAAAATGTCCAACATGTGAAAGATCGTTCCAACTGGTTTCAACAACCATTACTTTACACCAAAACATGTGTGTATTACATCACTGCTTTTTGTTTTCTTGATGAGTCTGGTTCCCGGAGTGGTATGGCATTGTATCCTGCCAAATTGGGAGTGAAAAGAGCAGGGAACTAGACTAACTGTTGATACACCACCAAACAAGATTCCTTTTGTTCAAAAAGCAAGCGAAATTTTCGTTAGACAATCATCTACATCGAATCTCAATGTTTGTGCTGTTCAGTTAGTACAGTATTGATATCGTGATTTCATTGTAAGTAATAATGAAACTTTTTATCATTCTTGAGGATATCTCAAAGTGCCAGTTCAAGAATTCTCTGAAACTAGCTTGCCCACAATGGTCTGTATCTGTGAAACCAAGCTCTTTATCTTATGAAGTATAGTATTCTTTTCACTTGGTTGCAGTGCTATCTTTGATCACAGTTACCAATGAGTCAGTTAATTTAAGGTAGTTTATATTACATACACAATAACATTTATAACAGTGTTCAATTGATCAAATGAAGTGAGTTCACCCGACATACAACCGGGGCAGCTAGATTTTAAGTTTAGGATTTTCGTGCCTTTTAACTTTTCTTTTATTTCACTTCCATTATTTGATTCAAAAGACATAATTAATGTGATAATACAAAGGAGGCCAGCTATTAATAATGCAACAAATACTTCTGCAAGTCAGTTATCAAAACACAGTCGGCACCTAAATAGGTTCTCAGAGAAATGCTTGCGGACATAGCTGTTACTGTAGATTGACACATTCTATATTTAATTACAAGAGGACACAATGCATTTATGATGATTACACTTAAAAGGAACTAGAAGATAGAACTAGAACAAAAATTTCAATTGATAAAAAAATTATTTAATTTGTATTCATTTCTTAAAGTACTGCCTCCACTCGGCGTAAGTGACATTTTCATTGATCGAAATTTCCCTACATATCGTTAATTGCGGTGTGCTAGGAATGTCACTTGGAAAGGAAATGTAAAAAAATTGTATGACTTATTTTTAAATTTGGTATTTCATAATGTTGATTAACATTTCCAGGTTCTATCTACCATTTTTGACAATAAAACGAGTGATGGATCAAAGTTTTTGTAGCTAATTTTGATCGTGATTTCCATAAAGTTCATAAAATAGGGATCTATTTTTGGGGTAATTTCTGGTTTTAAAAAATGGGATCCACGCTTGACCCCATGTTATAAGCGGGTATAAGCGGGTTCATGAGTTATCAGGGCGTGAGTTATCAAGGGATTGGTGTATCCAGATAAACAATATGACAATATAATCCCATAAAAACCATTTTTAGAAAATACATTCACTGTGAGTTCAAATGACAGTGAGTTAGAAAAAGTATTATTAAACAAAGTTAATGCTATGTATACTATTTACCCTGCAAACATCAATGTCCTTTTGTATCAATTATGATCACAGATGGCAAACAAGTAGAAGCCTGGGTAGTGAATAAACACACTTGGTAGCAAGCAATAAATTCATTGTTTGAACTTACTGGTTGGATATTAAATACAAAGGTCACTTTATTACAAAGCAAACCAGCCCTGAAAACCGACTTTGGATTCTTTTAAGTCTGCAGATTTTCTTTTATATACAGAGCCAGCCAATATCAGGAAGTGATCAAGTGTTTCTTTTTACTGCTAGCCACAGGATTTTTCAAAATAAATTGAAACAATGAAGTAATTTGAAAGGAAAACTTCACACTATTACTAAACTGATTCCTTAAGCTTTAACATATAAAAAGGGGAATAAAAATAAAACAAAATAAACCACATTATAGATTTCAACTGTTGCAATAAAAGAAAAAATTGAAGATCCCACACAGGTGAGAGAGATGATGCACATGAAAATGATGTCAGGCAAAGGCAATATAATCAATTTCACATTAAAGCAAAAGCAGGAAGTTGCAAATTACATGGAATTAGAGTAATGGCAAGATGTTTCAAAATCCCTTAATCAATGATTGCAAATTGATGTGTGTGTGTGATTTAGATTTTTAACGTAGCTTTAACAATTTGTCAGTCATATCGCTACGATGTCTGCAGTGCGGCAGTTTATAGTGATGTCTAGCACTGAGGCATCATGCCGCAGACATGTAGCATGATGTTCCACCCAGTCACATTATCCTGACACCAGGCCGACCAGTCCTAACACTAACCTCTTAATGCTGAGCGCCAAGCGAGGCAGCTGTTAGTACCATTTTTGTAAGTCTTTGGTATGACTCGGCTGGGGATCGAACCCACGACCTCCCACATCCGAGGCGGACGCTCTAACCACTAGGCCACTGGAGCGGTTCGATTGCAAATTGGTCAAAAACAGATTTTTCTCAGCTGAATGAATGGGGAGATGTAGCAAGGAGTGGGAGACCAGTATCCTATGGCAGTGATTTTGATGAAAAATTAGCAAAGTGGGTTCTTGCCCAGCGAGATCTGCAGATGTGCTTTTGCCAAGGAATTAGTGTCCAGTCTACAGATTGAGTGCCGCATGCATGTGACCGGTTTATAATGGAGTGCAAGTTCTTCTGAATTTATTTCTATTCATTTTGCGTAAATATATTACTTTTCAAAAAGCAAAATATTTCAAAGCAAAAATTACAATGTGGGACATATTTATATTGTGATCCCTCTATTTAACTCGAGACCAATCTTTAAATAAGCCTGAAAGGAAAATGAAGAAGTAAAACCAGAATTATGTTACAGCATGATCTAACAAACATTTCTACCAAGTCTGACTAAAATTTGCTCTGCCATGTTAGAGAAATTGTTGAAAATAAATTCTCCATATGGTTACTAAAGAAGTCACATCAATGCTATGGGTGACAGCATTGATACAAGCTTAATACATCATGCTGCAACAAACATTCCAAACAAGTTGTACTGAAATGTTTCAGCCATTACAGACAAAAAGTTGAAAAAAGTATTTTCATATGAATACTAAGGAAGCCACACCATTGCTAGAGGAACCAGAGCCAATATTTTTTACCAAGCTTGTCATAGCAAACATTTTTACCAAGTTTGATCAAAACTGGCTCAGCTGTTCTTAAGAAAAGGTTCAAAAAATTTTCATATGGTTGCCCTGGAAGCCAACACTGCTGGGGAGTACCAGAAGCAAAATTTTTATAAAACATGCACTACAAAGAAGACCATTCAAGTTTAATAAAAATTTACTCCAACCAGTTATTATGAGAGCCATACCATGTCTAGGATAGCCAGACATAAATTTCATGCTGCATGTCCTATGGAACATTACTACCGAGTTTGATCAAATTTGGCTCATATGTTCTAACAAATTTGAAGAAGAAATTTCCACTTGATTGCTCAGTTGTGAGTGAAGCTAAACTGACATAATTTTGATTGACCATATGCTAAGGAACATTCCAATTTAGCAAGGTGGTTTTTGAGGTTCTGAAAAAAGCAAATGATGAACACAGGACCATGATATGGCCTTAAGCCTTGTGACCTAAAATTAAAAAAAAACAAAATAAAAAATCTTGTCTTTATATATATATATATATATATATATATATATATATATATATATATAAAGCCTTCAATAACATGGTGGTTGTGGTCCACAGAACCTGAATGAGTTATAGACCAAACTGTGATACGTCAGTTAGCTGAAGATAATGAAGCATATATCAAAAAAGATGACCCGGGAGTGTGTGTGTGATAAAAGCAGGTGCAAAAAATGTGCTTTTGATTAAATGAAGACTGAGCTATTCTTAAATACACTGGTATATTGACAACTTACATTTGTGAAGTACAGTCAATAATGCGTTAAGTACTTTACATGCATATGAAAAATCCATAAATTTGAGTACAGATCACGGGCTTATGGTCATTCTGTACCCAGTGTGCTAGTTGTTTTGTATCCAAGGTGGTGGTCGTTTTGTACCCAAGGTGGTGGTCGTTTCATATCCATTAATTTACAAGGTCAAATATGCAGTATTGTCATGTTTACCACTCCCTCTCTAGGCCTAATATTATTCCTACCTTAAAAATTGCATGAGCAAAGCATATCCAGGCAAAAAATTGACCAAACACAAGTAATTACAGTAACTGTATTGTTTTCATTGTATAATATCATCTATGTACTAAAAAGAATTAATAAAACTTCACATTGCCAGTAAAAATAAAAAGAAAACGTTGGCCAGGTTTAAATCATTCAAATTAACAAACACTGTCATATTTCTTGGTATTATTTAGTAATGACTAACGTGACTGAAATGTTTTAAAAATGTTTATCCTCTCAAAGCAACTTGAAATTCTGTGATCTTTTAATAATGGGGCTGAATGCAGATAAAACAGTGTTGCTTGATTAAGTTTCTCTTCTCCAAGGACCAATACTGGGGCTAATTTCAATTTTTGTCACATGTTGTTTGCACAGAAGCATTATAAATGTGGCTTCATTTACTGATATAAATAGATATAACAACATTAAATAAACTGAGATAGAGATCAAACGTAAATTGTACAATACCTGACGACAAACAATTAGGAGTGGAACATATGTCAGTTGTAACCAACAAAGGAGAGTTAGAGCAGGGACAATTAGTAACAATGT
The DNA here is from genome assembly GCA_016617855.1 of Megalonaias nervosa. NCBI lineage: Eukaryota > Metazoa > Mollusca > Bivalvia > Unionida > Unionidae > Megalonaias > Megalonaias nervosa. Next base: position 76,233 of record JAECUM010000439.1, on the reverse strand, counting down.
ATGCATCCATGAGAACTATTGAATGAATTTTCTAATTGATTCTTTTTGGCTTAATGATAAGTTTTAATTCACTGTATTTAACTCCAAGTTTGCCTTCTGATCATTATACTAAATTATTGGTGCCTGAGTAAAACAAATTTAAATTTCCGAACATAAAGTAAATCCCCAGTAAACAAGTGAGGTAAATATAGTATTAATGTTAAATAATTCTTGACACGGAATTTATTAAGATTTCTTCAAATGAAAAGACTGCTGAATAACAGACCTCATGTAATTATTTCGAAGTAAAACAAAAACAAACAATCAAGCACGTGTGAAACTGAACTAAGCTTGAAAACTTCAACTTACTAGATATCCATGGATTTAACAGTTGATAACTTAACATTTCAATTATGCTTCCCGTTAAAGTATACAAGGTCATGTAGAATTCATATAATATTATCCCTTAATTATGTTCCAATTATTATTATTATTATTATTATCCATTCATATATAGCCGTTACTTCACTAACATGAAGATTCATTTTAGCATTGGTTGTTCATGTAATTACCTTTGTATCTATCTATCTATCTACCACAAAGGAAAAAAATCAACATTGAACAACTTTAAACAGTTTGAAATACATATGAAATATCTTTTTTATATGATATTGATGGTTATATTTGTACTTTAGGTACAAAACGACTATAGCATTGGGTATGAAATTACCAGCACATTGGGCATGAAACAACCATTGCTTTGGGTATGAAACGACTCATTTGGGTACGAAACGACTTGGGTACAAAACGACTTGGGTACAGAATGACCAGATACGTAGATCACATTATAAAATCATGTATCAGTCACATTCTGTTAGAAAACACACATAACACATATAAAAAATGGTAGTAATCATTAGACATATATCCCATTGTCAACTGCAGACTGCAGAGTTTTTGGAATTGTGCATACAGGGCTTATACGCACCAGAATGTCTATCAGTATTTTGCAACAAGATTATGAGTAGTCAAGGCAGGTTTCATAAATTATCCTTGTAAGATACACACTGCCTTTTTGGTACCAGTGTGTCCAGCTGTGTTGTGAGCTTGTGATGATGCTGTTTGAGAGTCAGGGTATACAATGGTAAGTTTATGCAGGTCCAGTCTATGAAACCTGAAATGACCACTGATTAGTCATAGTCTTGTTACAACATACTGATAATGACAGACATTCTGGTGCATTCGTGGATTAAAAACTTTGCAAATAAATTAGATTGTACTCCAGTATTGGATTTGACAGAATATCTTGTCTAATAGAAATACAGCAAAAGCAGTATAGTAGCAAGCTGTTTGCCTACAAAACCTTTGGTTGTATCCATTAAATATCATTTTACTTAGTGATTAGTGAGGAGCCACAAGCATAGCTGCCAACCCGCAAGTACAAAAATACTGATTGCTTATGACAAAAATACAGATTTTCAGGACCAAATACTGATTTTTTAAAATTTTAATGCATGTGTAACTACTTACAACATATACAATCATCAGTAAGGTAGGACAGTGCCTTACATAATTATTTAATGTCAAAGATGCATGTGTTGCACACTTGCACCTTCTGGATGGGCACCCTGTTCCATTCGGGTGCCCATTCAGAAGGTGCAAGAGTGCAACACACTCAGACACAGGCTGTTTATAGGAGCCTTTTCCACACCTTGTTTATTTTTTTCAATTATTATCGATTCCAATGTATCAACTTTCATTCATAATCTCAATTCTGTGTGATTTTCTTACTGAAATGTTTTCATTCTATCATACCAGTAATCCTTTGCGATTTTCTATCTTGAAAACATGTGCAAAATAAATCGCCAGCAACACTAGTAACTGAAAGAGGAAGGTTCATTTCTAACAGAAATTTAATAAACCGAATTTCGATCGAATTACATCAAGGTTCTCTCTGGTATTTATATGCATCCAAGTTCAGGCTGTGTTGTCTATGATGAAGCAGCAAGCTGATGTTTATTAGCTTTTTCGTGCTCTTGTATTTCATGTGCGCCTCCATGCCCAATAGTGAAATCACAATACACAATTTCCAAAACGTAAAGTCTTCTACTTTACTAGATGATTTCACAAATCTAAACAAGATGGCACAATTGTCCTTTCAGTTCTGTTTTCTTGTCTTTTCTGGTAAAAATACTGAATATTCTGCTTTCCTATTCAACATGATTAGAAGCTGAATATTACGAAGATGAGACACAGTGGTTGCAGTAACTATTTGCAAAATCCAATATGGCGAATAAAGATAGGCATGGTAGCCTCGATTTCAAATGAACCAATCATATTGTAAAATTGTATTCCTATATACATGCAACACATTTCTATCAGAATGGAACCAAGTGCCCGTTCTAAACTGAAAATTGCATGGAAATTTTTTATCATTTTTTTAAAATTAAAAAACGTATTTTTTGCACACAAAAAAAACGTACACACATATTCAGGTCCAAAATATGAGACAAATACGGAAAAAACAAGACAGTTGGCAGCTATGCACAAGTCTAGATAATAATACTGCTGGCTGTCAGTGATCCAAGAAGCATCCACCTATTTGTACTCCTTATCAAATATTTCTTATAAATTATGTTAAATATAATCATTTTCTGGTCAGTATATTTATGTTTGCTTATAATGTATATTTTTTATATATAACAGATGCATAAAATACTCAAACAAATATATTTTTCTTTCTTTTTCTCTCATGAGGAAAAAGTACTTCTATTTGTAACTGACAAAGATAACTGTAACTGTAACTGAATAGTCCTAACTTCGAGTAACTGAAATTGTAAATGTAACTGACATCTGCAAGCACATTGTCATTGTAAGTGACAAAAGTAATCGAACCCAAGTCTAACGAATAAGAGCAAGGTTTAAACAAGTAACATATACATGCAAAGAATAAGCAGAGTCCACCTGCTGTATACGCACTATATCTAATTGGGGACAACATGACTGGGATACATGCAGGCTGTTTCACTCGCTTTGAAACTGCTGCGATAGGCAGAATGATCCTGCATGAGCCAAACGGTAACCTTAAATTGACAAAGGATTCAAGTTAGCAATGTTAGTCAATTCACAGTTAAGAAATATATCTGGATAAAGGAAATATGCACAAAAAAAAGGTATAGAATGTCTTCTGTTTTCTACAAAAACTTGATCCTGTTTCAGCTCAGGTTAAACAGTTTGAATCTACCTTGCCTGGCAGCAAGAGACAGAATTTTAAAACCAAGTTGGTGGGTTCCCACTAGATCTCTAATTAAAATTGACATAAAAACGTATGATGCATGACAGGTTATGCAATACAGATTTAGAGACATCAAGAATCACACAATTCCCAGTGACTTGTGCCATTATTCAAAAGAAACTTTGACGTAACAGTAAATAAAATTTTTATTTGAACTTTTTTAATTGCAAATGAATACAATAATCTTGTACCCATGAAAAAGTGACAAAAGATGAACTTATCAAGATTATAGCAGCGATATTAGAATGTACAGTAGAGCTCGTGTATTTTTGAAACTCCACGCATCATGGTGGGGGTGGAGAGAGTGAGATGATTACAAAAAAACCCAGCACATTCTCTTCACATGTTCTGATGGAGCTGCTGCAGTGGCTTGCAGAGAAATGCTCTGCACACCAAGATTTCTCATGGAGTCATCTAGGGTAAACACCGTGCAGTAGATGTGGTCTCTACCAAATGGACATGGTTTACTGTATAACCTGCAAGCATGCTCTTTAGAGGTTTATGGAGAGAGGTAAAAATTTATCTACATTGTTATCTGATGATTGTACAAATTTCCTATTTTGTATCAAGATTATGTAAGAGATATAATGCCAAATCAAATTTTAGATAATATATATTAACGTTGTCACAATGCTCTGAAAACTGTGCTAATACTAAAGTACTTTTTTCAGTTACAAAAGGCTGATTGACACCTTTTGCAATAAGTTTACACTTGTACTTTATTCAAAGAAATCTGAACAAATTTACTCAATGGCTTGACGAGAGGCACACTGTATTGATCTTCTCTCAAACAGTGTCAATTTATCTTGCTGTTTAAAAATGAAAAGTAATCCTCTAGGTTTAGACAATTAAATTCCTGTTGACAGCCATGTTTGGTTTAAAAACCCTCCTACAAAAAACAAGAACAAATTCTGAAATTACAAATCACGTAATGACCCAGTCACAAGGCCTTTTAATTATGGAGCTAGATTATTCTTTTCAACCAGGATATTTTTGGTTATTTCATTCATCACAAGATAAATTTATTTCAACTAAGAAAAGGAATGGCATGGTGTCCTTTTTACGAAACAAATCTTAGTTTTATTAACTGAAGTTGATCAACCTTCTCTAAATATAGAAAATACAAAAATTTTTTACTTTATTTTTTTTATTGTTCCCATATATCTGAAAGAAATTAAGATCACTTGATATTTGAAATGGTATCTGATTGTAAATCATGCATGATATCTCAGTCTTTCCATGGGTGGTCATTATTCACTGACTATTCAAATGTTAATCAGAAAAACTTCCATTGTTAATAACTGGACCATAATCTGAGCTACATGTATTAAGTGCAATGCGCCAAGTTATTCATGTGATAGAAACACACCTTTCCCAACCTGAAGTTGATATCTTCTGATGCTAACATTTTATAAGTGTTTACAATGTTCATTGGCTTGATTTCTGCTGAACATCCACTGAAGCCACCTCTTTATTAGGGAGAGAACATTTATTTCAGTTTCTGAAGGGTGTGTGAGGGGGTAAATGCTTGAAAACTATTGTCTTATTCTGATTTCTTATATACTGAAGGACACTATGCCATTTCATGTTGTATTTGAAACAAACTTATCTTGTGATGAATGAAATAAAAAAAACATACCAGTCAGAAATAACAATTTAGCGCAACAAAATAATTAAATGGTCAGTCCTTTACAGTACATGTGCATTCAGAATTTAACTAGTTGATAGTTGACTACATGTATATTCAATCTCGTAACTGGGCCATTACCGCTTAAGGACAAAGCATGTGGTTCAGATTTAAGTATAAATTCAGTATTTTCTTTTTGTTGTTTGCATTTTTAAACAGAAGTTGCTGCTATCTGGAATTTAATTGTCCACACTTCAGTGTATTACTATTCATGTTTAAATAGTAGGATAAATTTACACTGTTCAAGAGAAGCAAAACAAGGTGGGCCTCTCATCAAGTCAGCATGCAAGTTTTCTAAATGTACCAATGTACAAGACTTTTAAAAGTAATTTCTGTTGTCCATATATATGATCAAAATAAAGATCACAGATTGCTGAAATGGTCTTTGGTTATTAATCACTCAAGACGAATCGTGGTCTTCATTGATTGGATGTCCAAATGTTAATCAGTAATGCCAATCAGCTGCTCCACAGTGGAATGTCATTGGTGTGCTGGCTGAGGCATGGTGGTAATTCGCATTTTATTGTTCTGTAGCAGAGCGAAAGTGGAGGGATTAAGTCCCCCATCATGATGCGCGGGGTTCTGAAAAAGGTGAGCTGTACTGTACCAGTACCTTCTTGATTTCATCCCTGTTGAGCCCTTCTGTAAGTAAACCAATGGCATCGCCCACACACTGTCCATAAATTGTGGCATATATTCTGTCATAGGTCTGATGGACTTCTCGTCGTGGAACCTAATCAAACAAATACACAAATAAATCACATTCAACCTGACAGCATTGAAATGAATAACACAAAATACATTTATTCTTACTGTATTGTGCAGTTTCTGAAGAAAAGTAACAGGTTCTAACTGCCTGCATTTGCTTCTGTCTTATGGATTTTGCTAGTCCTACAATGTAAGACATAGCACGTTGTTTTTGTTTAAGTGCTATGTCTTACTACCCAAATAACGACCTTGCATAGCCTGTTCGATGTCAGTTGACATCAGAACGAGTAGTCAAAATTTCAGGAATATTTCACACACTTGGCAGCCTATATCAACACTCTTCCACTAATGTATGTGTAATTAATATACTTACTGTGCTGCCTTTATCCTGGTGGAATCAAAATATGACACTAGCAAATGGATGCATTTTCATGTTCCATTGACATACATTTGAATTTGTTGCAATGCGACGGTAGTTGAGGTATGCTGAAGGACGTTCAGGTAGGTTCATATGTGGGATATGTTTCTTGAACGAAACAAAACATTGCTTACAGTTCCAATAGGCATAATATATTTTTTATTCGTTTTGTTAAAGAATAAAATTTCAACTTAACCCAATTTCGGCATTCCCAGCTTTCATCGCTTTCCAGCCAAATGAAATGCAGGCAAACAAAACCTTGAAAACAGGTCCATTTCTTTTGAGAGAATTTGAATTTATTTGAGAAAAGTCTTCAGGGTAAGTACCGTCTGACAAAAACATTACTTTGTAGAATAGTGTCGTTATTGGTTGCCAGTTGTGTGTGATATTCCTAAAAATTTGACTTTTGTTACACTGTTAGTCGACATCAAAATACACTACACAGCGCCGTTAGTTAGGCGGTAAGACCCATCAGTCCCTGATGGGTCTTACGTGGTAGGACTAGGATTTTGCTAGAAAGGGTTTGTGACCGTAATGGTGAAAATAAGGTTAATTCGCCGGATTGGATTTATGCGATGGTCGTCTGAGAGTTATGCGTTGCTACGTTACTGTCTTTTGAATGGATATGTGTAGTTTTTCAGTCTTCTTGCGATTCTGAAGCGATAAAAGACGCGTGAGAAAAGTCGAATCGAGGGGACGGTTGCGTTCCTTGTGTTCATTTATAATGCCGATAAGGTGATTTTATGTTGTCAGAAATTTCGTCGTACTTTATTGATTAAACGTCAGACTCCTGTGAACAAGTAAGACATCGACCCAAAATCACAAATGTAAGGTTCGATGTCTTTCTTTGGAGAACTAGGTATTGTATAATATAAACAGAACTTTCAAAGCTGTGTAGAAAATTACACGGCATATAAATAAGAAGTATTCAGCGTAAACAAAACAGATAAACGTTTCATTTTAACAAATAATTACTCTGGAAACTCTGTAAGGATGGTATTTCCTAGGTTTAAAGGTCGAATCAAATTTTAACTTCCCGCCGTAGCCAGCGGCCGCCATTTTCGTGTCTGCTAGCCTCTTCTTACGTAATCAATTCAAAAATCTTTTACAAGTTTGAAGAGCAGTCTGTTTCTTGAGCGGTCCTACTAAATACAGCAGAGACGCGCAAAGGCAGGGCAAGGACGCGCAAAGACGGGCAAAGACAGGACAAACACACGCTAAGACATGGCAAAGCGGCACATAGACATTTTAAATGGCAATGGCGGAAAATAATTACCGTTGATACAAAATTTATAAAACAAAATAAATATTTAAGACTCAGAAACGTTTGTTTTGTCTGTTTGTTGATCGTTCTTTCTTGAAATATCTACCTGTATTTGTCCTCAACATTGTAACGAATTATATTAAATATTCATTAATGAAGTTTGTCAAATGAATGTAATCACTTCATCATTATTTTAAAAATATTTGATCTCATTTAAATAAATGCATAAAGTTCCTCGTGAGTGTATTTTTATATGTACATAGAGTAAATTGAAAAAAGAGAAATGAGCAAAGACGTTACACTCTTTTAATACTGAAAATAAATTTATCTAAGTAAAGATATCAAAGAATTAGAATTGTTTGCTTTGTCTGTATGTTGATCGTTCTTTTCTTTAAATAATTCAATATTTTAACACATGGAAATTGCTTATCCTCTGTCTTACTTTCTTATTGACCATGAAATGTCCTCGTATAATTTTCTAATAATTTTTTTTTTTTAGGCCAGTGCTTGAAGAAGGAAGATAACACTCAGTTTACAGAACAAAGACAGGTCAAAGTCTGGCAAAGACGATGCAGAGGCGTTAACTACACATGATACTGGATACTGTGGTTAAAGTACACATGATACTGGAAAATATTTAATGCTTTAAATGAATATATACAAATCAGAAACGTATGTTTTGTCTATGTGTTGATTATTCTATTAAATTAAATATTTTGACATCTGAAAGTTGAATTTCCTTCAACCTGAAAATTGTTACCACCACCCTCTTCTCTCTCTCTCTCTCTCTCTCTCTCTCTCTCTCTCTCTCTCTCTCTCTCTCTCTCTCTCTCTCTCTCTCTCTCTCTCTCTCTCTCTCTCTTTAACTTTAGATATATAAAGTTTAAACTGTTTCATGTTGTTTGGTCGGTAAAATCGTCAGAAGAAAACAGGACATACGTTCTAATTTTTTACGACGGGAAAGAAGTCAAATCGCCAGCTATTTCGTCTTCAGATGGGGCCTTCACAGTACCAAGACCTCGCCCCCCCCCCCGTGAGAAATCCTAAGCAGAAGGGTACGAGGTCAACTCCCCAAAATACGAGCTCAGTTTGGGACGGCGAAGCGCACATTTGTGAAATGGGGTTCGATAAACATTGCATGTGTGTATTATATTTAGATACAAAAAAAAAAAGAAAAAAAAGAAATAATAGCAGAGATTTTAATCTCTTTTATCTGCTCTCATTTTATTTTCTTGTATAAATGCTAAATAATACTTTTTAAAAATAAAGCAACCAATGTTTTTTTTTCTCAAAACACAAAAAATACAGAAAAGGTGAAATATGAAAATATTGATTGTGTACAAATATAAAAGTCTCTTAATTTCAGATCTACATTAAACTTGTACAGGGAATAAAACCAACGAAATAATGAATAATAAAATATCGGGATTCACTTTTATACTTGTCCACATATATCTACATATCTGGTATTTGTGCAATATCATTTGTTTACTTTTAATGTTCGTTCAGAGATCTGCATTCATATTTCCATCATTTTGCATATATTTATCATATCTACATACTTACACATCTTAAACTGGAGATCATTTTATTAATATTTAATTAATATGTATTGCGAAATCACAAGTATGATTAGCAATATTAATAAAATTTTCATATATGTTAAACCAATAGATAATTATTAAATTCCTTGTAAAGGATGCATATTTTTCAAACGATATTTGATAAACTTATTTCAGTACTTTTATGTGTTAACATTTTGATTCAAACAAAACAATAATTCAAATACTTATGTTTTGGACAATTTGGCTCGATAAATTCACATGTATGCAATTAGCATACCCAATATTTATAAAAGCAAATGCTCAATAACTATAATAAAGAAAATAGTCAGTAAAATACAATCCATTAACGCTTTTTTAAACTGTCTTACGTGTATTTGCTCGTCGTTGCATGTATTTTCCCGTCTTTGTCCTGTCTTTGCCCGTCTTTGTCCGTCTTTGCGTTGTAATAGAAATTTCTACAATTATCTACACATATATTATATACTGTTACGACCCTGTAGTTAAATTACATGTGTGTTAAAATCTGAATTCTTTCTAAATCTTTTTATTTCATTTTTATTTCATTTTTATATCATTAAATGTAATTATTATTGTGATGATGATTATGTTCGCAGGGTCTGATATTTTGTTAGAAACGTCGTGTTTATTTAGAACGTAAATGTGACTCGCGTAAGCACGATTTTTGCATGACCGTTTTGTCGATTCAAGTAAACTGTCGAAAATAGCTATGTAAATGATTGGTTGTGACCACGGTCATTACTAAGAATACTTGTTGACATTCTATACTACGTTGGCGATATTTCGAAATCGCATGATTTCTTCGTGCTTGTACATGAAATGACGTATTAGTTTGCTTTAAAATACTCACGTAGCTGCGAACTAGACTAGAGTCATATTTTAACATCTTAGAGAGTCACATCATAACATCTTATAGAGTTTCTAATACCTTAAGAAGGTATTCCTGTGCTGGAAAGAGTTGTTCGTTCGTACGTATGAAGAACAACATGTGTTTTGTTGTTGGTGATACCTGTATTTCGTCTACCTTTTAAATGATAATTATTTTCCCTGGAGAACTACACAACTGGCTTTGGACAAAGACATTTGCTGAAATTAATTCTAAATTGGAACAGGACAATACAAATTGTGATTCACAGTGAAAATTATGGACATTTGTGTTTAACCTTCGTCTGACGTCATAATCCGCCATTTTGGAAAGGAACTGAGATTCAGACTACATCAATTTAGAACTGTTAATTCACAGGACTTATGTGTTTTCACAATATTAGGACAAATTTTTGGATCTTCTTCGTAAATCGCAAGTCTTGTTTCATATTTTTACCTTTTCGCCGTGTTTTCTAGGGAAATAAGTTATTTTTGTTAAAATTTACAAAGCTTGTTGTCTTCGCTCTTTTCTTTGTGTTACTTTAAACGAGCCGATACGTAACAATACATATAACTTATATTTCTTTAAAACATGTACAGGAATGTTCAATTAAGTAAAGTTTACAAACATTTTTGCACGCTTCTCTTTTCCCCAATACTTACCATATTAATAAAATAAAATTTAAAAACAAAACACGGGATGTACTACTTCATTATTTAATGAAATAAACTATGTAACAAAAATAATGGTCAAAAGAATACGTTTTTGTTGACAAAAGACATTTCTGAATATTTACCATAATTCATTAAACATTTGAATGCAAATAGACATTTTAAGAAAAAAGGAACACTATATGGACAGTAGAAACATTTCTATTTGTATAAAATTGGAATCATTGTTCAGTATTTACCAATATTGTCAGTTTAAACGTCTATGTGCCGTTTATATCACGAATTTCCGTGTTGTTTGCATTTTTCCTGCACCCCTTTGCGGTGCACTAAGTAAACAACTATCACCATGTAGCTTATTTACATATTTATCATATTTCTTTAGATGAAACATATACTAATAACAGGAATTTTTCAGTTAAGCAAAGTCTTTTCACGTTCTGCGCTCATTTCTTTCTCCCAGAACTTACCATATGTATATTCAAAATATATACCCCAAGGAATTTACTGCATTATTATTATTAAATGAAATAAAATATGTTACTAATAATGATAAGAAGATTCTATTTTTGTTGACAAAATACATTTTTGAGTAATTACAATGATTCATTACAAGTATGAGTGCAAACAGACATTAAAAACGCACAAACAAAACATGAATAATATAGAAATATTTCTATTGTTATACAGTTGGAATCAGCTTTCAGTATGCACACTATTACCAGTTTAAAATTTCTAGATGCCGCCTTTGCCATGTATTTGCACTCTCTTTGCGTTGTTTAGTAGGATTCTAAATGAAAACGTCTAATCTTCCAATGCAGTCTTATCAATACTACAGGCACGTATCAGCTTATCAGATGTAAGCAATTTTTCGAGAACATTTACCCAAGTAAATATTCGGTAACTCTTTACATGTGTGATTGTTGTTGTTGTTGTTGTTGTTGTTGTTGTTGTTGTTGTTGTTGTTGTTGTTGTTTTGTTGTTGTTGTTGTTCTTCTTCTTCTTCTTCTTCTTCTTCTTCTTCTTGTTATTATTATTATTATTATTATTATTATTATTATAGGACACTAACTCGTCCTCTTCATTTGGTTTGATTTTTAGCATCCGGGTGTTTTTTGGGCTGTTTTTATTCTTTACCTAGAAGAGTATTTCCTTTGCTGGAATGTCTTTCTTACAAAAAAGATATAATATAATAAATTAATACTGTACCCGCCAAACTGTAAATTGTATGGAGTAGCCTATATACAAGCGATCATCGCCAATTAATAATTATTACCTCCAGGTCAGTACCCAGGAAGGTAGTCCAAGTTTATTTTAGAGTATATTTTGGTCGTCCTGATGGTGATGCAGAGTTAGATTTAGTCATTTTTGGTATTGATTTTAAGCTAATCGTTTTTTCTGTAGAATTTTCGCATTATGGTGTGGTTGTCTGTGTGTATTTCGGTACGCATTTAGTAATGAGGCATTGATGCTAATCCGTTAGTGAAATCTGTGACCCATTTCGCGATGCATTGTTTACAGTCCAGTCTCTCAAAAATGCCAGACAACCTTCAACAATAACTCCCCAATGAGTTGATCTTTGAAATGTACTTTAGATTATTGTTATATGATTTATTAGGATTGGGACACAGTAGTATTGGTAATTTGAGGTTCCTCTCTGAGACACCCCTACCCCCAAAACGTTATACGTTAACATTTTTGTCAGCAGCCTTTTTCAGCTTAAAATGATGACTTTCATATGATAAGACTTTTCGAACATATTTCTGACAAAATTTGTTTTGTTGGGGTAGGGGGTCTCTGAGATAGGAACAACTCAATTACCAATACTACTATTACAGCCCTATACTATAAAGTTTAGACAAAATTAGAGACTGAAAATATTATATATAATATGGGATATCCGTCAACGTCAATCCAACATGTTGGATTTGATCTGACAAATAAATTTTATAAGAGATTTAATTCTATCAAATCAGGCTCAAGTTATACTGGTATAAAAACTAAAATAATAAGCGATTGTATTAAAAAAGTTGGATATCATATATCACCAAAATATGGGTCAGTATGGCTATTCGTGACTGAAAATGATATGAGAATAGCGGGTTGGGCAGACGATGTGATGACATTTATTGACAATATGGTTGATATTTTATTTGATAATGATATTACTAAAGCTATACAAAATTAAACATCTACTATTGTAACCCATATTTTATGATAATCTTTTTCATATCTGCTGACTCTCATTGGTAGAATATCTGTTAACATACTGTCAATAATACGGAACTCGCGTATTAAATCGTCCATATCCTATTTTATACCACGCAAATAAGATCGTATTTGATCAAGTAATTTTTTATAGGTGATACTTGCTGTTTTACAAGCATTTTTTTTAGTCGCAAGACGAGGCTCAATTTTTTTACACGCTGTTGCAAGAGAAACACCGACACCAGATATTATTAACAAAAACGGATTTAATGATGCTCCACTTGAAATTATACCAGAGCTAGTCATTAACAGTGGCAAATATGATATCACTCGAAGTATTCTGCTATAGTATTTGTAACATTTTTTTACACACCAAAGTTTTTTATGATAATATTTGTAATATTGCATTAGAGCGTCCACATCTTGTTTTGGAATTTTTTCTGAAATATGATTAAAGTCAACTATACTTTTTTTTCTTTAGATACTATTTGTTTACAGATTTTATACAATAGTGCCAGTCCCTGCGTTTGATTTATTATACTTGAAAAATTTCAGCTATGAATTCCAAACACCACCAGTGACGTCTCGGGGGCATTTCCGTTGATGTCAACGTAAATGTTTCTTTGATGTCCTTGGTTAGCATCACCAGTGGAGGATTATAATATACATTCGGTGATGATGAAGTGGCCGCACTAATTTCCAAACCTTACACGGATAGCCTGTATAACCCAGTTACTTCCGCGGTATGTTCGAGAGTGTTATTGCGCGGTGTCCATGTTGATGATCCTGATGCTGCTGTGTATACCACATTGATGATCTGCTTGTGAAGAATTTTAATCAGATTCGTTTTTTCAATGATATTAGGAATTCCGTTAATAATATCGTTTAGTTTTATGTTGATGTCAGCGAGTCTAATATCTACAACCGCTGGACTTCCAAAAAATTCATTAATAGATTTGTTTATATTTCTACGAAAATTCAGGAACGTTTGTACGTGATTAGAAAAATCAATTCTAATAGAGTTAATTCCATCGTTGATTGTTGTTATTGCTGTTATTGCTGTTACCGTCGGAATGTTGCTATCGTCGACGTATTTTTTTGTTACAGCGTCAAAATCTGTTTCTGGTGTTCTGAGATTATTAATACCATTATTGTTCATGTTGAGAAATGCGCGCATTATACCGCCGTTGACTAATACGTACTTAGATTCTTGATCATCGACGTATATTTTTGTTGCTGCGTCTGATTCTGCAGCTGGGTTTCCAAGGTCTATAATTTTTTTTTCCTGACATATTGATATTACCTGTAACTGTCCCACCTATTTTATCAAGTTTATTATCATCAACAATCTTTAACTGCAAATAACTTACCGCTTGAGTTTGATTTAAGTTTGCTGGTGGATACCTGGTCTCCAAATTTATAATTTTTTTTCCTGACATATCTAAGTTACCGCTTAAAGTTCCACCAGATTTATCTAACCTGCTGTCGTCGACTAATTTAAGTTGTGCATAACTAACAGCTTGTGTATTAACGACATTTATTGGCGGATAATCCGTTTCTAACTCTAGTACTCGTTGATTTGACATAAACAAGTTTCCCGTCATTGTGTCGCCGGATTTTTTTAGATAGCCTGATAAATCAACCTTACCGTCTGTTATTGTTGTACTTTCAGCTGATGAATCTCCTACTAATGTTCCAAATTTTGTATAATAGCTCATTATTTATTTATCGTCTGACAATTTTTTATATAGCATAAAATTGTATAACAATAATGGCAAAATCATCGATATTAAATTTTGATACAGAACGTTTGGTGAAACATAAACATAACAATGAACTTCCAGATTGTCATTATCTTATTGTTGGAAGAACTGGATCGGGAAAAACAAACTTGCTTATGAATTTACTTTTAGGAGATAATTTTAACTACGATCGCGTTTATATTTATACGATTAACCCGCAGAAGATAAGTACGAGCTACTTAACAATTATAATAACAAACTTCGTGATGATCTTGAGGCTGGCGAAGACTTTTTTATTATCAAACAACCAGAAGAACTTGTCCCAGTTAATCAACTTGATTCGTCCGAACACAAGATAGTTGTTTTTGATGATATTCCGCTAAACAACGAAGAAATGAATAAAATAAGATCATATTTTTCACTGTCGCGAAATAAAAAATGTAATTCTATTTATCTCGCCCAGGGTTTTTATAATCTTGACAGATTTATTAGGCGAAATACTGGTTATTTTATATTATTTCCAGGACTTGACAATGTTGACGTTAGAAATATCGCGAACGAGCAATGTGGTGATGTAACAAAAGATAAATTTATTGAATTATATCATAAAGCAACGGCAAATAAATACGACTTTTTTTTTGTTTGATAAACTAACAAATGATACGAGTAAAATGTTTCGATGTTGTATTGAAAAATATTTAAAATAATTTTTATAGAAAATAGTATATAATTAATGGAAAGACAAGCAAAGTACAGAAAACATATAGAAAATCTAAAAAAACTTGCGCAATCTCAGGCAAAATTTAAGCAGCAAGTACAGCAAGCACGACGTGGCCAAGTGGTTGCAGCAGAAACAACAGCCTCCGCTCTCAAACCAGTTACTGAAGCTTTACTTGGAAAACAACCTGAAACTAAACCATTATCAGAAGAAGAACTCAAGCGACTACAGGAAAAAGGTTTACTCGGACTAGTTAAAGAACAACAAGAAACAGCTGCTAGAAGAATTATTGAGAGATCTGACGTGGAGAAAAAAGATTAGCTGATGCACTTGTAGCAAATATCGCTGATCCTGCTGCAAGACAAGCTGTTGTTGTTGTAGGGTTTAACGCCATTTTTCAGCACAAGATAGGCTATACATGGCGGCCAGTATAATTGGTGGAGGAAGAACCCTGGAAAACCTAGGGAAGAACCACCGACCCACGAGAAGCTACTAGCAGGCTTTCTCACGTGCCCACGTTAGCCGAGCCTGAGACTCGAACTCACGCAGACAGAGGTGAGATGGCAGTGATCTGTAACGGTGAGCGCTTTAGACCACTCGGCCACTCGGGGCCCCGCAAGACAAGCTGAACTACGAAGGTTGTTGAACAATCCACTAGAGATTCAACGAAGATTAGCAGAACAAGCAGTAGTTGGACCGATTGAGAGAAGGTTAGAACAAGAAGAAGAACTTAGAAGAGAGAGGGAAAATATAGAAGAAAAAAGAAGATTTGACCATGATTTAGAAAATATAGATAGCAAAATAAGAGATAACGAATATAAAGATTTTAATAAAAAATATAGTGAATTTAGTAATGTGAGAATATATCATGTTGGAGAAGATAAATTTAAAGCTGACGAAAAAATTGCAAAATTAAAAGAAATAAAAAAAGAGGGTGATGAGCATCTCAGAGAAGTAGTTTTAGAAAATAGAAATTACTATAACGACATTAAATTATATCGACATGGAATTATCGCTGATCTTTGTATTAAGGTCATTAATAATATAAGAAATAAACGATACCGTAGTGATAGTCACTTTGGCAGCTTAATTAATGAAGCAAAATCATTAGATGAAAGACGAGAAGAATCAACATATACACCACCAACTCCTACGATGACCGAAGAAGATTTACTAAGTTCAGAACGTGATAAATATAAAGACAAAACAAAAGAAAAAATAACATCAGAAGAATATTCTAATTTTATGGAAAAAAATAACATTTTTGACGTTGATAATATGTATAATTGGGAAGCAGATGAATACGAAGATCTCATTGAAAAATTAAAAAATATCATAGAAGAAGGTGAAGGAGCTTATAAAGAAATTAGTACAGCTCCAATGGAAAATATTCAAGAACTTTTTGAAAAAGCTAGAGATGATACTATTGCTACTGTTTTTAAAACTACTGCAAAAAAATTTAGAGATAAAAAATATGATAAAGAGGGACACACTTTTAAAAGTTTATGTGAACATTATGATAGTGAGCGATTAAAGTTAACTGAAGAAGAAAGAAAGAAAAAACTGGAACTGGAGCTAGAATATTTTCATCAGTTACTGAAATGATAGACAGATTAATGCTATTGATATCATTAAAAGAAGCTGGAAATGTTGGTGCTGAAATTGACAATGAAATTATTGACATACTTGATAATTTGAGATCAGAAAATTTATTAACATCTGACGAATACGGAACTTTACATCACGATTTGATTTAATCGCGGCGATTTAATTTTATAAATTTGTGTAATGATTTTATATAAAAAAAATGTCAGCAACATTATTACTAGACTCTAGCCAATCTGATAAAGATAGCGCAAATTTTTCTGTAAATTATATTCCGCCAATAGAACTAGATCGTGAGAAACAATATGAAATTGGACTAATTTCCTGCACTTGTTGGCATGCTATGGCTAATGTAAACACTGGAGTGAACGATACATTTGCAATTGGTTATACTAGTCGAGTTTCTCCACTATTTTTTATACAGAAATTAATTAAAATTCCACAAGGAACCTACAACATAACTGATCTAAATAAAACAATAAAAGAACTAACAAAAGAACTAATAATGAAAAATGAAAATGTAGCTGATAATTTTGAGCTTACACCAAATTATAATACGTTACGAGCTAGAATAACAATAAAACCTGGTACAACAGTTGATTTTACTAATCCAAAAAGTATCGCACCACTGATAGGATTCGAATATAAAAGTTATGCTCCTCCTCCTCCTAATGAAACCAGCAGAACGTATGACGGTGAAAATCCAGTAAATATAACTGATGTAAACGCAATATTGGTAAATTGCTCTATTGCATCTGGATCTTATTCAGCTAAAGGTAGTAAAGGACAAACGATATATAGTTTTTCACCAGAAGTTCCACCAGGATCTCTTATGCAAATTAGTCCACGTCAAGTTATTTATTATCCGTTAAATGTTGAAAATCAAATAACAGAAGTAAATATGTAATTGACAGATCAGTCTGGAAGGCAGTTAGATCTTAATAATGAAATTGTTACTTATTATTTACACCTACGCGAACAGTAAACATATTTTCTGAAAGATTTGGAAGTAAAATTATGCAACCTCAGATATAATGAAACAGAGAAAAAAGGTTTATCGAAGAAAAACAGTAGAAGGATTTTTGGGAAATATATTTGCTAAAATTATAGAAAATGTTCCAGGAATAGCTCATAAAGTTGCACCAATTGCACTTGACGCATCAAAAGCTTTTGCAACTGGAGCTGCATCTGCTGCTGGAACTGCTGTGGAGCAAAAAATAGCTGATAAAATAAAAGGCGATCCACAACGTGGTACACCAACAATCAAACAAGCTATTTCAGAAATCGCACCAACAAAAGAAACTCAAAGAGCAATGATAACAACGACAAAAAAACTTTTATCACCACGAGGAGACCAAATTATACAAAAATTAATATCTAAAGTAACAACACCGAAATAATTTTGTATAACCTAATAAATAAAAAAATGTCTGGAAAAAATTATCTCGATTTAGCAGAAATTTATGACACAGACGACACAGTAACAGAATTCGAATACGTTGAATATCTCTATGAAAATTCTAACGAACCTAATAAGGCTGGCGTCAGAACATTTAATACTCGAGACGAGGACGTATTTCTACTGCCTCATAAAGCAATGTTGGAAGTTCGTGGCCAGATTATGACAGTAGCTGCCGCACCTGCCGCAATTGCAGCTGGAATAGAAGTAGCTCTTATAAATGATGGTTGGTGTTTATTTAAAAGTGCTCGATATCAGCTGGCCAATGAAACTGTCGAAGATATTTCAAATCACTTACAAGTTGCAAGTACAATTTAAATATTATTTCATTTTTCGATGATTACTCCAAATCAACTGCAACTAATATGATGTGGTTTAAAGATACTGGAAGTGGTGGGTCTGGTTTTATGGCATCGTCTGAGTTTTCAACCGGAGGTCCTCCTATTTTAGTGGCTGGAGCTAATGCCGCTGCAGATGTTGTAATTGTAAGAGATGTTCTTATTATTAATGCTGCTGCGCTAGGTATAGTCGAACCAGGTGCAACCGCTGGTGATGCAGCTACAAGAACCTCACTTACTGGTGCTTGAAATAATCTTGGTATAACACCACCAGGTGGAGCTGCAACCGGCACTGAAATGTTAAATTTGATCAATAACTCATTTCCTATTGTCAGAAAAAATATACGTTACAATGAAGGTTATACTAGGAGAAAAGCACTTGCAGCAGGATCACGTCAAATTACAATGATGCTGCCGTTAAGTACAGTATTTGGCTTTTGCAGGGACTATAATAAAATATTTCGTGGAGTTAAACATACGCTTATTTTAGATCGATCAGAACAAAACGACTGCCTGTTTAAGTCAGGTGGAGCCGATGTACATTTGTCATAAACAAACTTGCACTATGGATGCCAAGAATAATTCAGTCTATCACTAAAATGGCGGAATTAAATGATATGCTGCAAAAACACACAAACAGAATTTATTTTCAGCAACATAAATAATATCAAACAGCAGTTCCGAATACCACCGACTACACATTGCGAGTTACAACGACACCAAGTGAACAAAGACCACGGCAATTATTTGTTGTATTTCAGAGACAAACTCGACGTACTAACCAACAACAAAATAATGCGATATTTGATAGCGCTGATGTTAGACGAATATACGCTAGAATAAATTCAAAACAATATCCAGAACGAGCGATAGAATGCAATTTTGCGGATGACGCTAATAAAAATGTTACTCGACCGTACATGTATTTGCTCGACGCACTGCAAAAATATCAAGATGTTGGTGATGGATCCCAGATATCAGTAGAGGAATTTCGTACATTTTATCCGATATTTTATTTTGATGTTAGTAAACATAGCGAGCGAGCTGTAGACAGCACAGCTGATATTGAAATTACTTGGACACTAGAAGAAGCTCCAGTGGCGCGTTTATATGTATATGCGTTAGTAATAAGCGATAGATTTGTTACAGTTGATTCTGTCGGAGGTAAAATGTCAGTACAAGTTTAATCTGTAATTGTTATATAAGATGACAAAATATATTGTAAAAGAAATATATTTGACTGATGGTCAAGTTAAAAAATTAGCAGCTGCTGTTGCAAAGAAAAGACAAGTATCATTAAAGGTCAACCATAACGCAGCGGGTACTTTAACAAAATTAATGTTAACCAAAAAACAAGTAAATAAATACGAGCGCAAAAAACCTTTTGTGTTAAATTTAAGCGCTGCACAAATAACTGCAATGGCAAAACATGGCGGCTTCTTTGGTCCGGCATTATCTGTAATAGCCAGAACGTTAATACCAAAACTTTTGCCAATGTTAGGTACATTAGTATTAGCAGCAGCGTCTGGAGCAGTATCTGGCGCAACGAAAAAGGCAGTTGGAGGTAGTGGCATAAAGAAAATTTTCGTATGAGTATCGATGGTAACAATTTTATATGATGGATAAATATAATGCCTAAAAGAAAGACAATGACGAAAAAAAGACACCGACGAAAAAAAAAAGACACCGACGAAAAAAAAAAGACACGACAGAGGCGAAAAGGGGGATTTATTCCAATAGCCCCGTTACTAGCGGGATTGGCGGGAAGTCTATTGCCAAATCTGTTAGGAGTAGGACGAGGACTAATGTTGCCAGGAACAAGGAGATAAAGTCTGCGTTAAGTAATTTTGATACACTTGATAAACTAAAAAAAGTCAAAAGTTTCAGTGGAGTTTATTCTAAAGATGAACTTATGGCGATTCCACCAACGCCAGGTTCGTGTGTTATAAATATACAAGATTTTAATGACGGATCTGGCACACATTGGGTAGCTGTTTTTGATAACAATTATTTTGACTCGTTCGGAATTCCACCAAGTGACGCAGTGAAAAAGTATATAAGCAGAGTACAAGATACTAGGTCTCTGACGAAGTCTCCAGAGACAAAGTCTCTTGCGAAGATAATAAATAATTCGTCTAATCAAATTCAACCAGTTGGAACTTCCGCTTGTGGATATTATTGCGTAATGTTCATTAAACAGATGACCGAAAATCCAGATTGTTTAAAGTTTATTTTGCAATTTGACAAACAACCTTCTCACGCTAATGATGAGATTGCATTAAATTTTATCTAAACTTCGATATACAATGTCAACATATTTCTTAAGTGTAAAATTAAAACAGAAAATAAAGACGAAAAAACAGAAAAAACAAAAAATAATAGAATAATGCTAAAAAGTATCTGTGCAATCTGTGGAAGAAAAAAAAGTGTGTTTTTACGGAAAACAAAGTTGTCCGGAGCGAGTTACCCTGACAAAATTATTTTAGTAGACGACTAAATAAATAATGACATGCGACTGCGATTGCGATAGAGATTTATGTCTCGAGCAAAATAAAATTGTTACATATTGTCAGAAATGCAAAAACAGAGAAATAATTGGAACAGGTATATATATACATAAATTTATTGGAAAATTGCCGAAACCAAAAGGCGGTTGGACATTGCCAGGCCATAAATATACTGGACCTTATAATCCTTTTGATAAACAACTTGACAAAAACGATGATCCGCTGCCAGGACAAGAGCCTTACAATCAAGTTGACGCAATAGCAATGCGCCATGATATCTGCTACAGAGATATTGATCTTCCAGACAGCGATCAAAATAAACACAGCTGCGATAAAGTAATGTTAGACGAACTTCGTGATATGAAACCTGTAAATATGCGAGAAGGTGTTGACCGAAGGCTGGTCCAGGGTTTTATTGGAGCAAAATATAAACTCGGACTCGGTAAAAAAGAACTATATGATGATGTTGCAACTGAGCTACACAGACCTAAAAAAAAAAGTTTCCGCCACGTAAAGTTGTCGCAAATGCCGTTGATGATATCTGGGCGATATATTTAGTTGATGTTTCAAATCTAGCTCAGTTTAACGTCGGCGCTGATGGCGCTCCAAAGAGATATCTTTTTAATGTTGTAGATGTTTTTAGCAAATACGCGTTTAGTATACCCGTTTCGGATAAAACAGGGACATCGATGACTGATGCGTTAAAACAAATTATTGTTAACACAGAAAGAAAACCAAATAGAATCTGGCCTGATCATGGAGCAGAATTTTTTAATAAAAAATTTGAACAGTTTTTAGAGCAAAATAACATTAAAAAATATGTTACAGGAAATGAGGGAAAAAGCGTCATCGTCGAGCGATTTAATCGCACGCTCAACGAAAAAATCCACAAATATTTGACAGCTAAAAATACGAGTAAATATATTGACAATTTACAAAACATTGTTGACGAGTATAATAACACGAAACACAGATCCATTTCGCTAGGCAAAAGAAAAATGTCGTCAAACGACGCGATTGCAAATCCAATATTAGCAAACGAAAACATGTACCGACGACGCAAATTTAAAGTTGGCGATAAAGTTAAAATTTCTTTGACAAAAAAAACATTTAAGAAAGGGTATACTCATAACTGGAGCGAAGAAGTATTTGTTGTTGATAAAGTACTTTTAACAATACCAGTTACATACTCGTTAAAAGAGTTATTAGGTGAGCCTATAACTGGCAGTTTTTATGAGCAAGAACTTCAGAAAACAGAACAAGATATATTTGTTATTGAAAAATTTATTAAAAAGCGGGGAAACAAAAGTTTAGTCAAATGGCGAGGGTATAGCGATAAATTTAATAGTTGGGTACCAACTAAGTCGATATCATCGACTGGATAATATTATTATAAATTTCCTCGTATTTTATTAATACTGACTTACATTTTACTGGTTTGCATAAAGAAATTAAATGTAATTTTCTTGCACCGTCCATTGGCATTAAATTAAATATTTTAACAAAAATAAAATCGTATTTTATATATCTTTGTTGTCCAGCTATTTTTACGTTTAAAAAGGGTTTTATATGCTGCCAAAATATTTGATGCTCAGCAACAGTAAAATTAAATTTTATTATTTTTTTAGCAATATGGTACTTAACATTATATCGTCCAGTTGTTGGCCTGCTTAGATATTTTTTTACTACAACAACATCATCTTCGTCGTCGTCGTAGTTATGCAAAATATCTTTTTCAGTATAATCAGCAAATCTGTCATTAGTAATATTTTCTGATGTAAAATTTGAAACTGAAACAAAATCTTCCGAATTTAGTTTAGCCAGTCTCTCAATTAAGTTCATTATTATAATAATCTTTTGTCTAATTAATAAATAATAAGATGTTTGGAGAAATAAAATATCATCAGCGAGTTAATATATTAAATCATAAAGAATTAGCTGAAGCAATTCGAGCTTGTTTGTTGGGATATAATTTTTATTTTATTGATGTTATGATAATATTAGGCGAATCTGACAAATTTTTATTAACAGCAGCTGACAAAATAAAACTCGATACAAATAAAATGATGACGTTACGATTTAATCGGGACGATGTCATGGAATTTAGTCATAATTGTCTTACTCAAAATGATGTAGAAAATATCATTAATTATCGTATCTAAAGATAAATCTATCAAATGTCAACATCGACGTTGTTGATTTTCTTTTACCATCAGCTACAAATTTTACTGCTTGTGAATTAATTTTATGATATTTTCCCGCAGATGCTATTGATCTAAATTTCATTTCTTCTCCAGTTTCGAGATTTATTGAAATTATTTGTTTAGCCGGATTTTTAAAATTAGAACCATCATAACCAGCTCCACGTCTTGTGTTTTCTTGTTGTGTAACCACATCTAAATTTTCTAAACGATTATCTGTTTTAATTTTATTTATATGATCGATAACTAAATTATTTGGAATACCGCCATTAAAAGCTTCAAACACAAACCTATGCGACCTATAATGAACAAAATTAGTTTTTATACCACTTACCATTACTTTTAAATATCCATCTTTATCCAAACTTCCAACAATTTTGTTTGTTTTTTTATGTCTAATAATTCCCTTATCATTTGTCTCATATAAATCAAACACTGGATGAGGTTGAAATTCATTTTGTAATGATAAATTTTCAATATTATCATCAGCAACTGCGCCATTTGCTCTCTATACTCGTTGTCCTTCTGGAATATCGCCGCAAAACAAAGTATAAATAAAATCTTTTCTAAACATTTTAATTCTTTCTGTATCATCGCCTTTTACTGAAATTAACATGCCAGCTGGTGTTGATATGCCGATAGATTTTTTAGATTCTATATTAATAACAGAACCAAGTGCATTTGCAGCATATAAGTTGTACATTGGATGTACATGATAAGTTTCTTGTTCTTCCGCTGTCATTCTGATATATCTCAAAATTTCTGTCATTATAATATAAGGTTTTTCATATCTCTAATTAAAAATCTTTAAAAATTCAATTAAATATAAAATATTATTATATATATAATGTTAAAATTGCGAGATATTGCTAAAAAGAACATTATCAAATCAGAAAAAATTGCTTCAGCATTTTCTGGTTACGATAATAGTTACAAAATTGATGATCAAAAAATTTTAGCAAATTTTAGCTCCACAAATTTATTTCATCTTTTACAGCCTGTTATAGCTCGAGAACTTGCGGCTCATAAAAGTATCAAACTTATAGTCCAATATCATACGATTTTATCAAAGTTACACGCAGTTGAGGATGTATTTGATGTAATTTTGAAACAAAAAATTTTGACAGCGAAATTTCGGAAGCATATTTAACAGCAAAATCAAGAAAAATATTAACTGGAACAAACATTGCCATGGTCGCCGATGAAATACATGAAGAAATAGGCAAAAAATTAGAAGAATTTACTTCGTCAGGATCAGGTTGGAAATTTGAAATGATAAAAGAAGTTTTATTTCACACAGCAAAATATAACGTACTTCAAGGCAGCGGCATTAATAACGCTGGCTACGTCGATCTCCCTCAAAAAATTAAAAACAAAAAATGCTGTATTAATGTCAAAACCGATAATGACAAATGTTTTCAATGGTCTATTCTTTCTGCGATGTTTCCAAAAGAAAAAAATGCTGATCGCGTTAACAAATATTTTCCGCATAAAGACGAACTAAACTTTTTAGGAATAACTTTTCCAGTAACAGAAAATCATATACCAAAGTTTGAAAAACAAAACAGTATCTCAGTAAATGTTTTCGGACTAGGTGAGCGAGAAAACGTTTACCCGAGATATATCTCAGAAAATGCTACGCAAAATAGAATAAATTTATTATTTTATCGAGGACATTACTGTTGGATAAAAAACTTTAACGGACTAGTTGGCAAACAGTACAGTAAAAATAAAAATAAAAAATATTTCTGCTATAGATGTTTGCACGGTTTTTCTAGCGATGAAAGACTACAGAAGCATCTCAAACACTGTGTCAATGTTCAAAGAATAAGTATGCCTACCGAAAAAGAAAAAATATTAAAATTTAAAAATTATAATCATAAACTAAATATTCCTTTTGTTATTTACGCTGATTTCGATTGTCTACTCGTTCCCGTGGTTGGAGCAGAAAATAATCCGAATAAATCCAGTACTAGAAAAATACAACAACATATTCCTTGCGGAGTAGCTTATAAAGTAGTTTGTTGCGCTAAGGATAAATTTTCAACTCCGATAAAGTTATATAGAGGTGAAAATCCTGCCGTGTGGCTATTAAAAAATTTAATAGACGAAGTTAATAAAATTTCTAACAGATTACTTAAAACAGCTCCGATGAAAATAACGTCTAAACAGCAACTCCATTTTGATAAAACAGTTGATTGTCATATTTGTAAAAAGTTGCTGGTGGATTCTAACGGAGCCCGTGATAAGGTGCGAGATCATTGTCATTTGACCGGCCAATATCGTGGAGCAGCTCATAACAGCTGCAATTTAAAATTTCATGCTCCAGATGTTATTCCCGTAGTTTTACATAACTTTCATTTCTATGATAGTCATATCATTGTAGAAGCTTTTGGTGATGAAAATATTAAAGCTAAAATAAAATTAAATGACGTAATAAAATGTATTCCAAATAATTTTGAAAAGTATATGTCGGTGACGCTCGGTAAATTACGTTTTATTAACAATCTGCAATTTATGGCAGCATCATTAGATGAGCTTGTTAAAGGTTGCAGCAATTTCGCTAACCTAAAAAGTTGCGTCGGTGAAAACTATATCGATCTGGCAAAAAAAGGTATATTTCCTTACGAGTATCTCGACGATTGGAGCAGATTTGATGAAACTTCTCTACCTAGCAAAGATAAATTTTACTCGCAACTCAAAAACAAAAATATAACAGATGACGAATACAAATATGCGCAAGATATTTGGAATAAATTTAGTTGTAAAACATTTGGTGATTATCATGATCTATATTTGAAAACAGATGTTTTATTGCTAGCAGATGTTTTTGAGAGTTTTCGCCGTGTAAGCTATAGCAATTATGGATTAGACCCCTGTTGGTATTATTCCTCTCCAGGATTATCTTAGGACGCTCTACTAAAAACGAGTAAAATAGAACTAGATCTCTTAACAGATGTTGATATGTTTAACTTTATTGAAAAAGGTATCAGAGGCGGAATTAGCGTTATAACAAAAAAAATATGCAGCTGCTAATAACAAGTACTTAAAAAATTATGATAAAAATCTCCCGTCGAATTACATCATCTATCTGTACGCCAATAATTTGCATGATTACGCAATGTCAGAGCCAATCCCACACAGTGGATTTCATCGGATAACACTAGATCAATTTCTTAAAGAAACTGAAAAGGTTTACCTAGAAAAATTAATATCGATTTTCAGATATCTCATATTTTGTTGAAGTTGATCTAGATTATCCTAATTCGCTACATGATCTACATAACGACTACCCGTTTTGCGCAGAGTCAATGATGATTAATTATAGTTTATTATCGCCTGAACAACGAGCAACGACAACAGCAAAAATTTCGATTGTTAATAAGTTAGTTCCAAATTTGTTAGATAAAAGAAATTATGTTATGCATTACAAAAATTTAAAACAAGCAGTAGATGCTGGACTAATTCTGAGAAAGGTCCACCGCGTGCTAAAGTTTAATCAGTCAAAGCGGATGGCAAATTATATTGATCTAAATACAAAACGTCGTGCTGTGGCTAAAACCGAATTTGAGAAAAACTTTTTCAAGTTGATGAACAATTCGGTGTTCGGTAAGACGATGGAAAATATTAGGAAAAGGGTTTCTATAGAAATCGTTAATGATATAAGTCGCAGAAATAAATTAGTCAATGATGATAGTTTTGTTAGTATGAAAATATTTAATGAAAATCTTGTTGCAATACAAAGACGAAAGAAAAATTTAAAGTTAAATAAACCTATTTATGTTGGTGCAGCTGTACTTGATATATCGAAGTGGCTGATGTACGATTTTCACTATAATTTTACCAAAAAGCAGTTGCTAGATTCAGAGTTCCTATTTACTGACACAGATTCGCTAGTTTATAATATAAAATGTGAAGATGTCTATCAGGATATTTACAATAATAAAAATCTGTTCGATTTATCAGATTATCCAGCATATAGTGGATTTCAAGATAATTCGAATAAAAAAGTTATTGGAAAAATGAAAGATGAGTTTATGTTTATGCCAGTTAGGGAATTTGTTGGACTAAAGAGCAAAATGTATGCTGTCATATTAGATGACAATAAACTTACAAAAAAGCAAAAGGTATTCCTCGAGGATATGTGAAAAAGATGATGAATTTTGACGATTTTAAAGCAGCGCTAAACAATAGCATCAGTTTTATCAAAACAAATGTTATCAGAACAAACCATCATAAACTTGAAACTGATACGATCATAAAACGTGGACTAAATAATTTTGATGATAAAAGATATTGCAGTGACGGAATTAACACACTAGCGCTTGGACATTATAAAGTAATTTTGTCTAAACATTAGAAATAATGTTTGAAAATTTAACATTAGCAGATGGAGTTAATAGCAAAATAAAAAAAATAATGGTTAATAACCAACAATTATCATTTGAATTTAACGATGAAATTTCAGGTATTTGTTTTAGTAAATTTGACAGAATCAAACTCTCCCTTATCAAATCAGATGACAGCAAATACTTTAGTTATCTCGAAAGTTTACGAGACGAGCTTGCATTAAAATATAACAATTTGCATAATCCGATAAGCCAATACCAGTATACAAAAATTAATATAGACCTAGATAGGTCGAAGGTTTACGTGAAAGGTAGTAAGTATCTTCTCAGTAAGATAGCGATGAAAGAACTATTTGAATGTCGTCGTAAAGTATCTGGTAGAATTAAATTCTATCTATATAATCATGATAGCACATATTACCTAATAGCGAACGTAGAGATATTATGTGTTGGTCAAGAAATATAACTCTGTATACCATATCTGATTTTAAAAAGGGAGATAATACTGTTCCAATCAAACATAGCATTTATATATTGTTTCGTATTTTTTTGCTAATGAAATATAATAGATTTGTCAATCTGATAGTATTTTAAGACTTATAAATCCTGGTATTATTTCTGTATTTTTTAAAATAACTAGCAATTCGTCCTACTTAAATAACGTATTTACTATAGATTCTCGCTTAAGTCTAACTGCGTAATACAGAATATATTGATTATTTTTCTGCAGTAATGCGTCATTCAGGCAGTATCCTTGGCAACGGCCTATCTTCTGTCAAAGATAATTGTGTTGGTCGTAATTCAGGCAAGCATTAGGATATTCGTTTTTCTGTACAATATAAAATCAAACATTATGTTTTTCTCGATTTATTTATAATAATGTTTCAGAATTAGATCTTTTAATTTAGCTTTGATTTATATATATATAACATCTGTGTATTTCATTCAGTCCACTCGTTAGTATCAGTGAAAACCGGCGATCTGATATAGTTTCAGCCTAGCATTAGGATATTCGTTTTTCTGTACAATATAAAATCAAAAATTATGTTTTTTCTCGATTTATTTATAATAATGTTTCCAGAATTAAATAATATAATGTAAAATTACGTGTTTTCAAAATCAGAAAATGAACGCTGTTCGGTAACTATATAATAACTTTTTTAACATATATATGTAATGAAGTCCGGTGGCCGATTGCCAACGCGTTGGATTTTCATGCTCGAGGTCCGTGGTTCGATTCTCGTGACCGACTTTTTGTCAGGCGAAAGGCGATTTGATGCCAAAATTTATTATTTAATGGGGCGTCAGCTAGCCCGTCTATTTTTCAATAGAAAATTTGTACACTCTCCCACCATGTCACTTGGTGGGTGTAATTTTGCACTCCCTGGGTGATTATAATGGGGGAGTGTGCAAAAATTTCTGTTGAAACATAGAGAAGGCCCGTAGTACTGTCTTTAAGATAATTTATATGTAACTGTGCTGTCCTAGAGTTAAAGTTCTTAGAATTAAGTTTATATGTAACTGTGCTGTCCTAGAGTTAAGTTCTTAGAATTAAGTTTATATGTAACTGTGCTGTCCCTATAAATATATGTAAATAAGCTACTGTAATTAAGATTCTGTGTTTTGTGCTGTCCTTAATTAAGATATAATCATATGTATATAATCATATGTATATAATCATATGTATATAATCATAATCATATGTATATAATCATCTTGAAACAGTCCTCAAAGGGGACTATTATTTTTATTTTAAACAAACATTTATAGCTTTAGTAATATCATTATCAAATAAAATATCAACCATATTGTCAATAAATGTCATCACATCGTCTGCCCAACCCGCTATTCTCATATCATTTTCAGTCGCGAATAGCCATACTGACCCATATTTTGGTGATATATGATATCCAACTTTTTTAATACAATCGCTTATTATTTTAGTTTTTATACCAGTATAACTTGAGGCTGATTTGATAGAATTAAATCTCTTATAAAATTTATTTGTCAGATCAAATCCAACATGTCGGATTGACGTTGACGGATATCCCATATTATATATAATATTTTCAATCTCTAATTAATTTTGTCTAAACTTTATAGTATAGGGCTGTAATAGTAGTATTGGTAATTGAGTTGTTCCTATCTCAGAGACCCCCTACCCCAACAAAACAAATTTTGTCAGAAATATGTTCGAAAAGTCTTATCATATGAAAGTCATCATTTTAAGCTGAAAAAGGCTGCTGACAAAAATGTTAACGTATAACGTTTTGGGGGTAGGGGTGTCTCTGAGAGAGGAACCTCAAATTACCAATACTACTACAGTAGAAAGTTTAGTACCAAGAAACAGATGTTGAGACTATAAAGGAAAAACAATTGTGATATGAGTGCAGGTGTCAAACAACCACATTCCCTTTAGCTTTCTTCGCTGAATGCTACATACTGTGCATGCGCAGTACTGCTCAAGTGAGCTGAGGTGTTTCGTTCATAGTGACAGTAAAACTATACCAGCCAACGGAAGCGGTGTCGGTAAACACAAATTCTTTTTATTTATTGGTGGAACACATATAAAGAAATAGAGAGAAACAGTTTTATTTCCCTTTAAATCTGTATGATTGATCAAATATTTAAATCTGTATAATTGATTAAATATTTAAATCTGTATAATTGATTAAATATTTAAATCTGTATAATTGATTAAAAATATAAATTTATAAATAAAGATTATAAGTATTACTCACAAGTGCTTCGCTTTAAGAGTTACACAAACTATTTTGTAGGGTGATGCAAGCTATTGTGTTGGCGACGCCTTTAGCTATAGCGATGTAGAGAGAGTGCAGAACTGTTGTTGAAGCTTTACGTTCCGGATATGATGCAGTGACATAACCAGTAAGCAAGCGCTACGTCTCGCTAATTCCGATAATATTTGAACAATTGGTATTCTGGAACGGCAAACGAAGTTTGTGCCAAATCAACTAAACATTACCTTCTGGTGTGCGAATAACAGTTATGCCGTCAGCGTCTGCTGACATCTGTTGTCTGCTGGAATAGTAGGCACAGGGCTGTCAGAGATGGTGCGCAGCTTTCACCGGTTTCATGTTTATTCCATGTAAAAACGATTCTCATTCATATGCGGTGTCCCCATCCTGGGAAAACATAATGGAACGTGTTAGAAAACGACCTCAACATGGACGCCTACGAGCACGTTTGTAACGAGTTTAGCGTGGATAATAATAAAACAAAAACAAAAACAAAAACGGAATGGATGCAGAAGAACTGCCACAACAACGGCCTGAGCACGATGCTTATTTATGCCACAAATGAAGCATCACATGTTGAACATATTGCATAGGGCGACGAAGGTTAAGGCGGCTTTGTGCATTTCATGCCGAACAAGTTGCAAGGGTTTACTGAAGCTGATAGTGTTTGGAGTTCAGAAAGTGCATGTCAGCGTCTTAGCGCAAAGAAGACGACGATGCCAATAACACAGCATTAATCGTGGCTGTCATTGCCTCGGGGCTTGCGGCCACTTGGTTACTCAGCTCTTGAAGGACTAGAACCCTGTTCAGCGCTGTTCTAGTGTTCGCTCTACTGTCAAGCGGGTGCTAATGCGGCAGCGGTGAACAGCAAATAATGCAACCGTTATGGTGCTTACAAGCACCACCAGATTTCTGGCCAACCAGCCAGTCAATGACATTATCGGCAGTTTTAGGAGTAATAACACCAAGCAGAGCCACCAAAGCTTTTTCTGTGGACGTTTTCTGCATTCCAGACAGCCGTTCCAGCTGTATGTTGTCCCATTAGTTTGCCCTCTTCGGGCGAGGGATTTCAGGTTTGGGTGTTTGGTGCATCGGCGTGGTACTGCCCACACCCATGACGGAAAACACAATAGTATTTATGATAAACTCTAACCACTTGAGAATTGAAGGTAATAGGGTTCGCAATTTTTCAGCGAGTGCTGTGTCCTCTGTGATGATTCTGTTGAATGTGTCCTAATTCGGAAAGTTGGCTGCAAAGGGCTTCTCGGTTAGTGCTGGCAGCGTCTATGCGATTGTCTTCTAGATTTTATGCGATGTCGTATAGACTGCCTCATCTTTTTTCTTTCAACTTTGGTTACGTTCATGTCGTTTTCCACATGGATCAGTTTCTCCTTTTCTACGATGTCGTTATTGAGCACTGTAAGGTTCGAGAAGTTATACCAAAGAAACGGGCTGCGTGACCTTTGAAGCACAGCGTTGACAGCAAGGATTTCTAGCATCGGAAAGCTGACAGGTTACTGTAGTTCTTTTGTCCTATGAGATTTTTAAGTAAATGTGATTATATCTTCTTCGGGCAGATTCTCTTCCCGGCCACCAAAGTCAGTCATTTCAGATTTGTTTTAGCCATGTTTCGTTATCAAGCGAAACATTCGTCCGACACAACGATAAATATTTGACATCGAAAGGACTTGTGAATTCTAATATGTAAAATCATGTCTCAATACGGAAATAATCTCGACCCATTCGCCGCTTTCGTCGAACGCTTGTGGCTAATGGAAGCTGAAATCACCGTCATTGTAACTAATTACCCATGCACTATAGACCAAACACCAGCTGCTTGTTGTAATATTTACCAGCCTATACAGTAACACTAATATTCTGGAAAACTAGCATTTAAATTATCAGCATAAAGTTTAAAGGAAACGATGAAAATTAATATTGGCTAAGAAAACAAATAAACAAAATAAATCACAACATGTTTTATAGTATGCGTATGCCAAGGAATGTATTTTCGGCCTAGTCGTCTCCACAGGCTATTGCAACTTTGTATCACTGGTATCATGTAACAATGCAGCAAACTCTCACGGAAAGTATACACATACAATTATAGGGACTCGGGTTCCTCTAGGCTACTTGGATTAAGTTCAAGTTTAAGGTTTTCATCCAGCTCAAATTCTTTTATCTATCGTACTCCACTTCTAGCTTTTCCTAATAACATAGTTTGCAGACAATATTTGCTCCTACTGAAT
This sequence comes from Megalonaias nervosa, assembly GCA_016617855.1. NCBI lineage: Eukaryota > Metazoa > Mollusca > Bivalvia > Unionida > Unionidae > Megalonaias > Megalonaias nervosa. The sequence goes on along the minus strand of JAECUM010000439.1, from coordinate 43,631 downwards.
GTTATGCCCATGGCGGCGTCATTATTCTCCTGAGGGAAGAGAGGGAAGAGAGGGGCTGCAATTACTAATGATATTGAAAAGAGACGATTGGATAAAATGAACGGTGTTTTCATAGCAGTTATCATTTCTTACGTTAGCAAAAATATCATATGGCTTTAGTAGTAGTGGAGTATAAGAGGGACACTTAAAAACATGTTTGTGTGAGCAAGGTAGGTCTTTCTGTACGGTGAGCCTGACGGATGATTAAAGTTGTGATCTGCTCAACTCCGATTGTACTGAAAAAAAAAAACAACAAATAAACAACTGTGGTCAGCCTTTTTTTTTTTTACTATACTACTTCCGTCACCCTATGGTGCGTAAGCACTTATTTTTAAACAGCCGTGGTCTTTGCAGGTACCCTTGTTACTATTGTAGGTTTGCTAAAGTAACGGCTAAACAAGGCGGGAATAACTGGGTAACTGTTCAGCAATTTCTATTACATTTAACTGGTATTCAGTAAAATATGATGGAGCATAGTGAAGTTAATAAGCAGTAGCTACTGTTTGTGGTGTTGATTTATGATATGGTCTTTACTTGTATTAACCAGATTTTCACTTTTGGGCGTATAATGAAAATAAAAAATAATATTCTACAGGCAGCTCATCATCAAATTTATATAATCTTGTACATGATCATTCAACCTGGTATTATGTACATGATCATTCAACCTGGTATTATGTACATGATCATTCAACCTGGTATTATGATCATCATTCAATCTTGAATTATGATAATTCAACCTTGTCTTATGATCATTCAACCTTGTATTTTAATCATTCAACCTTGAATTATGATCATTCAACCTTGTCTTATGATATTCAGCCTGGTACTATGATCATTCGACCTTCAATTATGATTATTCAACCTTGAATTATGATCATTCAACCTTGTATTATAATCATTCAGCCTTGAATTATGATCATTCAACCTTGCATGGAGTCGGATTTATGGTACATAAAGGACATTGTGAGTGCAGTCATGTTGTTGACCAGGGTCTAACAGGATGATTACCATCCACTTAAGAACATCTAATTTCAATATCGCCATCATAGAGGTTCATGCCCCAATATCTAACCATGTTGACGAGGAAGTGATGCCTTCTACCACCAGCTTCAAACTCTCATTGACCAGACACCCAAGAAGGATATTCTAGTCATTCAAGGAGATTGGAATGCCTTGGTATGCGAAGACGTACAGGCAGACTGGCGAGAAGTCTGTGATCCATAACATCATGGACAGACCAGTGAGACTGGACTTAAGCTCCTGGACTTTGCCACCTACAATAATCTAGAGAAAACGAAAACCCTTGGCCCCCACAAACCATATAGAAGATGGACTTGGCACAGTCCATACGGAAAACACCACAACCAGATTGACTATATCTTGGTAAGGAAGCACTTCCGGTCTAGGGTAAACATTGCCAGAACACGTAGCTTTCCAGGATCTGACATAGGAAGCGACCATGATTTGCTATCAAACTTCTTCTCATAAAAATCAACAAGTCAAGACAAGTTAGGATCAGGTTTGAACTTGAAAAGCTTCAAGATTCATGCGTGGCACAAGCATTTGAAGCATCGCTAGGCTGCAAATTTGCACCGTCACAAATCTGGGTGCTGAAGAAAATAAATCTACACTCTCTGTCTCTGATGAGGAGGTGCGCATTATAATCCCACATACAACTGGATCATATGAAGAAATCGGAAGAGTGGACAGGCATGGACTTCGCAAAGTCCCAAAGAGCAGCGGAGAACAGGCATAATGGAGCGAGATTGTCGCATAATAATCAGGGCGTCCCTACGTCTAGCCAGCTATACGGGAGAAATGATGAATGATGATCAACTCTGCATTACAATCATTAAATACTTTATTAATATCGTTATTCAAATGCTTTTTGTTCTTGTATTTACGTTTAATTTAATTAATTATTTAACTGTTATAGTTTAACTGTATCAGTTTTATGCCCAGATTCTGAAGTCTTTTTATTTATGTCATTATTGATTTCTTTTCGATTTCGTCTTTTCTTGTTTACTTTTATTTACTTCTATTGTTATCTTTTGATATTTGCTATTAAAATCTCTCCTTAATCCTTACACATTTTAATTTAGTTCATCAATATTTCCTTTGCACCACATCAATATTATTAAGAAATTCCTTGTATCCATATTCTTTATCATGTGCTAAAACTGTTTCTATAGTAGCAGATTGTTCGTTTTTGGTAGGTTGTAAGCCTTTCGTCTTCTCTTAAACGCTCAGTTTTATTACTAAAGTTATAAATCATTGGTCGTTTTCATAGATCACATTAACCTTATACTTTAAATCCTTGTATAGTGACTTCTTGAAAGTCATTCATCCTCTGTAATTGTGACAGTCAACGATTCACATATGTCACTGTGTCTTACATGTCCACATCGACTCTAAAAGTCATAACTAACTACTATCGACAGTTTTTGCAATTGAACACAATTATTAAAAACATTTGAATATATAGACTTCCCAATGAAATATTAGTTCATACTCCTTGTGATTTGATTTAAGATAGAGGTACAATCCTGCTGGTATGTATTTTTTCTGTTTTCTGGCTTATGCCGGAAGCTGGTCTAAAGCTTTCCACCTGTGCCTGCATAGCCCCAACAGCAGAAAGAAAGATAGATGACTGAGGCAAGAGTGATAATAAGTAATAACATTTATCTGCAGTTGGTTTACAAAACTGAAGAAGAAGCATGAAGATAAAAGATTTAATGTAGGAAAAGACAAAGATAGGAAAGAATGAAAGTGAGGAGCAGGGTAAGAAAATAAAGAAAAATGCACGGAAAAGAAGAAAATCATCAAGCAAGAAGAAATCAAGTTTGTGAGGGACGTACAGAGGCCGAACCATCACGTATTGATGATGACACAGATGTAAACTGGATTTGCTGCGATTTAGGCGAGAAACCTGGCCTGAGTTGGATTAACAGGTTAGGAAGACATTAATATACTTGATATGCACCGCTAGCTCTGATAAATCGACATAGAACTTTTTTTTAATTAAAAAAATTGGGTACATCTGTTAATTCGTATTTTCAGATGTGTATGTGTTGTTACTTGTTTAATATTTTGTACGTTAAAATTTAAATTTAAATGTAAAATGTAAAAGAAAAAGTCGAATTCGATTATAAAACAGAAGAAGGTACGCCCATACTATAGATCAAATAATTTTTGAAACATGTGCACAGTGCTTACATCCAAAATTCTATGCATCTGTCAGCAATTTCTCCCCTCACACACATACACACGCGCGCGGTTCTAAGGCAACTCGGAGATGGACAATTAGGATCGGGGTCATTGCGGAAACAGAAGAAAATTTGGAGATCGTGAGCAACGAATTTAGTGATGGAAAAGTCGAAAATAAATGCAAGGCGAATTAACAAGACTTACATATAAAAACACGTTTTGACGAATTAATTTTTTTTAGAAACGTCTATGGGTAAAGTATATGAAATATGAACTTGTACGAAAAAGCTACAAAATTTGGACACGACAACATATGACTGTATACTAAAATAATCCAACACAATTCAGCAATTCTTAGTTTAGCAAAACCTTGTGTTTTGTGAACGAACTTCTTTGAAAATAATTGGAAACAAACTCGATCATTTACACCAGATTCGAAATTTCCATTATCGGTAACAAAAGGTGTTTTCTTGCGTAAACAGTGATAAGCCTGATATTTATGCAATTAGGGTAATGCTGTTTTAAAAAGTGTCATATTACTGGCAATAGTTAAACGCACAATCAGTCATATTTTGTCGTGTATCTCAATCAGGACGCTATCATCTGCAGTGTTATGTCTTGATGATATTGTAGTGATTCCTCCTTTCCACTCCAGTCTGTCTTAACACAACTGGATATGCTACGTGGCTTCTTTTCTAACCCCATATTCTTGATAATACTGCTCAAAAGTGCAGAATAACTGCTGATGACGGTTCATCCAACAAACGCTGCCTACCATTATTTAGTCGTATTCTCTCTCTCTCTCTCTCTCTCTCTCTCTCTCTCTCTCTCATCGAGTTCTGGGTGCCGGCTCAAAAATTGTCTGAAACATTTATTTAATGTATTTTTTTTTTTTTTTGTCTTTGAACTGAACAGTTATGATCTTCCAGAAATTACCCCTGGCTGTAGCCCTTACCATTGAGAACCCCTGCTATAACACATGCTTCATGTAACTCCCTAACGCGTCGTCTTCTATTACGTGTAGCATTCGTTTTGATCTAGGTGCAGGTTTTACATAGTGATCATTTAGAGTCTTCAGTTGTCTTTTTTGGACTATTCAAAACCCTTGGATGTCTGACTACAGATGAGACGTGACTTTTTGGACTATTCATATCCCTGAAGGTCTGACTACGAGACGTGACTTTTTGAACTTTTAAAATCACTGGAGGTCTGACTACAAATGAGATGTGACTTTTTGGATTTTTTTTAAAAATTCCCGGAAGTCTGACTGCAGATGAGATGTGACTTTTTCGACTTTTCAAATCCGTGGAGGTCTGACTGCAGATGAGATATGACTATTTGGTAGAGATGACAAAAATTAATCCTGGTGACATTGCATACGCTCTGTCATTTCATCTATAGTGTCAGATTAATTTGATTTAAGATGTATTTGATGTTATATATATTTTATTTATCTCACATGACATTTTTGATCTTGTACATATCTATCTATCTATCTATATATATATATATATATATATATATATATATATATATATATATATATATATATATATATATATATATATATATATATATTAGCTTGAGGCTTACTGTTATGTATTATGGTTCCTTTACAATTGTTCTATTTTTAAAGCCATAAGTATATGCTATATTTTAAATCCTCCAGCTAAAAGATCACCGCTTATTTCTGTCTTAATCAATCCTACCAAAGAAATATAAAATTTGTGGTATTCAAAACAAATTACCACCCTGAGGAAAAAAAAAAACGTTTAATAAGCGAAACGACTTAGCAGTGAATAACAAGTTATATGTATCGTACGTGTATTATTTCCCTTTTGTGTTAAATCACTTTTGAAATATCCCGTCTACTTAGAACAATTCAAGACCGGATGTACCCTGTAATGACAATGGTATATTGCATCATTTGTTGGTGCCTGCATATTAAGGTAGAGTCTCTGGAAACCATTTTGTGTATATAACCACAGGAGTCTGCAGTTTTATCAATAAAGCACGACAAAATTTCTGACAACATGAAATCACCTTAACGGTATTATAAATTAACACAAGGAATGCAAGCGTGACAACAACCCTCCGCTCGATTCGACTTTTCTCGCGCGTCTTTTATCGCTTCAGAATCGCAAGAAGACTGAAAAACTACACATATCCATTCAAAAAACAGTAACGTACCAACGCATCACTCTCGGACGACCATCGCATGAATCCAATCCGGCGAATTAACCTTTATTTTCACCGTTAATTTATAATACCGGTAAGGTGATTTCATGTTGTCAGAAATTTCGTCGTGCTTTATTGATAAAACTGCAGACTCCTGTGATATAACTGACGGTGGGGGTAATGGAAATACGTTATTCGAAATAAGACAAATTCATTGGTTTGAAGAAAAGAAAAACCTAGGAAAGGTTCTAGGATCAATCTCGTCAACATGGATCTGAGGTCCAACATCTATTTTTTTTTTAAACAGCGATTCCGTACGTCCATAAGTGACTTTATAGAATAAGGTAAGGCATCCATTTTATAAGTCCCACCACTTCACGATGCCAACTGGTTCCAGTGTTTCAAACCTAGATCTCATGAGTTTACCAACAATATTTTTCTTTCATCATATATCTCACAATGACATAATGAAATACATGTAGGAGAAAAATGATGTCGCCACAGTGGCGATACCACTTTTGGAACTACTTTCTATGTCCATTTATGAAGTATATCTGCCTTTGTGTACGTTATTCAGGCCTGTATAACAATTTTAGGCCTATTTTTTCCTTCACTCTTTCTTCCCTTAACATTTATCTCTCCCCATCAGACCTTTAAATGTGCCTAGACTTGTCAAACTGTATACATTTAAGTCATCAATGAGAAGGCGCCACAAGGAATGCCTAAACATTTGAACCCCAAACAACAAAAAGGCTTCGAGTAATAATTTTATATAATTAGTTTTCCATTTGAGTCATGCAAATGTTCAGTGACTGAACTTATATGACCTGTTGCTATCCGATATTCTGTGTCACCCATACAGCATTATATGTGTCACCCATACAGTATTATATACCTGTTACACTCAACGACAAACGGTACGCAGTAAAAAAAAATCAAAACGATCATGATTAAATATAGTAATAAAATTGTTTATGTAGCGATTTAGCTCTCTTCATACTCATAATCATGCCTGAAAACGATGGAACAATCAGGCATTGATGAGTGTCAATTGCAATTCGGAGTTAAATGACAATTTAATTTGGATACAGCATCTGTTACCGAAATAGAATGTAAGCTTGCCAATACACAAAATATCACGACGGAATGCAGAAATAAAATAGAAAGAAACCAAAATCCTTACAAGGAAACTCACAACAATCATTAATATCTGTTGTTTAATAATGTTACGCTCTGAAGTATGCTTTCTCATGACTTTACACAATCCCAGTCCCAGCTATGTTCATTGTATCAATCTGCGCAAATAATGTACTAACGAAAATAAAAGTCTCTTCTATTTCGTATGAATGCAATCAATCATTTGACAAAATGCACTTTTTGAAGAATTATATGTACAATCTAAATTTGTAAAAATGTATCTGTCCTAAAATTATTGTAAAATTTTGGAACTTTCTTTCATCCATATAGTAATGCTGTCGTTAGTTGCATTAATGCAAATAAATCCAGATGAATTAATAGGATGTGATCAGCATTCACATTCATGATGCTGTCTACTCAGGGTCGTAAAGAGCGATCACGGGCCCTGGGGTAAGAAACACCCGGGCCTCTCCTAATTCTTGTTCAAACAAAATTTTTCTTTTATAAAATTAAAAGTGTTGTTCGGCTCGTGCCCTTTAAGGGCCCAGGCCCCGGGGTTATATCCCTGGTTGCCCCCCCCCCCCTTGTCGGCCCTGTGTCTACTGTGTTAATTTTAAGCAGGTGTCCGGGAGCAAGGAAATAAAACAGATAGGTTCTACTCTACAATTTCTAGAAAAAATGAATCCTTACATTAGAACATTAAAAGCTGATTCCATGAATATTTTTTTGTATGAACGAATGAAATATGTTCAAGCATTAAATATGTACGAGATGCTGCGGATATCTAGCTCAGCATGATTAACTCACGTTTTGAATGTTTGGGCTGAAATTTTAAAAAGTTTAGTAGATCACAATTTATTAAGAATTTGTATAGAGAAAAGAAGACTTATGTACTTCAATCTTTTTGCGAGTGTTATTGTTGTTGTGAAATTCGTTTGTCATAACAGACAGGGCATAACTAACAAATTTTGATATTATTCAAGAATATTTCATAGTTGTTTTACACGTGAGTAAAATAATTCTGACTAGAACCTACAAGAAAACCATTTGCTGGACAGGTAGAGAATGTTAGTTTTAATTGTAAGAGATAAAAATAGATCCATGTACTGGGATTTTTCAACTCAAAGATTGAACGTGACGAAGATGGCATACGGGAAGTGAAACTGTGTAAACTGTGGAGCATAAGTGGTCATATTTCGTGCTGGAACTTTAACATATCAGACAGTTCTCTGACGAGGAAGTGTGCGAAGAGATTAATAAGTACACAGGGAAATTTGTTTACACACGCATTTGAACAGTTATTTGTAAGTATAACATTTATATTGCTCTGCTCCGGAGGATCTGTAAAACTGTTAAATTTGTTTACATTTTATATCTGCAAATAAGTCTCTCTCTCTCTCTCTCTCTCTCTCTCTCTCTCTCTCTCTCTCTCTCGTACACAGAGACGCACTCTTTCTCTCACGACAGACCGCTCCGGTGGACTAGTGGTTAGAGCGTACGCCTCGCATGTGGGATGTAGCGTGTTCAAACCCCGGCCGAAAAGACATTTAAAATGGTACTTACAGCTGCCCCGCTAGGGGCTCAGCATTAAGAGGTTACTGTTTGGACTGGAAAATTTGTTAAAGCTACGTTAAAAATCCAAAGCGCGCACACACACACACACACACACACACACACACACACACACACGACAAATTAGTACAGCCTATCATCATAAATGTAGATACCGACATTTCAAACTCAGAGGTGGAGACTGCTTATTAACTGCTATGACAAATCGGGACCGGTTTTGAAAAATGAAATATAGCTTTAGAGTTTAGACAATCAATGTTCTCTGTTGTAATTATAGCAACAATAAGAATCTGAATCCAGTGTATGAACAAAGAAAATCACAATAGAAATAGTAAATACTGCATGATACACTATACTGCGATCGTATTATGTGCATTTTAATGGTTCTTCTATTTCGGCTTCTATTGACATTTTCTAAAGCATTACATATAGTAAAATTGAACTCACACAGACTATGCCGGAAACTCATTACAATATCGCAACCGTTAACACGGAAACATCGTCTCATTAATTCTATAAGACTGTTCTCTGTCAATTATTATTATTATTATTATTATTATTATTATTATTTTCTTCTTCTTCTTCTTCTTCTTCTTCTTGTGCTGTTTCAAAGCATTTATATGGCAACGAGCTGGTCATTATTTTTTCCTATGATCCGACCGCGAGCTGTAGCCTTGTATTTTCATTGGTGTACCCTTCCGCCACTAGCAATCGTGCTGTTTTCATGAAAGCTTACTTCTACAGGAGGTCACGTTTTAAAACTATTTCTGGCCTTATCGGGTTATTCTCGAAATTTCATGTCCCCTTGCTTCCATAACGGTGGATGCAATAGATTTTATCCAAATCTCTAAGGTAACGCAACTTATTTTCCTATTATCTCTTGTTCCTCGCGCTCTGTGCGATCTCCATCAACGACTATGTATGTATGTATGTATGTATGTATGTATGTATGTATGTATCTATGTATGCTTGCATGTTTCCTCTCCACATTCACAATTAATTTCTGATTTCCAATGTTTCATTTTGTGTCCCGTGTGGATGCTGAAGTCCCATAGGATATAAACCGACCAGTTGTTCTACTCTATTTTTGTGTGTCCTTGCATTAATGTAAGAAAATAAAGAGTTTGTTGTTGTACATATCATATTGTCGTGGACTTCTGCACTGTATTTCCTTTAATCGGATCATGCCACTCGGTTGTGGGCTTCTTGCCATATTTTTGAGATAGCTGTCAGTTTAACGCTAGGACCACTTTGTCAAGTCGATTTTGTACTTCTGAAGGATTTTGCTATACTTCCTTATTATATTTGTTTTCAAACATTTAGTAAATGATGAGATGTCTTGATGTTTACACTCGCTTGAATTTGTTCAGTTAAGTGCCGGTTCTTAAACTAGCAGTCCACATGTTGCCTTTTTCTTCTTCGTGCTGATACTATTGTTGTTGTTGCTCTTGTTATATTATTATTATTATTATTATTATTATTATTATTAATTTCAGCTGCCACAGAAATCCAGAGCTCAAGATTAAGACAAGCAGAAACTGTAATTGTGATTAGACACAATGTGGCAGTTCTATATCACCATCGTGCTTGTAGTAAAAGTTTACAGCCTGAATAATGGCAACATTTGTGTTAAATCAAACGAAACACTCGCATGTAAGGGCATCAAAACTACCACAGACATTCCTCCTGATATTTCATTGTCCACTACTATTGTCTACCTCCAGGGAGCTGTTGATTCATTATCTTTTAATACGTTTCCAGATCGCATCTTTGAAGGTCCTTCATGGAGAAATGTATTCACCCTGACGCTCTCGGATTTTAAATTCGTCACACAAATTGGACAACATGCCTTTGCAGGTCTCGAAAATCTAAAACGTTTGTCTATCCTAAGGTTTGGTAGCCTACGGGAAATTAATTCTAATGCATTTGACACTACTCCAATCCTGGAGAAGCTAGATTTGAGTTTTAATCCTGTATTGTCTTTCTCTGAGGTGGAAAATGCTATCACCAAAAATGTTCCGCATCTGGACCATCTCTCTTTGGTTCAACTCAACAAACTATCGAAAGTTCCTTATGTCATCGGATCCACCTTCACAGCTGCTCTGGCCAATAAGAGACTAACATACTTGGATATGAGCAATGCTAATTTTGCAAGTTTGGACAGAGGAATCATCATGAATGGCTTCATGAACCTTCGGTTTCTTAATTTGTCTTTTACAATATTGGCGTGGATACCTTCACGTATGGATGGATGTATGCCCAACTTGGAGACATTAGATATAAGCTACTGCCTTTTCGCACCAAGCCTGATTTCGGACAACCGAAACCACAGCAAACGTGATGAAAATAAAATCGGTCACACCTTATCGTCCCTTAAACATTTGTACGCCAATGGATTAAAGCAGTTTGGCAATTCCAGATCTCTAAAAGGTATCACACTGGAACCGGGGTGGCTAAATCCAAATTTGGAATATTTCGAACTACGTGAGACAGAGATCAGGTGGCTGAATGTCACCATTCTTGGTCATTTGGACAAGTTTAAGAAGCTAGACATGTCCAATGGAGAATTTGAGTTTATATCGCCGAAGTTTCTCTCCTATTTCGCTCCAATGAAGACGCTTATGCTTGGCGGAAACAGACTTGGGAAGATGGAACATATGACGGAATTTCACGAATTGCTGTCTGATCTTCCCCAGCTTGAATGGCTTAACTTAGATAACAACGAGCTGACCTTTGTTCCAAAGCGATTTTTTTCAAGCAACCGCGAAATCAAGTTCTTGGACCTTCATGCCAATCATTTGAATAATCTGAAGATAGATATAATGTACCTCAGCGATTTGAAATACTTAGACTTGAGTGAAAATAGACTGAGAAAATTGCCAGTGGAGATCACTGCGGCACTCGATGGTGTATTAGCCCAGCAGCCTAGTTATTTACTTGACACTTATGCAAATGATGTTACTTCGTTGAAGACGATCCGTAGGGAAAGTCATCACTCGGAGATTGGAAGACCAGACAATGTCACAGACCTTCCTGGCATTTTAACAGTAGACATAACTGGAAATCCATTGGAATGCTCGTGTGACAGCCTGTACTTCGTAGAGTGGATCTCCAACACACGGGTGAATCTGGTCAACAGATCGAACCTGACATGCCAGTTTCAGAATGCCGAACTAAAGCTTAATAAGGAAGGAGTGAGTCGTCTTCAGTACCACTGCTCCAAGTTGACGGTCATCATAGTATCCATCATCTCAGTTCCTGCCACGCTGCTCATTGGATCGGCCATTGCCTGCTGCCTGAAAAGACACTGCTGCAGAAGAAAAAGTAGAAGACCAAAGCTGGCAAAGAACAGCCATGCGACATACGAGGCTAACATCAAATATATTCGATGTGATTCAAAGCGAGATATGCCGTAGAGCGAATCACATACTCCATGTGTATTTTCTGTAAACTGTATTTTATAAATTTTCTTCTTAGGCCACCTCACAAAAAGAACGTGTATATTAACTTATGCAATATTAAGTTTATCAGGAATAGTAAGTGAGTGAAATAAATTTGAGTTTTATATGGAAACGTATCACATATTTTCACTTGTTACAAACCATGTGTACTCCGAGGGTGTCCATTGCACCCTGTATTCTTTTTTGAAATACTAAAATATCTTATTTCTAAAAGTCGACCATTGAGAAATATGAAAAATAGAATTAAATCTTTGGAAATATAAATAATAGTTCCAATAAGGGAACTTAAGTTTAAACTTTGTTTTAACATGAGAGTCTCTTTTTTCAGATGATTCATTTCATTTTAATACCAGACAGTACAAATTTCAGGATAGATTTACATGTGAAACAACAGATTTCACGGATTATGAGAGACCGCTAATAAAATGGAGGTCATGTAACCAAAGATTTCATTTTATGACAAACTGATAATAAAAGCAGCTGTAATATGTGCTATTACATTTTGTATAGAAGTGAAAGGTTTGAAGGTATATTGATAAGATGTGTATACACATATTTTATATTCCACATTAAGCTTTTACACCTTATAATTTCAGATCCTCTAACTGAAATTCTATCTGATCACAGCTTGTTATAATTATTGCATGTGTGTGTGTGTGTGTGTGTGTGTGTGTGTGTGTGTGTGTGTGTGATTTTTTAGTTTTAACGTATCTTTAAAAATTTTTTCAGTCAAATTGCTACTATGTCTGCAAAATAGTAGTTTATCGTGATGTGTAGCACTAGGGCATCATGCCGTAGACATGTAGCATCATGTCCCACCCAATCACATTATCCTGACACCAGGCCAACCAGTCCTAACACTAACTGCTTAATAATGAGTGCCAAGCGAGACAGCTGCTAGTACCATTGTCATAAGTCTTTGGTATGACCTGGCCGGGGTTCGAACCCACGACCTCCCTCATCCGAGGCGAACGCTTGTTTAGTTGGATGGGTGGGTATTGGCTTTACATTATCATAAAGGCATTTTCAGAATGGCAAGTATATATCTTACCATGGTGGTATTTGTTGTTGTTAATCATCAGTACATCTTGTGGCATGTAGAAAACATTTTGGAAATATTGCAAGTTAGATCCATCTAGTTCTATGACATTTTATGTACGCTATGAACACTAGGCAAACTTAGTTAACTTTGTTACCTACATTGTCTAAGAGATTTAAATTTCCTTATAAAATTAGATTGTTGTCGTTATTCTTGTTAATCTTCTAGCTGGAAACTCGACGGTATTGGTTGGGCATGCCCGCGTGCCATGACAAGTTTTGTGATGAATTGATTACATTTCACTTACAATATTGATGAGCAAAATTGACTTTACGTCTGTCTCCATTTATTTCGTCATGGAAGTTGATATCATCATAATATGTTTAGCTATGTTATTTTCTATGGTGGGTGGACAGGAAATAATGATACGAGGCATTGTAGAAAGGCAATCACATAGTTTGCGCCAGTGGTATTTGTTGTTCTCAATCATCGTAAATAAGATACAGGCAGTTTTAGGACACAAAACCAGGTTTTATTTATGTCTCTATCTTGCCTGTTTTTACTTACTGATTATTTGAAAGGTTCAAATTTAATCAAACAAACAAAACCCTTCCAGACAACCTACCGATGGAATGCAATTAGCAAGATTGAAAGAATGACCAAAAGAACAAATAAATTCCAAGTGTAAGGCATATAAATAAGAAACGAAGTTAAAAAGAAATTACCAATATATATGTGACAGAGGGAAATCTCCCAGAAGTAAATTTGATAGTTTTGCCCAGCTGTTTGAATAGCATCACCTACGCAGATTGCTGTCAACAATCTATTTAAAATAGACCAACAGCGACTAGTACTATTTTTAGTACAACATACCTCAAAATAGACCAGTATGGGCAAAGAATGTGTTTTGAATTCAGAATGTTTAGTTTTTAGTGAATTCTCCGCAACCAGTCAGATAGAATATGGACACTTCTCACACTTTTCATTCTGAATTATTGATTGCAAGCTATATTATCCTGAATTAAAGAGAAAAATCTATCACTGAGCAACTCGTTTTTAAGAAAGATGGGGATTTTCACGAGTTGTGACAATGTCATTTCATATGAATGTGTAAGTAGTGAATGGGGACGATATACGGACAATGGGGCTTTAATGTCAAAATAGTGAGTTTGCCCTATACAGTCAATGGGACTTTAATGTTAAAATAGTGAGTTTGCCCTGTATGGACAAAAACAGGAGTGGGACTGTATACGGACAAGGGAAATTTAACATCGGTGGGAATATATATGGACAATAGAAATTGAACAGGGGTGACGTCATGGTACTGGATACTGGGAAAACAATGGCAACAATGTTGCAAGGGGCTGACCTCAATCGGGCGGAACAGTGTGGCAGGAGACTGACCCGAGGGACAAATAGAGACATAGACATGGAGGCATAGACATAGAGACGTGGTTAGAGACAGGGTTAGAGACAGACTGAGACACAGACATGCTAGATTTATGTACATAAATCGATCCAACAAACAACTATACAATCGACTAAAAAATAATTTTAGGCAGGAGAGAATAGGCATCTTTTCGAGACAGGCGAGGGGCCCTGAAAAGGGCCTTTTGGATTCTTTTTCTACTGTCTTCTTTTCCACCAGTTTCATATCTTCCTCGCTACATTTTTCGTCTTCTTCTTTTCCTCTTCTTTCTGCTTCTCCTCTTTTTTTCTCCTTTCATTCTCCTCCTCTTTCATTATTTTCTCATTGTATTTTCTTCTTATCTGTTCTTTTTCCTTCAGATCATCCTTTTCTTCTTTTTCCTGTTTTATATGCTCCCTCAAAATTTCCTTCCTTCTCCTTAAATTATTTATTTCCATGTTGAGTCTGTGGGGACTATAGGAACCACACTCCAGTCTGATAAGCATCTCATCCACCATCCCTATCGTATCCACTACCCCTTGTACCTTCTGCACATTATCAATGTAGTTCGTTGCCATCTTTGTTATTCAGTGTTGAATAGCGCGATTGATGATGATGATGATGATGATGATGATGATGATGATGATGTTAAATTATAGTGGTGTTCGTACAGTTGTACCTGTATCAATGGTTTATTCCTGCACAGCAGGATGATAAATTTATCCTGGGGGAAGGAATTAGAGCCACATCCCCCAGCCGTTTATGCACTCAATGAGTGCTGTTAATTTAGCCGTCAGGTAGCGAAACAGTATGTTTCATGCTACCTGAATGTTAGGCTTGTATAGAGTGGGAATAGACCCATCACGCACTCTAGTTTCAGTCCGCATATTTGCCAATCGGTGAGTGGGATTTGAGGCACACACTCATGTTTTGTTAGGTATATTTATGCGTCCATTGCACGCTGATAAATTGTGGTGTCCGGTCGAGGCAAGAGAGGATCAGGTCGGCAGGGAGGCTCGAATCCACAGGCAGGTGCTCGTGGTCTCCAGGGATGTGGTCACAATTTTGCGTCTTTGCACGAATTTTGAGTTGTAATTAATGCCGAAATGGTTTGAAAAATATTTGAAACTCTCTGTGCTGTTTTTGCCTTATACTGGAGTAAAAGAGGTACCTCCGATGACAGCCATTAGTATGTTATTTATTTGGTATTTGCCACATTGTGTGACTGGCCCTAATGGTCCTGGGCTTAGACCACCGTATATACGCTATTAAGTTGGGGTCCTAGGTAACATACTTGTCTTTAGTAGGGCCTATCGGTCTTGGGTTGGCTAGACGTGTTTTGGGACCGTGTATGTACTTCAATTAATTAATTGCCACCTTGTGTGGCGGAGCCTGATGGTCATTGGGCTTTGACCACCTTATATGCTTCTATTTGGGGTCATACTGTATTTCATGTGATTGATTTACGTTGCCACTTGTGCGGCAGGCCCTGATAATCCTGGTGCTCGGACCACCTTATAATGTCTAGGTTTTAAGGACATTTATAATGGAATGGATGTCATCTTTGGTAGTTAGGTTATGTGGTAGAAGTACAGTGTTAGTAAGGGTTTAAGGAGTTTTAATAGAGATGGGTGTTATCAGGAAGAGATACCAAACAACCATAAAACAAACACATACACTATCCTAAGTACCAGGGTAACGAAATGTTTATAGGCACATTTCTATCCCTTGACTTACAATTACACTCACAGACCAACACACAAATACAGACAATTTTGGCAATAGAGTAGTATGTTTTTTTCTAGATTTTTGGGGTAGCCCTGAAAAGGGCTGTTTTGTTGGTTAAGAATTTGGGCAATCTCTTATCATCTAAGATTGCGTCCCCGTCTCGCTTCAGGCTTTCCGACGGGATATGGCCTGCATTTGCAGAAGGAGAAGGAGAACTCTTTAGCGTCCACACGGCAATCGACAAAGTCTCTTTCTGGCTCCTGCTGTTGTTGTTGTTGCTACTGCTGCTGATGTTGCTGCTTCTGAAGTCTGTACGTCTCGGTCCACTCTTCTTGCTTCTTTTTTATTTCTTCTCTGAAGACCTCTTCTATGAGGTCTTGTGCCACTGTCAACATCCTGACATCTATCTCTTCAGGCTTTGGCATCAGGTTCTGCCTGACACGATGTAAATGGACGTGAGGTTCGTTCAGCTTAGCTAGTTTTGAAGACATCTTCACGAGATGACGAGTCAACAATTTGATGGCCAGACTGGAGACCGCACCACTTTATGCCTCAAGCGCGGACGAGATAGAAAACATCCCTACGTTTTTTTTTTTGGTAGGAACGCTATAGCTCATCTAATGTAGAGGGATAGAGAAGTCAAAGAATATATATAGTGATAAAATTTTTAAAAAAATCAAATCACAAACAATAATTTTTTGAAAACATTTTTATTCAACCAACAAACAACCAACAAATAATATAACATCAACACATTTTTATTCAAATAACAAATTTTTGACAAGGTTGACAACGTTGTGAAGTCAAATTAGACTTCCACTGATGTAAGTCATTTGGCCATTGATGCACACTAGGTTTCCTAGCTAAAGACAAGAGAAATTCATAATGGTCACAAAACCATCGATTTACTTTATGATCGTTTCTAAAAGAATTACAATCAAAATAAGTCACTAAATGTTCTAAGGGATATCCAAGACTGCGTTGATGAAGAAAATACACACAATTTTGTCCACACACCATGGAATCTGTGCCTTGTAATTTCACGTTATTGAACCGTGTCGTCTAGGCATTTCTTCTCTGATGTCGTCTTCCAAAGGCGGTAATCCATATGAATCAAAATACTCCACACAGGTATCGTGGGGAAAGTAGACGGCTACCCAGTGGGTTCTGGGAGATGACTGTCGTCCGTGTTGATGACATAAGCTTTATGGTCTTTAGGTTTGCGATGAGGAAGTTCATCTTTAGCGCACACGACAGGATTCCAAGAAGTGGTGTACGAACTATTTTCAAAAGGTAATAAAGTTCCAGGTATCCATTTTGTTGTTTTTGTTTTTTTTTTTTTTTGTTTCACTGGTAATGATAAGTCATCAATTCAATCCTGACGTTTTGCTTGAAAATCTCAGTCAAGTAAACGCCCCTTTGCTTCGTCTCCGTACTCTGTGCCAAGAGAGATTCAATGCAACGGATCTCCAGAGCAGTCAATGGAGGGGAGGAATGATCACGCAAGTCTTTATAGCGCTGATGCAACACTGCTTCTTCTGAGATGAGATCCCAAGCATCATCCAGATACTCGTCCAATTTTTCTTCTTGACTCATCATTAGGCATTTATCGTGTTGAATTTGACTGGGATGATCGTTTTGACATCCATTGAATCTTTCTTGGTCAACCCTGTAATTGTTTATGCCAGGTGTTTAGAAAAACAGGAGACTAAATGTTGTTCTTGTTCTGGCCATCTGAACATCACCATGTCTTCTTCGTCTTTGTCATTTGGTTCTGCTTCCAAGATATCCTTCCATTCCATTTCCAAAGAGGCTTCATCATTCAAAGAGGGATAACTGTCTTCCATAGCTTCAAATAGTCTAGAATGACTTCTCTCAAACTGTTGACTTCTAAAGTGTTGTCGAATTCGGTATACAAGATGATCGGGTAGAATATCTGAAAACTGAAGTTCCACACGCAGATGACAGATTTTAAAGGGTGGAAATGTCCCTCGTCGCTGCCTTGGTCTGGAGTGATATCAAAAGCACACAAAGCGTAGCCTCCTTCATAATCGCCGTACGAAATGCCGTGGCAGCTGTTGGTCCCTAACTGTCCAGTGGCCTCGTACAAGGATAAGTTCGATCTCAAGTAATTCTTCTGGGCAAAGTTAGGATCGAAGGGTCTGATACACAAGGTCTTGCCATCTTGACTGACTTCGATTTTTGACACGCCAAAGTGATGAAAAAAGAAATGATTTTTAATGAGACCAGTTGAAGGCTGAATTCTCGACGAAGCCAGTGATTAAAAGCTAGGGTAACTGTCCTTGGAACAGATGATCTTCGATCATGGATTGCTGTCCCCTGGGAATGGTGAAGATTTTCACTTCCACGCGTCGTATCGGATATTTGGCGGACTGATGTCGTTTCCCACTTTAGGTAAAGTCGGGCTTCTTCGATTTTGGTTTTATATTCGTTCTCATGAGCCATCAAAAGGAAAATGATACTGCTCCAATTCAGTCTCAGGCGGACATCCACTCCGTTCAACAAATATTTGTCTTGCAACCGCATGTCCAAATGCAAGCGATCCATCAGTTCTCAACTACGACTTAGTGCAATTTTCTTTCGACGCTCGATAAATCCTACATTTTGGTCGTCCCCAGTAATCGTAGTGCTGTTGAACTTGGTGATGCCCAGTGTGTCAGGTTTCCATGCCACACAAGCATCCCGATGAGTTTCTTTGGCATCTTTTCCATACGTCAAGAGATTTTCTAGGTACGCTCGATAAGGGTAAGTATCCATGCTACTGCTGCTCAGTTTGTTATTCAAGTACAAATCCACTCCTCAGAACAATGAATACATGAAATTGTTGACGGGAGCTACAATGGCTTCAGCAGGTAGAACAGGATCGTCGCTCGTTTTTTGAACTTTGACTTTCAAGTACAAGTAACTGCTACACAGATAGATGTAATCTTCGGGCTGACCTTTGATTTCAAACTCGATGGGAGCTGAATCCGTCAAAGAGGAGACGGGATGAAATTCTACCCAATGGGATTCTTGCATCGTCATCATGGTGGCTGGCAGGTAAAAGGATCCAGTTCCGACTTGGAACATGATCTTGCAGAGAAGAACTCGGAGAAGGAACGGTCACTGTCATGGTTGAGGCTGTGTTGAATGGCATGATGGTTACTTCTTTTTATAGTCCATGACTTGCGATGCGTCGATCCAAGAATCAAAACTGGGAGGATATTCTTTCCAAAGTACTTTGACTTCTTTGACACGTTGTTTTCCCACTTACGGGTTCTTTGATTGAGAATGCTTTTGATGTCGTACACTTCGTCTTCCTTTTTGGTCACTCGTTGTAACTCGGGCAAGTAAAACGTTCCTTTTAACACTTCCCCGTTCATGTCTTCCAATTTATAGACGGCAGGATGACGATCACGCAATCAGCCAGTGACACAAAACAATTCGATGGTCCATTTGGGTAAATAACCTTTGTCGAAAGTGCGTTTGGTTTTGCCAATGCGCACCCAATCTCCCGTGGTGAACACTCCACCTTTCTTGGGGACAGCCACAGTCGGGGACGTACCAAACAGACGCTCAAAGACGGTCACTTCGTCGTCGGGAGTCACTTCTTCGGGGGCACATCCGATGCTCCGATGGTAAGACTCGTTGTACGCTTTGACCAGGTGCGGTAAGACGTCGATGTACTTGAGAGTGTGTTGATACGTAAAATATTTACACATGCATTCTTTCAAGGTGCGTTGAAAACGTTCCACGATGCTGGCTTTGGTTTCGGAATTCTCGGTGGTGAAAAAATGAATGTCTCATTTCTTCAATTCTTCTTGGAAAGCTTGGTTAATAAATTCGGTGCCTTCGTCGGTTTACCATCGAAGAGGGTGGCGACCACTTTGTTTCAACACCAGTTTTAGGGTTCGCACTAAGTCAGTGCTCGATTTGGAAGTCAATGGCCTGACCCAGGCAAATTTGGCAAAGACGTCGATGACACAAAACAAATATTTGTAGTGGCGATTGTAGGTGGCCAAATGAGACACATCGGCTAAATCGGCTTGCCATTGATGATCGTTGCCCTCTGCTCGGGTGCAGCATCTGGAAAATTTTCGTCGAATGGGTTTGTGTATGGTGCACGTGGCTTGTTCTTGTAACCATCGTTGCACTTGAGGTAAACGGACACTTTTCAGTCGGGTTTTGGCAGCACGATACAATTTCCGAACTCCACCGTATCCCGCAGGATGGGCTGGATCGTAGTAAATGCTGGCTAACAAATTCTCTATCAGGACTCCCTCTTCATTAAGTCACCCACTCTTCAATGAAGCTACTCTGGCTGGGGTGAGGTGGTGGTTTGGAAACGGCTTTACGTGTCCGACGTGCCACGCGAGTAGAAGTAGAAGGTAGCGGTGGTGGTGGTGGTAATGGAATGGCTTTGTCCTGCTTTCTTTTTTCCCTTCTTTCTCGTTCACTTCTGTCGAAGGAGGAGTGGACATTATCTTTTAACCCAAGCTTTGAGTTCTTCTCGTTTAGGTATGGAGGAAGGGGTAAACAAGGACGCTGAAATCTTATTAGGGATGGGAGCCGCTGACGGTGTTTGAAAGACTTCTCGTGCCTCTTCTTCCTCAGGCATCCGTGGGGCTGCGTCTGTCTTGGTCACTAGGGGTGGTGGTGGTAATGGACTTTTCATCAGGGTCTTAAAATCGTTCAGAGTCGGTCGAGCTGTTTCGTCTAAAGCTTTTTGGTGAAAGAGTTGAAGTCGTTGCAACACTTGACGTTCCGTTGCGATTTTTCCGTTTCTGACAAAATCGGTGATATCCATCAACGATTGCAATTCGTGTTGTAACTGGAACATATCGTTCAAACGAGATTTGGAGGTATATGCGGGGGTCGATTGTTCTTGCCAACGATGGAATTCCATTTTCGGATGAGGGGTCAAACGACCAAACTGTCATTTTCTTTTTCATTTTCCTTTTTGGACAGCAGAACGTCAATGGTGATGGTGTGCACTTCTGGTAGGTAACATCATTTTTTGCGTTTAGGAGGACACACAAAAAATACACTGACATCGATGACTTGGCACACGTCCTTTTATCTTATTTTTTGAAGTGGTATTTTTGGTATAGTTGGCTAGATGTGTGACCAGTCTGTTTGACGAACTCTTTGACTATCGCATTATCACGAAAGAAAGTCTTCCCTTTTGGTTACTTTTCTTTTTCTTTGGGCGATGGGGTCCTTTTTGAGGTAAACGTCGATGCTTGGCTAAGCGTTTTTCTCGGATGCCGGGTCAAACGACGAGACTGTCCTTTTCTTTTCCTTTTACTTTTGAACAGGAGAACGACGATGGTAATGGTGTCCAGTTCTTTGAGATGACATCTTTTTGCCTTCAGGTGTACAGAAACACTGACACCCATCGTTTGCCCCAGGTCTTTTTTATAGTGGTGGAATGCATCTCCACTGTCAGTCCGTCGTATCATCTTCATGGCAGGCATCACTCGACATTGAGTGTTCGCAACGGACTAAATAGGGACAGTTCTTGCTTCGATAAATCCAGTAAACTCTGTAACATACACGATCTCTCTTGTACTTTGATTTTGGGGGTAGGTACTTTGTTAGCATGTGCCGCAGCAGCTAAAGAGGAGGAGGCTGGTGTCACCGCCGGAGGAGAAGTTCCTGGAGACAAGGGTTTCCATTTTTTCATCAAATTGGGAAAGACGTTTGTCAAATTCGGTTTTGCTGGCATAACTAGCAACGGAGAAGTGGAAGAACCTGAGGATGCTGGAGAAGCGGTCACCGTCACTGAAGGTCGTGGCTTGGGAATGCAAGGTTGCGTCCTGGTCTCAGTGCCTCTCTTGCGGGTAAAAGCTGTTTTCTTGGATCTTTTCTTGGAAGTTTTCTTTTTCTGGATTTTTTTTTTTCTGGCGCTGTGACCTGGTCTTGACACCACTGCTCTTCTTCTTCTGGACATGTTTAGGGCGGATAGTGGCTTTTTTCGTTGGGATGACTTTTGGGTCATTGGGTTCCCATTTTAAGAGGGAGCGAATGATGACACCTCCTAGAGAACAGCTACCTCCAGGTTTCAAAATGATTTGCTTTTTGGTTTGAGTGTCGATGCGGTGATCTGCCAGTTGCGTCAAGGCTACTTTGTTTCTGTTAAAGCGTTTGGTTTGATGTAGGATGTGAATGATGCCTTGAAGTAATTGACGTGCTGTCACCGTAAACCATTGAATGACTTCTCTGAGACTAGCTTCTAAGACACGAGCACGTATTTGTGGATTTTTTCGCGACTTATGCTGTACAGAGCACAAATCAATTTGACTGGAAGATGAGACTGAAGGGACGTCATGTTGACGATTTGTGAGACAGACCAAAAGTGTCCGAGGTTTTTAAAGTTTTTTTTAAATTCGACGGTGACGTGTACACGACATGCCCTCCGTCTTGGCACCAGTGGTGAAACAGATGGGTACAAAATCGCAAATAATCGGGGGTGGTGGGTTTTAATTCCACGAGTAAATAGGCGTGAGGGTTTTGAGTGGCATCGTCGTACGCATGAGTCAGCCAAGGAGTTCCTAACTGTTTGGCTAACACTTGCACTTGCGATTTATCTCTAGGACTGTTAAAGAAGACCACGTAAAGAGCATTGAGACTGATGGTGCGATGGGCTTTACTTTGTTGAAACAAATTTTGGGTGATGCAAATGACACTGGCATAACGATGATGTCCTTTGCAAGTAAACCACAATTTAATTTCTTCTTCGTCTTCTCCTAACATGTCGTCGAAGATGACCAGATGGGTTTGACTGGGGTCAGACATGATCCTGTCGTCTTCGCCTGGAATGCCTTCCACAAACACGATGGAATCTCCTTGACTTTCTCGCAGGAGACTGTAGGCCGATTGCCACTCTTTGTAACACCACACGATACGTTGAGGTGGACGATCGATCAAATGATTTTAATCTTCGATCAAACGTTTGACAAATTCGGTTTTGCCTGAACCGCTCGGTCCAGCAATTAACATGTTAAAGGGATGGTGAAGATACAGGGCCTCCCAACTAGCACGATCTAACTTTTCGTCGATGACTTTGAAAGTGGAGGAAGAGGGATCAGTCAGCAGAGGTAGACATAGTGAAAGGGACGTCACGTTTGAAACGAACAGTGAGAAGACAAGATTTTTCAGGTCAGGTTATTCCAAATATTTTAAAAATTGAACACGAAAGACAAAAATACATAAACCAAATGGTTAAATATATCGATAAATTACACATCAAAACGATCGATGTGGAATATAAACAAGTCACTGTACAACATTTTTTGTCACAAAGGTATGGTGTCCAAGGATCACTGGGTAATGTTCTTAGAGTCTCTACACCACTTGGCACAGTCTCACAGATGTCATCCCGGAATGACCTTTCGGGGGTGTCCATGTCAATCACAGTCCTGTCCTGAAATAGGGTAGTTTTCCTCGATGTCGGGTTCTTCTTCTGGCACCATGGCTAACACAAGTTTAAAGGTTACTTTTTTCACTGGACGTTTGAATTTATGGTCACAAATCTTTGGCATAGTTTGCTACTTCTTTTGTCCAAGCCTCGAAACCAAAACTTTTCCAGTCACGTGCATCTTGCCAGTGAGGGTGTAAGTCACAAGCTATATACACGTCTTCCTAAAAGTTGCCGAATCTTTTTTCCCGTAGAGGTCGAGAAGTATGGAGATGAAAGCGCAAGGCTTTTAACATAATTAGTCTCTCGTGTACATTTAAAGTTACCACCCCCATGTTTTTGGTGATAGGTACTGTTCGTAATGAGTCCACAAGGAATTGGCTGGTAAACGAAATCCCGGAATGGAAGTCACTAAGACAAACACCACAGGACGACCCAAATTCAATGGACACAGTTCTCGTAAAAAGTGTTGGTAATCCTCCACAGTCTGAATAGAGTCATTGACTTCCTTCCACGAAAACTGATGCAGGTCATGGCATGGTCGCAAGTTTTATACCCTCTTCTGTTGGAGATAATACATGTACCTTTTGAACAGAAGCGGTTTTATTTGAGTACCGTACCAAAATTGTTTGGTCACTAACTCACATACCACTCGCCGCACAGAAGCTTCCTCTTGAACCAAGATTTGTTCGTGTAGACGATTTTGGGACTCCTCTAACTCTTCCGTTGGAATTCGGTGTACTATGGGCACCTTGTAAGTAGAAAGAGTGGCATCCAAAACTTTATGAATCTCACGCGATTTATCAATGTCTGACCATTGCAACACTTTGAAATGAACTAATCCTCTGATACCATTCAGGTAAAAGTGGTTCTAACATCGGTGACGTAAAGATGCAGTTGCAATTGTTCTTTGCGTTTCACTTGTATTTTGACAAACTCAAGGCAAATACGTTCTCTCGACTCCAGAGGCAACCCACGAATGTTCTCTTGCAAAGTATCCATGAAGAAATTACCGGTGTCCCACTAAAGGTAGGTAGTGACACTGCGGAGACCATCGAGCATGTTCCAGGTAAATCGAGTCTTTCTGCTCCACTGGTGAAGTGACCCCGCAACTGAAGCACTCGACTCAAGTTGATAAATCCGGCTCTGGCTAATTCTTCGCGGGTAGGTCCTCCCAGATATTTAGGCCACTTTCCTTAGAAGGTTTGGAATTGACTTTCAAAGTCGCAGTATTCAGACAAACGCTCAGGGAACGAATATTCTTCTCTCACATGTTCATTTCGATGAGGGTACGGTGAAACCCGAAGTAGTTTTCTCAGGCATGGATGACATCCGTAGGGTGGTAGTCGCATGGTTTCATGTTGAGAATAACATTGACAATGAAAGCCAGTAAATAGGCCGCGATAACGAGTGGCATCGCCTTCGCATCCGTCAGGTTTGACACGCACAGCATCACTTTCCTTGGTAGGTGTAGTAGTAGTAGTAGCAGTCATAGCAAAATTCCCATGATGATGTGCTGAATCGCTGAGGTCACAGCGTACGGCATCCCTGCAATTGCAAGGCACAGCATCGCACTCCACTTGAGAATCACAGAACTTGAATTGTGTCTGTCTGAAAGGATTCATCTTTCTCGCTTAGCGTTTGTAGTCACAATGAACTATCATCCTGGAAGTTTTCCCTTTTTATACTAGTCGTAATGAAATCTCGAGCTTGTAAATCTTTCCTTTTTATGTCTAGTTTTAGAAGTCTTCCTTTTATCTTCCCGGACAATGGTACTACCTTATCTAAGGTACCGTTACAAATGTACCAGAGTGTGATGGGTGGAAAGGCCATAGAAAGGTAACGATAGTGCGGAAACCATCGAGAATGTTCCAGAATAGCTGAATCTTTATAGATACATTGATCCGTACGCAACGTCAGACCACAACTGAAACAAAGTATTTCGTATCCCAATCCAGTCTCAGGTCCCAAGTAGACAAATCCTGTTCTAGCTAAAACATTCGAAGTAGGTAATCCTTCTCTATTCTTAGGCCATTTTTATAATTCCATTCGACTGGCACATTCACAATTGTCAGACAAGAAGACAGGAAAATTGCATTGTTTGAACTTGGAGTTCGCAGTGGGTCTCTCACTCGATTCTTGCTTTGTCAAAGTCATCCTTCTTTTTGGTGACTATCCTCTTGGAACCATTCTTTTATACCAGTGTGCCCGTACGGTAAAGTGAAGTAGTTGGGAACCCGCACTCGCTTCTGGTACACAATTTGATACACTTTTTCCAAAGGTCGACTGACAGTTTGGGGTGTGGGTAAAAGTACAGTCTTGTGCGGTTCGTAAGTGGTCACCTTAAAGTCTTGATCCCCTCCAGATTGCAAGGCTTCTTTCAACACTCCAAAGTTCACCACATAATTGGTGCGATAATTTTGAGTCAATCATTTCACTTTACACTCGGTGTACGCTTCTCCTTGTTGTTGGTCCCGATATTCGTATCTGTAAGTTTTAGAAGCGCCACTAGCAAACCTTAGATCTTGTCGTCGATGTGTTCGTCCGTCCAGACTCCTAACCAATCTCCTTCCACGTCAGGGTGACCGTGACCAAGACGATCAATGTAGATGCAACTGTCCGTGTCAAAGTACAGCACACGATCTCCTAACTGGTGTAAGGCTTCGTACAATTTTAAGCGAGCATGGGCTGTCACATAGGCTGCAATAATGACATTTCCAAATTCGTCGGCCTGTAGAAAGTCCAGTTCTTCTTCGTAATTGATCAAGCCTTCACGAAGGACGTCCACGTCTTTCATGTATTTGGTTTTCAAATGCTCCGTCTTGGGTATACACGGTCGTTGTGCCATTATGCCTCACAAGCAATTCAACTTCACTTTAGCGTAAATGATAGGCGACCTTCGTTTTTCTCGAAGTGATCTAAAGTGATACCTTCCTGATCCTAATATTTCTCGTTGAATTTCTTTTGGTCTTCGGGAGTGTGGCACCAGGACGGATAACCGCTGGATTCTTGTTTCAGTTTCAAAAAGGCATCTACGTAGTCAGCGAAAATGCCTTTCTGAGTCTCGTTGCCCTTGTAGTACCGTTCTGTCTTGGGAAAGTGGTAAATTTCGTACACTTCTAACAATTGGTATCACAGGTCCAGAGCTTTGAACAATTCCACGCTGACCCACGTTGCTGTCAAGGCGCGTTCTTCCTGGGTGTGCTGACAAGGCTGGTCTTGTTTACACGTATCGGCACAAGTACGGCACAAAGGATACATCAGTTTTCCTTGGCAATGGTAAGGTAAAACGGGATAATACAAGTCCGTGTGAGGCAAGACTTTACATTTAATCAATCCGTTGTATTGTCGACTGTTTTCCATGTCTATATGTTCCGTCAGCAATTGTGGGTGCCCTGCGGGAAAGTGACAATATTTGCACACGTAAGAATACAGTGAACACACGTCCAGGTATTTGATTTCTTCTCCTTTCTCCTCGTCGGCTTGGTACAGCAAACACGTGGCATTCGTCCGTCCTCCATACAAACTGTCCCGCGGATTCAGAGGGTCCACGAACTTGTAACTTTCCACGATGGGCTTAAATTTGGGATCGATTTTCAAACGGTGATCGTACTCATGTTCCCACATTTCCACGACTTGGTATCCTTGCTGTTCTAACTTCAAGCGTCGCTGACAAGTGTCCTCGTACAAGTCTTCCATGGTCCGTTCTAAAAACTGATTTTGGGTGTACATTTGACAGTAGTAGATTATACATCCGTGAAATAAGCAACTGTTAAACTCATACACGATCTTAGGGTTTTCTACGTCCCAGCCATGCACGGTATTCATTCCGATGGTCTTTTCATCTCCTACGTTTCGGGCGTGTTGGATTCATTTATCTTCATTGTCAAACACGTAATGTAGCCAGCGCAGGGAGCTGACCAAGTATTGACGTTTGACAAAGTTCGTCGTTTGAGGACGGATGACAACCAGGGTCTTCTCGGAATGAATCGTTTTCGGTACACTAAGGAACACGCTTTGGTAATGTGCAGGCTTTTTCAAAAGGATCGATCCCTCCGTGCTCCAAGAACAATTCTCGAAATCTTCCACAGCATCGCAGTAAAATGTCCACGTCGGAACTACAATACTTGAACATTTCTTCCAGAAAGTCGAAGGGGTTCGAAGCGTGAGTATGGAACCAAGCATAGAAAGCTTCTCGTTGTTCGGTACGCATGTTGTCGGGGTCGAAGTAGTGAGCATCAGGCAAATGGGGCAGAACGGCATGTTGATTGGTTTCGGTATTGAAAAAGTGCGGAAAATAACCTTTGGTCATTTCTTTCATTCCAAATGTTTTAGGTATTCGACTCAAGGCATGGCGAAGTAACTCATCGAATCTTTATAAATCACTTGTACTTCTTACATGGAAATGAGCTTGACTCTGTTCAAAGTCACTTTAGGACGTTCGGTGCTTTGTTCTGTATAATATCTGAGAAGAAACTGTCCATCGTATCCCGAGAAATTATGAGCCATCACCGTGGCATAGCGATGGCAATCTCCGTAATGTTCGATATCCTCTTGACTCCACGTCTCGTCGATAGGGTCTAAGATCCATTGGGCAAAATCGGTCATCGTGTTAGGTCCCCGAAAATTTTTTTCACGTCCTCCAGGAATCTTGTTACAGTGAGGGCAATGACTAAAAATAGGTTCTTGGATCTTGATAGTATCTTGGATCTTTCGCACGCTCGGTGAGCCACGCAGAAATTAGGAATGTGAATGCCAGTCTCTTGCAAGCATTCGAAATCGAACAAGATGAAATTGCCTTTCCTCTTGTGGTCATCTTCCTCTTCTTCCTCCTCCTCCTGTTGGGTTGGTATTTTTGAATGTAGCATTAGTGTTCCAAGTCCACGACTGGGTGACAAATGTGCCGTCGTTTCTTTCCTAAACATACGTGCGCCTTGGTACTATTGCTACGTATAACTTGTCCACAAGTCGGGCACAATCTAAGGAGTTGACAAGCACTTTTCTTCTGTAAACCTTGCGTCTTCAGATGTTGTTGGTAACAGGTTGGACTGACAAATGGTCGCTGACAAGCTGGGCAATGCACTCGTTTTTGTCTCTCCCCAAGACAGGGTTTATAGGCCAAACATCCATCACATTTCGATCCACAACGCTTGTGTTGCTCTAGATTGTTATAGCCATAGTCACATTTCTCACAATAGTAACCGTATCCCAGGAATCCGGTGAAACTGGCAATGGCTTTGAAATGTTCGTCGTGATGATAGACGTGAATGTATTTTCCGTCTTTGAAATCTTTGCCTGAGAACTCGAACAACAGACAACAAGTATAGTGCAAGAAAAGAGTTTATTGACAGATCCAAAACCCATGTCACATTTGAGAGTTAAAGAATAATCTAATCACCTAAATTAAAGACTAAGTCATCGCTTCAGCGACACGGACAAACCAACGGCTAAAATCTAACATAATTATTTTCGTACAGTCCCCGTGACGTATGTCTCATGAGGGGTTTTTCTATAGGTTGTTCATTATCTTTTACAAACCCCAAATGCCTTACTTTCTTACGGACATTTGAAGAAAAACATACATGAATCAAAGAAACGCCAAACCGCATAAAACAGCTTCCGATCTGAATTTTTTACATTTAGTCAAATTAGTCATCTACAGTGAGCTATTTTGGGCGTATTTTAAAGTTGGCAACGTTTTGAAATTTGATATTTCAGAGCACTTATCAACATTTGGCTAAGACGTCATATTCCAGAACTTTAACCAAAATGTGCCTAAAACAATATAGTCATTAACATTATCAAACATTTGGCTTGGACGTAATAGGCTAACACTTTAGCCATAATTTGGCTACGCCTTCATTGTGCACAACTTAGCGAAGATATGCCTAATACTTCATAGCCTGAAGTTTAAATTAAAAGCTTTGACAGTTTAAAACATTAACCAAACTTAGACATGCCCGTGTGGCTCTGAGGCAAATAATGTACAACTTGGCGAATATTTGGCATTTGGGGGTTTATGAAGATGATGGACAACTTGGCCGTGATTTGACTATGCCTTATAGCCCATAGCTCAGAACTGTAACCAAAGGCGTTGACAGTCGAAAATTTATCAAACTTTGGCTCAACCATGATAGTCATAGCTCATGAACTACCATCGCTCATGAAAAAGCTCTCCTAACTCGTTAGTTTTACGCGATGTTTCGCTCACTTTACACGATTTGCTTTCTGGATAAATCAGTGAAGTAGCAGAATAATCTATGCTATTACAACCTTAAAGTGCACGAAAATCTTACATCATGCCAAAATTCTGATCTTGTTTCATAGCGTCGCAAGCTCTCGCAGTCTTTACACTAATAGTGCATTTAGGGGCCCCGAGTGGCCGAGTGGTCTAAAGCGCTGACCGTTACGGATCACTGCCATCTCACCTCTGTCTGCGTGAGTTCGAGTCCAGGCTCGGCTAACGTGGGTATGTGAGAAAGCCTGCCAGTAGCTTCTCGTAGGTCGGTGGTTCTTCCCGGGATTTTCCAGGGTTCTTCCTCCACCATTAATACTGGCCGCCATGTATAGCCTATCTTGTGCTGAAAAATGGCGTTAAACCCTATAACAACAACAACAACAATAGTGCATTTAAGTGAGGCGCAGTTTAACAAGCATATCAAGCGTGGGATGGCAAAAACGAAAACAGTACATTTCTGAGAAACTTAAGAAGCAAACTTGTCTCGTCCAGCACTGACATTGGATATTTGGCAACACACTTTCTGCTAATGTTTATAGTAGCGAAAAGGTAGCAGTTCAGTGACCATATTAAACCGAGGACGACTTAAAACTAAAATAGTATATTTTTATAACAAGAAGAAGCAAAGGGTCATATTAATATTAATTATGTAGGCACATATTAAATTCCCATCCTAAGCGTAGAGCAATAATACTGTTAATCCTATGGACTAACGTTACTTTTCCTTTGTTAGCATAGAGACACACTTTCAAGATGGCGGCCCTAATGTTAATTGCCCTTTTCAGCATAGGGCAATCTTTGTCAGTATATTATCACCTTATACTACTTATAACATGTGCATTTCTCTTTTTCTAAAGAGCATGAGAACAGTTTTATTAGTATACATGTTGAAGGTAAAAAAACTCCCTCTCACTCGTACAAATAAACGAACATCCTTTCTCTCGCAACAAGGTAATACAGCAAATATGTTCTGCTTAAAAGTGGAGAGGGAATATTCGTGACTTCGACAATCATTATCGGGTTTGAGGAATTTCGATGTAGCTTCAAGATTTTTTCTGTTTATTTTCACTACGTACGTCCCACGATGTGCGATCCACACAAATGTATGTGGACCATCTTCTACCTTAAAAATTAGGGAGGTGTCAAAATACGAAACTATCCAGTGAGACCTTAAGTTAGTTGTTCGCAGAATTCATTTTGTCGTACAGTAGGCTGTGAACACCGGCAAAATTAGTTAACGTCCTTACCCACACAGTATTAGAGATTTCATTATTCTTACACAAAAAACCAACATAATTACTGTTGTTATTCTTGTTAATCGTCTAGTTCGAAACTCGACAGTATTGGTTGAGCATCGTGTGATACCTTGGTTTGTGTTGAACTGATTATCTCACTTATAAATTTTTTTGGTAAAAATCGACTTTACATTCTAAATTATACTTTACAAACTAAATTATCGTGAGTCACACATAGAACAATGTATGACAACGAACAGTTTGTTTATGAGTGAGAAGATTTATCACGACTTTTAAGTCTAAAAATCATTCTACTTCAAAATAGTTGCCTCCATTTAAAAGCCTCTTGTAATATATGGGAGGGCGCAATATATTCCACACCCATGAGCCATAAAACAAAGTTCTATGGTTGTGGATGAAACGTTTATTAACGGAGGTGTAACGTAGAAACTCTTGTGTGTGTGTGTGAGGTTGGGCTTTTTAACGTAGTTTAACAATTCTTCAGTCATACGATGTCTGTGGCAGCTTACAGTGATGTCTAGCACTGGGGCATCATGCTGCAGACATGTAGCATGATGTCCCACCCAGTCACATTATCCTGACACCAGGCCGACTAGTCCTAACACTAATCTCTTAATGCTGAGCGCCTAGCAAGGCAGCTGTTAGTACCATTTTTATAAGTCCTGGGTATGACTCGGCTGGGGTTCGAACCCGCAACCTCCTGCATCCGAGGCGGACGCTCTCACCACTTGGCCACCAGAGCAGTTGCATAGAAATTGAAGCAGCCTCATTAAACTCTATCCACTGTATGCTATAACCTATGTAGAACTGTGTAAAGTACTAATGAGAACCTCCATTATATTTCATTACATTGTATGCTATAACCTATGTAGAACTGTGTAAAGTACTAATGAGAACCTCCATTATATTTCATTACACTGTATGCTATAACCTATGTAGAACAGTGTAAAATACTAATGAGAACCTCCGTTATATTCCATTACACTGATGGCTGAGAGGTTGTATCCATAATTATACTTTATATCATGGTTTAACAAGAGAAGCAACAATGACCTCTCCCTCTCTCTCTCACATATATTTTTGTAAAACCTACGAAACGGAGACATAAGATATTTACCGTAAACATGGTGATATCCATACTTCAACAAAGCTATAGAAGGGACTATCAGTTTTTGCTATTATCTGGATATATATATGTATCCGATTTTGAAGAAACGTATTAGTCAGAAGTTGTGTGAAATACAGAAACATGTTTATATTACAAGAAAATGGTGAAAGATCTGCATTCCGGATGTTTAGTTAAAATAATTTTTCTGACATGTATACATTTTTGAACTAAATGTTCAACAAAATAACAAACGAATTCAAGCTTTGTGTGTTCAGATTTACATTTGAAATGAAATCCACTCAATTAATAGCATGATAGTGTATCGTCAATAGGAGTAGTATTCATAGATGAGGTTTTTATTCCAAAGAGGGTTTAAGGCCAGAAACACTCACCCCAAGAATAAATAAATTATGACATTTTTGCACCACCTCAGAGACCCCCTCTCCCTCAAAAAACCACCCTCCAACAAATTTTTATCTCAGAAAATGATGAAATAATTTGAAACCCAAAGGGGATTCTAGACCAATAGATTTTTTCATATTAAACAAATAAAATATTATATATAATGTCCTTCTGTCAATCAAAGAGACATGTTGGATTTGATCTGACAAACAAATTTTGCAAGAGATTTAATTCAATCAAATCAGCCTCATGCTATACTGGTATAAAACCTAAAATAATAAGCGATTGTATTAAAAAAGTTGGTTACTATATATCACCAAAATATGGGTCAGTATGGTTATTCGCGATTGAAAATGACGAACGAATAAGAGGTTGGGCAGATGATGTGATGACATTTATTGACAATATAGTTGATATTTTATTTAATAACGATATTACTACTATAAATAAAACAGTAAAAATAAAAAATATTTCGAAATCATAATAATAAAATATTTTTACAAAACATATAATCACAGCACAACCCCATGTGAACTCCTAGGTTGTCAAACAACATCCTAGCAAGTTCAGAGGCATTTGAATTAATCCCCATGTGACCCCCTAGGTTGCCAAATGACATCCTAGCAGGATCAGAGGAAATTCGAAATCAGACGAAACATACAGCACAGTTTAACTCCATGTGATCCCCTAGGTAGTCAAAGAACATCCTAGCAGGATCAGAGGTTACATATAAACTTATCCTAGGACAGAGCACAGTTTATCCCCATGTGACCCCCTAGGTTGCCAAATGACATCCTAGCAGGATCAGAGGAAATTCGAAATCAGACAAAACAGACAGCACAGTTTTATACAACCCCATGTGATCCCCTAGGTTGCCAAAGGACAGCCTAGCAGGATCAGAGGTTATATATAAACTATCCTAGGACAGCACAATTAACCCCATGTGACCCCCTAGGTTGCCAAATGACATCCTAGCAGGATCAGAGGTTACATATAAACTTAATTCTAAGAACTTAACTAACTTATCCTAGGACATCACAATTAACCCCATATGACCCCCTAGGTTGCCAAATGACATCCTAGCAGGATCAGAGGTTACATATAAACTTAATTCTAAGAACTTAACTCTAGGACAGCACAGTTACATATAAACTTATCTTAAGGACAGACACATACAAACAGGCCTTCTCTACGTTCAACAGAAATTTGCACACTCTCCCCCATAATCAACCCGGGGAGTGTAAAGGTACACCCACCAAGTGACATGGTGAAGAGTGTACAAATTTTCTATTGAAACGCAGAAGGGCTGGCCGGAGCCCCACTAAATAAGAGAATTTTGGCATAATTTCACCCTCGCCGACAATGTGCCGGTCACGAGAATCGAACCGAATTTGTGCAGTTACTAGACAGCTATGGCGAATAAAGCTGTTGAAAATGATGTTGATCAGGAAATTATACCTTTTTGCTGACACATTTATTGGTCAGTCGTTACATCACGTTTGCTCCTGGCATGGATCAGTCAATAGCTCTTGATCACAGTGATCCTCTTTTTATCACTCATTCTATTTATTCTGATCAAGGTGACAAACGACAATCACTCACTGCCAAACACGAACAAGATCCTGAGATCTCCAGTTTCTTTCAGAGGGCTTTTTGCGAAACTGAAACCACACAAGAACCTGTTTGATATGTTGTTAAAAATGGAGTCCTTATGAAGAAATGGAGACCATCTGAGGTACCCGCTGGTGACAAGTGATCAGTGAGTTGTCAAATTGTTGTTCCTAAGTCGTATAGACAGGAATTTCTTAGTCTAGTCCATGAAATTTGTTTGGCAGGATTGTGAATAATTTTTGTTGGTCGAAAATTATAAGTGTTATTTGTAAATATTGTAGATCTTGTCACGCTTGTCAAATGGTAAGAAAACCCATTCAGAAGATACCTAACGCTCATCTGCCACCAAGTTCTGAATTTGACGAACCATTTAGCAAAATAATGGTTGACTGTGCCAGTCACTTACCTAGCACCAAGTCAGGCAACCAGTACTTGATAAGCATAATGTGTGCGTCTACAAGATTCCCACAGGCAATTCCTTTGATGAATATTACAACTAAAACCATAAGCTTTGATAATTTTTTTGGGCACAGTTTAGCCTTTCCCAATCTGTCCAATCTGATCAGGGGTCATATTTTATGTCTGGAATTTTCCAGCATGTTATGCATGATTTAAGCATCCAGCAATTAAAGTCTTCTGTCTATCACCCTGAAAGCCAAAAGACTTTAGAATGATTTCATCAAACTTTCGAAAATATGATTCGGTCATATCGTTTTGACACTGAAAAAGACTGGGACGAAGGTGTTCATTTACTGTTTTTGCTGTTAGGGAATCAGTTCAAGAATCTAATGGATTTAGTCCCTTTGAACTAGTTTTTAGATATACTGTCCATAGACCATTGAATTTATAAAAAGAGAAACTTTCAAACGAAGATGCAAACTTAATCGTCTTGACAATGTTCTTATTTCAAACATAAGTTGTCAAAGGCTTGTAAAGTTGCAAGAACTAATCTTCACTCTGCTCAGTAACAATGAAATTAAGTTATGACAAAAATACACAGGATAGGAATTTTCAGTGTGGTGATAGACTTCTTTCTCTCTTGCCCATACCTCAATATGCTCTTTCGACTAAGTATTATGAATCTTATGAGTTAGAAAAAAAGTAACTGACTTGAATTACATAATTAATACTCTTGGGATGTTAATGCTAAAAGCGTTTGTTGATATAGTCGTGTTAATCAAGCATTCAGTTTAGCTGTACCTGTCATACACCGTGAGGATTTAAGTGGTGAAATCGGACTGCAGTACCTTTGTGTAATCAGTCTTCGGAATTCAGAAATATTGAATAATCTGGACCAGCAACTTTCACGTCTGCAACCACAACAGTGAACTAAAACAGCTATTATTTGAATATGAACACCTGTTTCCAGATGTTTCAACACTAACAAATAAAATATACCATGACGCTGAAATTTTAGATTCCACACCTGTGAAACCGTGTTATGTATATTTAATTTGGATTGTTTGTTATTTTTTTAAAATGTTTTATTTCTTTATATGCTGTGGGTAATGTAAAATTGTATCTAATAGCTGACCTTGTCCAATATTAATGCCAGTTTTGTAAACAACATTAGATAACTATTAGGATTATTATCGTAGGTTGAGTCAAGGACATTTGCATTATTTTTTCTTATAGTTGGACCTGGTCTATGTGATGATTGTCACATGCTTTGTTATGTTTTATTGTAATATACCTTCTAATTTTTCCAGAACAATGAACTTTTGACCCTGACCAGGACATTCCTTTTATGTTTTGCTTTGTTGTATATATAAATGTTGTTTACTTGAAAATTTGTCATTAGTGTGATAACATCTGAGCAGAATCAAGTTGTATTATTGCCGTGCAGTATTTTGATTTGGGTAAAATTATTTTATTCAAAATATTTTTCTCTGGAAATACAAAGTGCTCAAAAATAACATTCTTAGACATTAAGATTAGTATTTATAGTGAAATTCTAATAAGGATATATTCTTGACTTGTATTATTGTGATGAAACAAAAGACTCTTAATATATCGCCACAACACAGGCCATCACACATTATACATTTCAGCGTTGGGTTTATTTTGAAATACCACTAAATTTTATTCAGAATTTTAATCAATAGGACTTGTGTCGGAAATTCTAGGGTTATTTGAGATTTAATTCAAATTACCGTAAGTTCGTTTTACATTTTCACTTTATATGCTAGAGAAATACATTATTTGTTGAATTTTACAAAGCTTGCTGGCTATCAGTATTTTCTGTTAGTTCTTGAAAACTAAGAGTAGTAACTGACAGCATCCGTACAGGATGAACCCTCTGTAACACGAATGTTTGAAAAGAGAAATGCAGTTTTTTGGAGAATAATTTCATATAACCTAGTAAAAGCGATGGGAGTTCACCATGTATTCTTGTGCCGAAACCAGATAATACTTTCCGCATATGCACCAACAATAGAAAAGTGAACAGTGTGACCTAAACAGATTCATTTCCATTGCCAAGAATCCATAATTGCATTGACAAAATTGGAAATGCAAAATATTTCATCTAGTTTGATCTTTTGAAAGGATTTTGGAAAATGCAACTGACAGAAAGTGCAAAGGACAATTTTGCATTCGTGACTCCAGATGGACTTTATCAATATAAAGTAACGCCGTTTGGGATGAAAGGTTCGAGTTGTACTTTTTTAATAATAATAATAATAATAATAATAATAGTAATAATAATAATAATAATAATAATGATAATGAGGACTTTTTATAGCGCCTAATCTTTAGAAGCTCTAAGCGCTTTACAACATTTGACAACACTTAAAAAACATATATAATGATATGATTACAAAATTTAAAACAAACACCACGAAAGTAGAAACAGAAAATATGCTGTAAATATTTAAGGCAAGGATACATTATTAGGTCTTTAAGTCTGTTCTTGCAGTTGAAATAGGTGAGTTTTAAGAGCGCTCTTGAATGAGATCACTGTGTCTTTGTGTCTAAGTGCAGTGGGCAATTCGTTCCACGTTGCTGGGCCCTGGTATGCAAAAGAGCGTTGTCCATATGATTTTATCTTCATAGTGGGAATAATGAGAATACGAGTGTCAGAAGAGGAGCGTAAGCATCTTGCAGGTGTGTACACAAGGGTGAGGTCAGATAGGTATGTTGGACTAGAACCCGTCAGTGAAACATAGCACAGAGAACAAATTTTGTGTTTAATTCTGGATCGTATGGATAGCCAGTGTAGGGTACAGAGCAGGGGAGAGGCGTGCTCTGATCGTGGTACTCTAAGAATGATCCGAGCAGCTGTATTTTGAACTTTTTGAAGTTTCTGAAGTATATCTTGAGACGAACCAGACAGAATTGAGTTACAGTAGTCCAATCTTGAAAGTACTAAGGAACACACAAGTGTTTTAGTGGCATCAGCTGAAAGATACTTGCGAATGGAGCTGATTCGTCTCAGCTCAAGATATGCAGCCTTGCATATGTTCATGACATGTTGATGCAACGAGAGAGTACTGTCGAGAGTGACACCGAGGTTTCGTACTGACTGTGAATTTAATGTTGGTGTTGCTGATATTTATTGTCTGAGGTAAAGGATGTGAATGAGAAAGTCTTTGTGTTGTAATCAGGATGGCTTCAGTCTTATCATCATTCATCTGCAGCTTGTTACATGTCATCCATGATTTCACATCGGAAATGCACCTCTCTACGCCTTGGATGGTAGCTTCAGCATCAGCTGGATGGCTAGATTTGTATATTTGGGTGTCATCAGCATACAATTGGTGAGACACTGGATGATGATCTATGACACTTGAGAGTGGCTGAGTGTATAGAATGAAGAGAACAGGAACAAGAACAGACCCCTGTGGAACACCACAGCATAGATCAACTGGGCTGGAGTGTTTTCCATTTGCGGACACAATTTGTGTCCTAATGAACATGATTACATCTGGTCTAGATATTTGTGACGCTTAAGTCGATGATGTCGTCATCGATAACGACGCCTGGAAAGATCACTTGGAGACCATTAGGAAATTCTTTGATAGGCTCAGTGATGCAAATTTGACAATTAATTTAAGTAAAATTGAGTTTGAGTTCATTGGGCCTATCAGTAAAAAGAAGCTGATGCGATGTATGGGTATGACTGGATATTTTTGGAAATTTTGCTCCAATTTTTCCATAATCGCTGAACCCCTGACCAATTTGTTGATTGATTAAGGACAGCAAGTTTTATTTGTCTGAAAAATGCCAGGAGGCTTTTAATAAGCTAAGAGGAATAATTAAGAGTGCACCAGTTCTTTCATCTCCAAATTTCAGTCAATCATTTAAAATGTCTGTTGATACAGGTGAGTTGGGGCTGGTGGAGTATTGATTCAGGAACACAAAATCGGTGTAGATCATCCAGTGCTATTATTCTAAAAACAAATTAACCAAGCTCCAAAAAAATTACCACACATACCAGAAGGAATGTTTAGCTTTGATATTGGCTTTGCAACACTTTGATGTGTATATTAGTTCAGCTCCTTCTCCGATTATCGTATTTAGTGAGAACAACCCCCTTACTTTCATTGGCAAGATGAAAAACAAAGTTCAGAGATTATTTAGGTAGAGTTTGATGTTGCCGGAATACAATATTGACATCAGGCACATCAATGGAAAAGATATTTTAATTGCAGATGCACTTTCACGTATGTAAATTATTATACTGCCTCATGTATACTTTGTGTCATTCATAAGACTTCATCTTATGTAATTTTAATCACAAGTATAGTTGATTAATAGTTAAAAGAAAGCTGTAGTGTATAAATCTTTCCTTTTATAAGGGGAGAGGTTACATATATTTAATTTGAATTGTTAAGTTTTTTCTCCATGATTGTAAGTTATGTACAATTGAATTTTAACGTCAACTTGTCCAAAATCAAGTTTATATTGTATCTGACAAGTAACGTTTGTTTTGTGGACAATATAATACATAGCTAAGATTTCTCCTATGATTGTGGAATACGTATAAAGACTATTATTAATGTAAACATGTTTATTTAAGTCTAAGTCTATGACATTGGAATTCTCCCACGGAATAAACGGATCTACCTGATGTTTTCCATGTTATTTATTGTAATTTTAGTAATATGCTCTGTCTTGTTACAACTTAGAACATTCTAGAAATTAACTTTTGACCCTGTTTCTACTTTTGTGTATTAGTTTTTGATATAATGTTGTTTACTCTGAAAAAGCATTCATTCTTGCGTTTAACATGAGAGCCAAATTGAGTCTTATTGTTGTGTTCAGTATTTCATTTAGGTGGAATTATTTATTAAAATTATTATTCACTGAAAATACAAAGTACACCATCAATAATTTTCTTGGACTGGAACAATAATTTAAAATTATAGTGATTTCAGACAAGAACATTATTGGATTATTTTACTGTGAACATAAAAACATTGGTACATCGCCACTCTACAGGCCACTGGCACTCCATAATGAAAGTCTAATATCCGATTTGAGAAAATTCATTGATTTCAAATTAATTTAATTCTTGTATTTCTCCTAAGCAGCACGTGCTTCCTTAAATTATTGTTAGAAATATAGAATGAGAAAGGTATTTTAACTTCAGCGAAATATAATACAAAATTAAATAATAAGGAAAAACACATACATTTGAAACAAATGTGACATTTTTTTTAAATACAAATATGAAACAGAACAATACATATTATATACATTTTAAATGTGTGTGTGTGTGTGTGTGTGCGTGCGTGCGTGCGTTTTGGAGGAGTCCATGGGGCACATATGCATCATACACTTGATTGAGAATTGTCGCCATTTTAGGAATCATTTAAACATTTACTTATCCAGCCCTATGACAACGGTAGTTCAGTCAGCTCACACTGAGTAGGTTTACTTCTGTTATTATCACCTTGTGAAATCGATTACAGAATTCTGCTGATATAAACATATTTCTCCATAAGCACTCTGATCAAATACATCCACACATGGGCATAGAACGTCTGTGCTGTTTACAATTTTCAGGCATTTGATCGATCGATCGATGGATCTGTGCAGAGAGTTTATAATGCCAATGGTATTTTCGTTCTCGAAATAATCATCACAAAATTATTATTGATGGCATATTGATTTGATTGAATAAAAATCCTGTGGTAGGCATAGAGAATAACAAGATCTTTCACAAGTAAATCAGTTTTTAAGATATTGATTATCTCTTATGGAGACGATAATGTTATTATTGCAGATAACGAAAATCCTAAAGTACAGGTAAGAACAAGTAAATTTGTAGAACTGATATTTAAATCATTTTGTTCCCTTATAAAGTCAGAACAGTTATGTCTGTCACATCGCATTTTATCATCTATGTCCAAAATATTGGTACAAATATCTCCTACCCTTCTCTTCTCCGTCCGCTATACCACTACCATTAATAATGTGTATTTGTTTTAATGCCATATGCCTATTGCAATATCATGATCCTTAATAATTTATATTCGTACTTGATCTCGTATGCTATTGTTAGACCTAATCTAGTAATAAAGTTAACTTCTGTTCTATTTGTTCGGTCATAAGTGGCTATTGTTTCTGTATTCTAAATGTGTAACTGAGATGAGATTTTATAAAGGATATTTTATTAGCAAGAATTGTTTACTATATGATTGGGGTGGGGTGGGGAATAGAAATCCGCAGTCAGAGAACATAAACACAACTTGTATGCTCATTCATATATGTGTCTTTTTCACCAAAATATTTGCATGTTTGATATTATGATTAATTTGACTAAATCAGTAAAAGTGCTTCTTTTAATTTCTCAAGATATATCTCCATTCTCCATAATACGAATTTTTAAATTTTCAAAATGTTTTTTGTCTCTGAAAGTTCGCAATTTTATATACATTCAAACTATAAAAATGATCGGTTCTGTTTCCTAACTGAATATCTGTATTTTCTAAGAACGAAACGTTTACGTTTGAAACGGCCATGTTTAGTTTCCTGCCAGTAAATGTTCACAAAATAAGTAACATTGTAAATGATCATGCATCTGGTACATGGAGTACTAGTTGATGCGCATGTCTAGGCAATTTTTCTGTAGCAGTATGAAGCAATTTCACAACAATCATAAAGTTGTTTTACCAAAATTATTTCATATACTCAACAACGAACTTGACCGCTCCGGTGGCCTAGTGGTTAGAGCGTCCGCCTCGGATGCGGGAGGTCGCGGGTTCGAACCCCGGCCGAGTCATCTCAAAGACTTATAACAATGGTACTAACAGCTGTCTCGCTAGGCGCGCAGCATTAAGAGGTTAGTGTTAGGACTGGTCGGCCTGGTGTGAGGATAATATTTTTGGGTGGGACATCATGCTACATGTCTGTGGCATGATATCTCAGTGCTAGACATCACTGTAAACTGCCACACTGCAGAGATCGTAGCGATATGACTGAAAAATCGCTAAAGCTGCGTTAAAAATCCAAACCACACACGCACAACAACGAACTTTTTTACCAACTGAATCTTGTGATAATATTTCAAAATATGTTTTGTTTTGTTTGTGTTGTCTCTAACACTACTTTTTACACCTTATTTGCTACATCATACAGTAGAATGGGAGTTAAGTGCTTTTTCAAGGACACGGCGGCAGCCAACCCCGGCTGGCCCTGATTGGTATCAACCCGTCATTTTATAATATACGAATTCCACGGTTTACCAGCTGAGCTATGTTAATATCCTAGTAATAGCGATGAAATGTACTTGTATCCAGGCCGTAAACCTGTACAATTTGTCCATTAAGTATATGAAGAGAAATCCCCTGAGACCAACGTAGTTCTTTAATCATATATTGTAAAGACAAGAATCTAAATCGAAAAAGCGTTTCGCCCAGTCAGTGTCTGTTCAGTAAACTATTTCTTATCAGCATTGCAGCCTATAGCACTTGCACAGATTATCAATGCAACTTAACTGTTCCCATATCAAAATCAGTTGAAAGGTAAATTCAATGCCTTTTCTAAGTATGTTTGCACAGACATGGCAATTTGGTCCTGTTTGATGAGCTGTGACGTTAGTTTGACCTACTTTCCTTCTTTCACACCTAAACGTAAATACGTTTTTGAATAAACCATGGCCGCCTTGGATGTCGGAATAAAGGAATAATTATTATCCATGGCGGAAAATGAGCTAGTTGAACTCGTATCACTTTTCAAAGTTTTGTAAGTGTATATCACAGGTGTGTCATGGTCTCATTTCAGTCAAACTTTATCGACACTTGTAAGCGTGAAAGAAATAATATATTCATTAGTTAGTAAACTCCTCCAATGTTTATGCATCGGTTCTCTTCGTTTACACAGTCGTTTATACCACACCGTTATATAAACAAATTACTAAAATGATAATTTCCTGCTGCTAGACTGTGGCTCACATACGTATTGTTTTATCTCATGTACACTACCGTGTAAGTTTTGCAATCGTACTTTATAACCGTGTAATATAGACCAAGTCGATTTAGTCTTGTATACGTCAACCAGATTTAGCATTTGTGATTACAAAAAAAAAATGACTTCTTCAGTCAAGCTATTAACAAAATAACTCCTGTTATCATGGAAGATAAGACACGTTTTAAAAGAAAGGACATTTGACTGGTTTAATGTTGTGAAAATTAACTTTGATATATTATCAGTCTATGATGAGTTAGTTACTAGTACAGCCCTAGCGATTAACAAGTCGAAGAACAAATATTTGCATTGTGCTTGAATCTGTCAAAAACTTGTGCAATTATCTCTGGATTTCTTACAAAGAATAAAAACAAGCAAGCTAGAAAAAGAAATAATGAAGAAAATTAGGGAAACTAATAATATTAAAAGTGCCAACAAAACAAGTCAAAGAAAGGAATAGAGAGACAAAAGAATGATAGGAAGAAAGAAATAAGTATTTCACAATTTAACTTTGAGTTAGCAAAATCATGTAAGTATTTTGCTTTATATTATTTTTACTGATACATGCTTTCCCATGTATGATGCATACAGAAATAATTATATTATATTATATTGTATTATATTATGCACTGTACTGTATTGTACTGTACTGTCCTTTACTGTACCACACCACGCCACACACACCACACCACGCCACACACACCACACTATTACATTATATTATATTATATAATATTATATCATATCTTATCATATCATATTATCAAATTGGTTATGTTTTAAGTTGTAATCGGCGCGATATTAAAGTTTTTTTTTAAAAAAAAGAAGTTTGTTTTTAATTAGCTTAAGAACAGATTTGTCAGATTTAACTCTACCGCTGTAAAGTTTAAGAAAGGAACGGTTAACATTATTATTTACTTGATTACTATGTACACAATTCATTTTTATGCTCCTTTACAACAATAATGAGGGTGGTGGTAGTGGTGATAATGTTGATGATGATGATGATGATGGTGGTGGTGGTGGTGATGTTGGTGATGATGATTTGTAGAAGAAGTAAACTTAATTAGTGCAAAGTTTTATACTGCGTGCAAAACTGCCAAGTTACCGTTGTTACAATATCTTACTGAAAATTCCAATCATAGCACACATGTTTTCAAAGAGACAACATAAGTCTTTGATATAACAAAACACATTTTTTGCAAAGTAGCAGCGGGGGGGGGGGGAACCCTACAAATTGGTTTCGAGCAAATTATACATTGATGATTAAGACAAACTGTAGGGTTCGACTGCTGTACCGCGAAATCATTTGTCTTAATCATCAGGCAAATATATTCATTACCAAATGTCTGTCCACCCCACCCCCCCTTGCTGCGGTGGACCCTACAAATTGGTTTCGAGCAAATTTTACA